>CM071935.1:43402576-43930715 GCA_016081115.2 Rehmannia glutinosa | reverse complement strand
CCAGGACTCTGAGGAAACCGTATCTGAACCAAAAATTCCTCTGGTAAGGACCAAAAGAAGAAGACTCTACAAGCGTTCAGAGCTTGAGAAAACAGTTGAGTCTGCCATTCAGCTGGAACAGATCGCTGAGACAACTGGAGAAGTAGAGTCTCCAGAAATCATTGATGAAACAGCTAAGTCTGCTGAGGCCGATCAGCAGAGGCAAGTCGAAGACCAGTATGGATAGGGCAAATGAGAACAAGAAGCGGCGAGACAATGAGAATATCCTCGCCGACAGATCGTGTCTCCGCCTGCGATAGACGCTGCTGAGGGTGAAGAGCAGCAAGCTCTACTACCCTCCATTCCTGAGAAAGAAGTACAACAAGAAGATGATGACGATGACGTGATCATTCTATCTCCACCATATCCAGACATCCAAAATCATCTGCGAGAATGGAGAAAATGGAAGTTGAGTCACTCTAGGGTGCAGTTTGAACACCCAGAGTTTATTGATGAAGAAGAGGAACTCTTCAGGTTCTTTGAAGTTGATACAGTGCTGCAAGCCCTTGATGAGGATAACTGTATTAATATGCTGCAAATTCGGAAGGAGAACGAATAGGCTAGGGCAGCAGAGGAAGCAGAAGCTCGTGAGAAAGCCAGTGTTTGTCCTCTAACTGGAACCACTGATCATACTCATCCTTATCTTGACGTACTCTCAGAAAGTGATGAGGACTTGGACCCTGCTGCTGCGACAGAAAAATTGGAAATGCAACAAGCCATGCGGGAATCCAGGATGATGCATGAGCAATAGCTGACGGAAGGACCAGGAGAATCTTCCAAATCCCAACTGGAGATTGATCCATTGGGAGTGGTACAGCAGATTGCCACTGTTATTATCCGCCACCACTTTCCCAGCTCACTCAGAGGATGGATCTAGGGGACCTAGCAATGAAACTGGGAACTTGGGGACCCAAGTTGAGCCAACCCCTACTGAAGGTGTCTTACCACCTGCCCCCATGGCTGAACACTCAAAGGACACAGCCGGGAGTCTGGAGAAGAGTGACCCCATCACAAGTCACTCACCGGTGTGCCACCGCCCGGGGGAAACTCCTCCACTGCAGCTAGGTCAGAGGATGCTGTAGATGACTCCACAAAGAATCTAGGAGGCAAAGTGGAGAAGGAACAACAAACTGAAACACAGCAGGTTGTCACTGATGAAGCTCGGACAGTTGAGACTGTCTCTGACGCGCCAATCGCTCTGCCGAGGACGCCGCTAATGCGGTCGAGGCACGATGGATCTCGCCCCAGAGTTAACACTGGGCACCGAAAGTGCAATCCACGGAGTTGAGACTCCTGTGGATGCCACCGTAGAAGACCCTAAGACAAATGAGTCTCAGCCGAAGGGAATGTCCAAGGCCTTGCTGCTGCAGCTTGAGGCTGCGGGGAGGTATCAAGGCCTACGGGAGGTTGAGACTTCCCGAGGTAAAGAGACAGAAACGCAGAACATTCCTCACGTTATCATTAAAGCATCTGAGAAGGAGATAAGTGCCCTTCATGATTCCCAAGACAACCCTGACATAACTTTTCTGGGATCTAAAGGTGAAGATGAAGGTGAGTCATCCCCCTGTTGCAAATCCAAAAGACTCAGCTGAGGATGTTCTTCCAAGCACGAGTAAGTCAGACCTCAAGGCTACTCGTCAAACATTCACTTTGATAATGAGCCACCCCTTCAAGTCTCATCATCTTCCGATGACGCCACTGATACGACCGAGGAACAGATAACTCAAAAGGAAAAACCAGCTGAGACCGACGAAGCTGTTGAGATAGAAGGCTCAGCCAGCTGGGTCCATACCACAACACTCCCACCAATCACGATCAATCAATCAAGCGCGAGCTCCCAACGCTGCAACTGAATCGACTCAACCGGGCACATCACGGCCACGAGTCACCGTTGAACACATTCCCTATGTCCGTGATGATGCATTTGAAGCAACTTTCCCTTTCTCACTGGAGCTGCCTGATCTGGATGAAGAATTAGCTAGAGATCAGAGACGCTTCCACAAACCTGATCCAGTCATTCCCACAGATACCATCGTCCCCGCGAATTTTGATTTTGATGCTGCTTGGCTGCCAGCTGATACAGAGGTGACAGCTGAGGTTTGAGAAGTCTTCAAGGCAATCTTTGCAGAGATTGAAGAGATGGGAAGGCGCCAGGCCTCATTGGATATGCGGCTGGATAACAGAGATGCAAATCTTACAGCCGATCTGCGTGGAATAGTGGTCAGAATCAGGGAATGGTGGCAACAGCAGCAGACAATGTGTGTGGAACAGATTCGATACTTTAAGGCATTGTACAATAAGATGCTGATCTGGAGCGCCGATAACGCTGACATGAAGAGGAGGATGCAAGAAAACATTGATAGGATGCATGCCTCTCATACCACTGAAATGGAACTGCTGCGAGAATTTCATTGTAAAGAATTTCTGCGAGTAGAGGAGAACATGAATGAAAAATTTAGCCTTCTTATGGCTGAAATGAAGCTGGTGGCAGCCGAATCAAAAGTCACCCGCTCAGAATTTCGAGCAGCATACTCCGCAGCAGAATCCAAGCAGAACTCAGCTATCAATCGCCTAGACTTTATGCTCGTAGGTATGTTCCCAGGGGTTCCTCTCTCCTTTGATGATGCCAAAAAGGGGGAAGAGGAATCCCAAAATATGCTTAAGGGGACGGTTGGTGAAAAGGAAAAGGAAACAGCTATCGCAGAAGGGAAAGACACAGCTGTTGAGAAGAAGAAGGAGAATGGAAAAGCAGTTGAGGGGGAAGGTTCAAAAGACATGACTTTAATGGTTGCTAGAACCCCTCAACAAGGATTTGTCACAGCTGACATCATCAGCAAACTTCCAGTGACTCTGCCGCTCCAACACTCTGATGTACCCATGTCCGAGAAAAGAAAAATAGTGGAAGCAGGGATGAAGGAGGTCGAAGGAAAGATGGATGCCCGTGTGACGGACATATTGAAACAATACAGAGGCATTCCGGCAGGAAGAGACACAAATGCCATTCTAGATGACGGAGACGAGCCACGATCAGTGGAGGAATTTAAAACGCTCAAATCCGAAGGATACTTGAAAAATATGTCCATAGCCCAAGCCTGGGACTTGTACTGGGAGAAGGGTCTAAAGTTGTGCGAAGAAGCTGTGATAAACGTTAAAAAATATACAGTTACTTTCGGTTTGTAATAATGTTTTACCTTATTAATATTAGTAATAATATAAATTTATAGTATTATTATGTGTTATAAATAAAATAGGAAATCAATACAAAATTGTAGTAGGAAGCAATTTTTATGCAGGTTCGGATCAATGCGCATAACTTTCAATTCCGGCATGATTTAGGGATGATTCTTGAAGATATGGATTCACAATCCATTCTTTAACAAATATTCAGAGATATTAAAGCCTAAATCAAAGTTTGGAATGATATTTTCTTGGATCAAAAGTTCATCAACATTTCATGTTTCAAGAGACCCATTTGCTGTCAAGACTGAACCAAGGTCAGTAGTTTGGGCATAACTCGAAGACCACATGTTCAATGGTGCTGAAATTTTAACTGTGTCTTCCCAACGCATTTGGCTACAACTTTCATTAAGACACCCAAGTCAAATTATGTCGGCAAGGAGTTTTAAAAAATGTAACAAGATGCTGCAGCATGATCCCGCAGGCCAACCACTCCACAATTATTACATCATATCTTGGCCAATAATGCTTGGATTCCATTCAAATCAGTGGGAGAATGAAGCCAAGACATGTGGGAATTATTTTTCAAAGAGAATCAAGATGAATCAGCAAGAATCCTTTCCAAAAAGACCAGACAAATGAAATAATGGAGTTGGTTTCAAATTTTCAGCATTTTGTCAATTATCTTGAAAATAAAAAAATAAAATAATTCCAATAAGAATTATTGTGTTGCCTATAAATAGAGGTCATTTACACTTGCTAAACACACAAGTTTGTATAGAAAGTTAGAGTTTCAAAGAGAGTTTCATTGTTGTTTTCTTATATTATAGTAGATTTTCTAGAATTTCATAAAAATGCTTTCTTTAGTTTTCATGCAATATCTTATTTTCTCTACTTAATTTATGACTTTCTAAGTTTATTTTGTTGAGGAATAGAGTGAAACTCTTGATGGAGGAGAAGGAATAATTGTAGCTTTACACTAAATTTTATTGTTTTGATCATCAATTTATCTTTTAAATTATACCCTTCTTGTTTTGTGGTATTCTTGATTTATGCATTCTATTGGCACAATAAATACTTGGTTCCATTTAGTTAAATGTCTGGTTTTACTTTAACCGACTACTAACGTGGATACCTTAATTTGTTGTAGACAAAAGAATGCATGAATACTTGAGTCCATAAGCAAGTATTGGCGTTATAAGATAAATTATAATTGGTAATAAAACATGTTCACCTTATTACATGATTTATATTTAGAATATCTTTCTATTGGAACCTTCGTTGTGTATGGATTCCAATAGTAGTAATTAAAGAGGTAAGAAAATACAATCATTCCTTTATCCAAAATCAAGAGTGGATCTCTATCCTCAACAATTTTATTATTCAAATTTATCGTAAAAAAATATTTCTTACTAGTGTAAAATACATCTATTTATTTCTCAAAGAAAAATATTCTCTGCAAACTTACATAATCTTCCCTGTGGATCGACCTCGGACTCACGAGAAATTTATTACTTGAGACAACTGCACTTGGGTTTGCAACCTTAAAGTTGTAGCAAGGCGACAGACAATGAGACTACTAGCGATCACTGGCTGGGAAAAGAAGACTCCAATACAATATACGCCCAGAGGAAGAGGAAGGAGTGGTGGAGGCAGGGGTTTTCAACCTAGACCTATACCCAAAAACATTGAGTATGTAGATCCGGGCAAGAAGGGAAGGATCTACTGGGCTGGATATGACGAAGTAGCCAACCGGGAAGTGGCTAGGAAGAATGCTGACTATGTCAAAAGGCTTGAAGAAGAATATAAGAGACAAGATCAGTTGTGGGAAGAAAGTCAGAGAAGACAAGAAAGGAAAAGAAAAGATGAAGCTGCCAGAAGAGCCTACGAGAAAAACAAAGCAGCTAAAGATGAGAAAAAGAGAAAGAGAGCAGAGGACGAAAGAGCTGAAGAAGAAAGAAGGAGGCAGCGAAGGCGATGAAGTGTTGATGTCCACCCCTTCATGTATTTTACTATTGTAAATGCATATGTATGTAAGTCTTCTGTACGATTGAATAAGAATTCTGTAATTTCTATATTCTTGCGTAGATATAGAATGCCATGATGCTCTGATACACTTTGTAAACAGCTGTGTAAAGGACAAGAATGTTATGATCAATAAAAGGATCGATTCTACGCATACATTCTCTGTTTCTACATTGTATGTATGTATCTTTGCAATTTACATTTTGTATGTATGTTTTATGTTTTGGCATCATCAAAAAGGGGGAAATTGTTGGGAAATTTATTGTTTAGATTTTGATAAATGCCATGTAAAACTTAGACTAGAAAGTTGGCACCCCATTTTCCTTGTAATTTACATTATAATAGATAGGGCTGTATGAGCTGAGTTAAGTCAGCTATGCCTGGATACACAAGAAGTCAACTGAAGACTAGAATGAAGACTCCACTGCGAGGCAGCTGAGTGTGGCTTGGAAGAGAAGTCAAGAACTCGACTGAAGGAGTATCAGCTGGAATACAGCTGTGTGAAGTGTCAGTCAAGTCAACTCAAGATGGCCAAGTCTCAAGTTGAAGTGACAGATGAGTCATCTAATGATTGGGAGCTGACTCAAAGTCACCTGGGGAAGTTAAGGAACTACAGTCAAGTCAAGACAACTGAAAAGAATCCGTTGCACAGAAGTCAAGAAGGTTACATAAATAAGTAATACTTTCATGCTGCAATGTCTTAAAGTGCTCAGTCCCAGAAGCGTGCAAAAGGAATAAACCAATGGGAAGCACTGCATCTATGTCAGGCTCTGAAAAGCTGAAGGTTCATTTAATACGAGGAAATGTCAATATCAAGGACTGCAACAAGACAAGCCAACGAACACTAGTGTCTTTTGAAAATCAGCCTATCTCTTCAGCGGGCAGATGTTTAAAAGTTCACTATAAAAGGTTGAGGAATCACTTTGAGAAAAGGTTACCTTGCATACCTGAACCACGAATATTCAAGCTATTATTCATACTGTAACCTGCAAAAATATTCTCAAGTTATTCAAGCAAATCCTCAAGCCTAAACTTCGAAGGAAATCGATCCAACACCAAGCTGTGAAGGAAAGACAACTTCAAACTGTTGAAGAGGAAACTTTTGAATAATCAAAAGGGGTCTACATTCCAAGGAGGATTGTAGAAAGGTTCAAGGTCGAACGACTCTCAAGTTATTGGAGGGCTTTGTGATCAAATCCAAGAAGCTTGAGCAAGTGAGTTGTAGTAGCAAGGCAGCTGCCCTGTGAAGAAGTTGAGTTGTACGAGAAGCCAGCTGTGTGACCAAGGCATCTCCAGACTGAGTCCCAAAGGATCAAGTCAGCTGTGTTATCAAGACTTGTATCTGGACTGATAACCACTATGTACTCTGATCAACACTTAGTGGATTCCTCCAGGAGTTGGAGAAGAGAGGAGTAGAAGAATTACCCCATCTTCGAACCACTATAAAAATTATTGTGTCATTTACATTTCAACGTTTACTTTCTACATATCATTTTATATTTGTTGATAATTTGCTATCCAACTGATAATTAACAAAGTGCTAAAACCAAGTGTTAAAACAAACTTAAACCAAATTCAAGGGTGTTAAGTCTTCCGCTGAAAATCTTATCACAGCCAGGTTAAGGTTTAGACTAAACAGCTGAGTTATTCTATCAACAGCTCAATCGAGTCTGTTGAGTGGCTAACTCTGCTGGTTAACTAACTTAGCTGTCCCCCAAGGACGTAGCTGTGTATTTAAGTCTGTATTATTTTAAAAGGACTAAAATCGAAAAGTTGGTAAGGTTTATTCAACCCCCCTCTTCTAAACCTTACTCACACCCCTTGGGACCTACAATTATTGTAACCGACCATCTTTCAACTACTCCTATGATATCATAAAGCAAAATCACTTGTCCCTTTCAAATATCTAATTATCCTCTTGACTGTAGCCCAATGAGTGCGTCCATGATTACTTGGATATCTGCTCACCATCGTAACTACAAAGCATAGGTCTGGTCGAGTACACATCATTGCGTACATCAGACCCCCTATCGCATTTTCATATGGCACCTTAGCCATGCATTTCTTTTATTCATATATTTTTGGGCATAAATCTTTGCTGAGAATGCAAGTCTTTTCCATGGATGTGTCAACAGGTTTAACATTATGCATAAGAAACCATTCTAGAATCCTATTGATGTAAGTCTCTTGAGACAAACTCAATAATTTCCTAGATTGATCTCGGTGTATCCTAACACCAAGTATGTATTCTTCTTCTCCCATGTCCTTCATCTCATATGTAGAGGACAACCACTCTTGTGTGGCGACAATCATCTCCATGTTATTTCCAGGCAATAAAATATCATCCACATACAATGAGAGAATCAGGAATTTCCTTCCACTTTTCTTGACATACACACAATGGTATTTTTCGATCATCATAAAGCCTATCGAGTTGATAGCTCGATGAAATCGATTGTACCACTGTCTGGATGATTATTTCAGTCCATAAATAGAACTTTTTAAGAGACATACTTTGCGCTCTTCTCCTTCCTGCTGAAACCCTTTATGTTGGTCCATAAAGATCTCTTCATCCTGTTCTCCATTGAGAAATGAAGTCAATGAGGCAAATTGAGGCACACCTCACCATCGGAGAGAATGTCTCTTCGTAGTCTACACCCTCTCTTTGAGTATAGCCCTTCGCCACAAGATAAGCTTTATATTTGTCGATTGACCCATATGTCTTGCACTTGACCTTAAGAACACATTTGTTCCCAATGGTCTTGCGTCCAGGTGGAAGATCAATTAGCTCCCAAACTTGGTTTTTACCCATCGAGCTCATCTCTTTCTCCATAGCAGTTATCCACTTTTGAATTAGGATAAGTAATAGCCTCTTGATATGTGGTTGGCTCATCAACTTCCGTGGAAGAACACTTGAAGGATTTCCTCTCAATCATCATCGGGGTACTATTACATGATTGCTTTGATCCATAAGTGGATTTTGAGAGTCTTTATCCAGTGGGTCACTCCCACTGACTCTAGGACCACTTCCATTGTCCCCGTCAATAACTTGATGAGATTTTGAAGTCTTACCCTCGCCAGGAAACATAGCGTTGTCCTTGGGATCTTGCAACTCATACAATTCTATATTCCCTCATACTTCTCCGATTGTTAGAAATTCCTCCTCGAGGAAGTTAACATTGCGGGATTCAATCTCAGTCATTCCTCCATCAGGATGTTCACCATATATCACATAACCTTTCGAGTGATTGGAATATCTTAAAAGACATGTTTAATTGCTCTAGGACCAAGTTTCCCATGCTTATGAGAAGTGTTGTGAACAAAACTAGCCGATCCCCAAGGGCGCAAACCTTTTAAATTAGACTTTCTTCCATGCCATAACTCATATGGTGTCGTAGGAACTGACTTTGAAGGGACACGGTTTAGTATGTAAGCAGCAGTTAAAATCGCGTCTCACCAAAAATATATTAGAAGATTAGCCTGCGCAATCATTGATCTGGCCATTTCTAGAACTATCAGATTCCTTCTCTCTGCAACCCCATTTTGTTGCAGAGTATATGGAATGGACAATTGTCCTATAATTCCCTTTTCTTCACATAATTGTCTGAACTGATCAGACATATATTCTCTCCCTCTATCAGTACGTAAAACTTTGAGGTTTCGTTCTCTTTGGTTCTTAATGTCGGCCAAGAATCCCTTAAAATAGATAAGCACTTCTAACCTACGAGACAAGAGATATGCTGACCCATAGCGCGAATAATCATCAATGAAAGTGAGAAAATAGGATGCACCGTGTCATGCCCTCACGTTCATAGGCCCTCATATATCCAAGTGGACTATTTCAAGAGGATGAGTAGCCTCTTTGCCTTTTGAAAAAGCTTTCGGCAAGTTTTTCCCTCCAGACATGGTTCACACATAAGAAGGTTGACTTTAGCGAGCTGGCCTAAAAGACATTCTCGAGCTAACCTAGTCAATCTTTCTTGTCCTATGTGTCCCAACCTCCCATGCCATTTAGCATGATCATAAATAACATCAACAGATGAAGAAACAAAAGAAATGCATTCATTGGATAGTTCTAACATGAAAAATCCATTACTTATAAATCCTACGCCATAAAGGTCTTTGCCAAGAAAAATGGATAACTGAGTTTGATCAAACAGGAAAGAAAAACCATGTCCTAAAAGTGCTGAAACTGAAAGTAAATTACATTGAATGCTAGGTCGTAAAGCACATCACTAAGGAGTATCTTGCGCCCAGTGCTAGGCTTGAGCTGGTATGACCTAACTCCAACAACCTCCTCATGTGTCGCCATTCCCCATAGCAATGTAATAGCTGCATGCTGGCACCCGATGGTAATTGTAGGTCCCAAGGGGTGTGAGTGTTAAGTATAGAAGGGGATATAGGGTTGAATAGACTTAACTAATTTTTCGATTTTGATATTAAATCAGAGTTTTTACACAAATAAACAGCTTAGTCCTTAAAGACAGCTAGGTTCAACCTCAACAGGAGAGTTAACCACTCAACAGACTCGACTGAGCTATTGATAGAGTAACTCAACTGAGTGAAGTGAGCTCTTTTAAAAATACAACTTGGTTTTAAAGGGGAAGTCTTACACCCTTTTCGTAAAATGGTTTTACAACACTTGTTTTTAGCTTAAGTTATTATCAGTTGATTCAAGCAAATATAATCAGTAGGATAAAATATGTAGAATTAAAGTGCTGAAAATAAAAAGACACAAGGCAATTTTATAGTGGTTCGATGATGGAGTAATTTCTCTGCTCCACTCTTCTCCAACTCCTGGAGGTAATCCACTAATGCAACAACTGATACAAAATGGATACAACAGTTTAAGTAGGCCTTGATCACATAGCTGGCTCTACTCATGGGACTCAACTTCTTCGTAAGACGGCTGTCTCACTATATCAGCTCCTTCAAACCCTTCGGACTTGATCACCTAGCCCTCCGATGGATTCAAAACAGGTTCTAACTTGAACCTCACTGCACTTCCTTCATTTTGTGGATGTGCAGACCCCTTCACTACAAGAAATATGAGATAATATGATTATTGCAATTTGTCACTACAAAATTAACCTTTGGTCACGTTAGTAACAATTGTCACGATTTGTATCATTTATTGTGACGTCTACATTGTCACATCAACGATAAATATTTTGTCATTTATATTGTTTATTTGTCACAAAAAATATCTTTTTAATGACAAAAGCATGTTTTGTCATCATAGTATTAAATTCTAGTGATGAAAATGATCGTATTGCCAAATTCATCAAATTCTAATGACAAATTTTGGTGTTTCGATTGTATTTATAATCTTGTCATATATTACACAGCTTGTCATGAAAGAGGTGATTTAACGTTACGAAATATTGCGTGTCACTTAATGTATATTTATAATGAAAAAATATTGTGTCACCAATAATTACAATTCAACGACGAGATATGTGTTGTCACAAAAAGAATATGTAACGTGATGATTTTGTTTGTCATGTAAACAATCGTAATATATGACAAAATTTATCAGCGTCGCTAATTGTGCCGAAATAATGATGAAATCGTCCGTTATTAAAATTAATATGTGGTGACAAAATGTATTGTCACATAATAAATTTATACAGTGACAAGTTTTGAAAATATTTGTGACGATACAAGTCATCATTATAGTGTATTTTTAATAACAAATTGTATATCGTCAAAGAATAGATTTTTTTGGTGACGACTAAGTTTATTGTAATAAATGTGTGTTTAAGTTATGAAATAATGCATTGTCACCAATTAATAGTTTTCTTACATGACAACATAATTGTCATGAAAATAACTATTATAGGCAATGTAATTGGCACATTTTTTTATTGTACATAATTTATAAAATATTCTATCAATACATTAATAATACTACAAAGTGCAAGTTCAAATGCAGTTAAGCATGAAAAATAAAAATAAAAATAAAATCAATCATGTTTGATTAAGTAGAATACAATTATTTATCAATATAAGAGAAATGATAAGATATCCATATTTCAAATGGACAATAAACTACTTGAACAATGTCAGAAAAAAAAACATTAAATATCCAAACCAAAAGAAAAGAGTACATAGATTAATTATATCGACTTAGAGATTATTCCCACTTGCAGCTATGAATGCCATACGCTATTCAATAGAAGCACCTTGCTGACTGAGCTGGTCTTTCAAATCACCCACTTGTGACTTAAGCCCACTCACTTGAGAATATGATTTTTGCAACTTCTCTTGTGTCTCTTGAAGTTTATTTTGCAGTTGTCGAGTACTTGAGTCATACGATGTGGTACGTCTACTTGGAGGTTTTGGGCCATAGCCAAGGCCCTTTATATAACCAGATCCATGGCCAAAGACCTCAAGAACAATTTCGTCAACACTCTTCTCAATTCCTTCCTCCGTATATTGGGCTCGCTTTGATATCATCAACTCCTATTTGTATGTGAATGATTACCCAATTCTCTTGAGCCTCAACTCTTGACCAACCAACTTTCTCTTTATAGTGAGTACGTTTATATAATTCAATCATCTCACATTCTTCTCCATTCAACTCTTTTTGAGACTTATAAAAAAATGAGAAAATGAAAAAATCACAATTCAAAAAGAAAAAGAAAATTAAAGAAACATTATCGACTCAAGGTTACCTAAAACACTCACAATTTCATGTTGAAGAACAGTAAAAGGTGTTCTGCCTGAAATATATGGTGCTCGTACTTGTTTCCGATTTTCAGTATTGATTACACTTCGGTCCTGCAAAATAAGAATAGTGATATTGCAAGTTAAGGTAGGCATATAATAAAAACTAAACATGTTATAAAAACATAAGTTTAATTTAACTTGGGTGATATTACCTTGTATCCAGGTGTTGCGAAATACTCGCATAATACTTCCCAATTCTGTTTACTAGGAATAGAAGATGGCTTATTATTTTTAGCCTCTTCCAATGTGCATACTTCTTGTAATGGTGATGAAGCCTATAGTGCTTTTGTCGTGTACTAGATTTCAGCCTCTCTATCATGCATTTTCGCACTCCCGGATCATCAACATTAACATCCATGTGGATCTACAAGTGACACATATAAGATTATTTTAGATTATATAGAAAATAAAAGGAAAACTAAAAACATTTCATGCGTACCTTTATATGATCAAACCCAAAGTCCAAACCTTTTTCTTCATCCACTTATTTCCATTTCTTGGGCACCGGAAGGACGTCTCGAGTTACTACACCAATTTGACTAGAAAGCTTTGAAGACTCCTCCCGAGTTTTTGGCCTTCTGAGCAGTGGATCCACATTTACTTTTATTTCATGCCCATAAGCAACAAATGCCTTCATGATTCCTTTGCCCATTGTTTGACAACATACTCTTTTCTTTGAGATAGCCGGCACATCTGCACATAAAAAAAGATGACAGAATAAAAATTTATATGTTTGTTTTTGTAATGCTTATATGTAACATACAAAAAGGATAAAAATAATTATAGGAGAGATTAATACCAAAGCAAACAAGATTAGTTGAAACAACATTTTTTTTTATTCAAATTAGAATCGTGATTTATTTCAAAATCAATTCAAATTATATGAAATCAATAGTTAATTTTAGGGATAATTTTAAAAACTACCCTGGGGTTTGGGGTAATTAAAAGAAACCCAAAGAAGTTTTAAAATTATAAGAAAAAAACGGTGAAGTTTAATTTTGTCTTAAATGTAAGAGAGTAACTATAATATTTTTAGAAATGTAAATGGTGTGTTTGAAATGTTTTTTGCTGATGAAGGGGACAAAGTGTAATACATAATCAAACCTCAAGAGGATTTTTGTAATTTTCAAAAATATTTGGTGTTTTTAGTTATTAGTTCAATTTTTGTGGTAGTTTTTGTAATTATCCTTTAATTTTATGGCAAAACTGCATCTAGTATGCTCGAGTAATTTGAATATGCAGACAGCAAAGTGTTTGAAGCTGCAATTTAGACCAAGGTAAATAAAAGAAGTTGTTCAGGTTGCTGTTTTTGCCTTTTCAAATATTCATCGGAGCCAATTACATGATTTCATATATCATTCCTGTTTCTTAAGACTTGACATGGTATTGTCTTTGCATCTAACAGACAGCATATATCGACATTTGTGACCATGAGGGATATGCACGACATGCAAAGTCCTTTAAGGACAAGGCAATAGCTGCAGGCATTCCTGCCATAACGAATGCTGGAGCCAAACCAGGAGTGAGCAATTGTAATATTATAACATTTAGTCAAATTTTAAGTCTTTCAGACAACAGTAATGGCCAACAAACCATGTACTACAACATCCCCTTTCAGACAGTTCCTTCTGCGAAAGGCAAGAGCGACACCAGTCTTGCTCAGAAGGTTGGACTTCATTGTTTTTTTCTCTCAAGTGTCTATTAGTGAGTTATGTCATTTGAGAACTTTATTTATATGAGGAACTATTGCTTTGTATCCTTTTGTATGAATATATCATAGTATATGAGCATGATTTTATTTGTCGCATTTTGGTAAATATTTGTGAATCAAATTACACATCGGTCAAATTTCGGAATTAAGAAAGATCCTGAAAATATCAAGTTTACTCGAAAAACTTATTTGTGGTAAAAATGATTTTTTCTAGGAAGTAAACTATCGTTTCTCGTTATCATTGTTAATTGCGTCATCATTGATCATTATGGTTTCTCACCGCAATCAAGTCTATCTTCTTATGAATTCACTATGGTTTCTCACCGCAATCAAATACATTAATCATGACTAAACAACAGTGAGATATGGTTTCTCAGGATGTTATATCTACCCAACATAATTTCCCTTGATGAACATGGACACCATTATATTGTTTAATTTTGAAATAAGTCGTTTTGGGTCTTGCTTGTTACGTTGCTATCTCTCATGTGCATATCCTAATTTTTACTTTTCCTTCCAATCTCTGGTCTTAGAATATGCTCATCTCAATTCAGTGGTATGAGTTACATTGAGATTACTCTTGGAATCCATGAAAAAAATACTACTTTTTATTGTATATAAAATTTGTGGGGAAATTAAAAGATAAATATTCGATCTGTGTGCAGGATAACAATCTTGTGCCTATAGTAGAACCTGAAATCCTTCTTCATGGAGACTACTCTATTGAGAGGACACTTGAAGTGGTTGAGCAAATGTGTGGGCAAAGGTTTTCTACTACTTGGCCGAGAACAATGTTATATTTGAAGGAATTCTGCTTATACCTAGGAAGGTAACTCCAAGGGACAAACACAAAGAGAAGGATTTCACATATACCATCACAAAGTATACCCTCACTATGTTTAAAAGAAGAGTGCCTTCTGGAGTTCCAGGAATCATGGTAATAACGCATGGATCGCTTATTAGTTTTTCTGCCTTGCCGTTGCTTTTGGTTTTAGTGCAACGAAAATTTGATTCCTCTCATTCTCATAGCTTGCCTTTACTAAGAGCCCAAGTTATAACAATAAATAAAGCTTTTTGAAGGAAGTATGCAGACATTATTAAAATCATATTGAGTAAAAAAGTTCTACAGAGGTAGTTTGAACTATGTAGCTTGGACTCATATAAGAAATCATACATATTGTGATATCCTTAATACAATCTGAACCAGGTAAGCGCTTTTTTTCTCCATGAGTTGTTTATGGTGAATTATATTTCTTAATTGTTTTTCTAAGTTTCTTAATTTTAATTCTTTTTTTTTTATTCTTTTCCGTTTACAGGACTGATGGAGGATCTTTGACGAGCAAACCTGATGCTTCTTCAATTCTATACCAGTGTTATGATCATGCATTTTGAGTCTAGTGTGAATTTGTTAATGACATGTTTTAGTAGTACTCTAATTATTGGTTTTAATAAGTTTGCAAGATCGATTGCTATTTGTGTTGTATAGATCTAATGACAATGTAGTGACCCTTTTGGAAATGATTTTAATGTTGCCACAAATGTGTTGCTGTATTTAATTGTTTCTAGTTTTGATGTTTGATGGTGGATGGTTGTTTCTTGCTTTGATGGTGAATGAAATAGTTGTATACATGTCAAGGAAATGATAGATGATGTTCAGCTAAAAAACCAAATTAAAAAAATGGCAGTGCAAATTTAATCTAATAATCGATGTTGAACCCACCATACTAAACTGACAATAACATTGGTTAGAAAATGATGTGTTAAATGCATATTAACATCGGTGCAAAACCGATCTCTTAACTTATCTAAAAGGTTAACAATAACATCGGTCAAAAACTGATGTTTCCTGAAAAGAAACGATGTTTAGGCTAGCTTCCCCAGAGTTAACAACATCAATTGTAAAACGATGTCTTTCGTTAAACAACATCGTTTTTTACATGCTTAAAACCGATATTGAATATGCAAACTTTTAACAACACCGATTACGACATCAGTCCAATTTCACATAGACATCGGCTAAAAAACGATATCTTTGAGCGTTTTTCTTGTAGTGTCGGGAAGACATCCACTGATGAGGGGTACTGTACATGATACAGTAGAATCTGCCTCAGTTTGACATTCATTGTTTTCCAAAACAAAAAAAGGAAAAAAAAAGCGTTTTAGAAGCAAATAGAAACCAAAGAAGAAAAAAGATGATTCACAAATTTAGCACTCCAAATCAGTCAGCTCAGCCAGTGCTCTTATGAAATTAACCATGGCCAAAGAGTGTTCATATTTTCTGGAGCAAGGTCCATTTCCCTTTTGCAAAACAAATATATCCCACAAATTTATACAGTGGAGATAATATATTTTCAGAAGTTACTTACAGCAAGTATGGAATCATAATATTAGTGTTTGCAATTTGATGAACGTAAAACATAATTTGATAGGCTTATAGCTTCCCACAACGAGTATCATGCATGATTCAGTTAATCTGTCTTTAACTAACACTACTACAAAAATGCTTAAATCGGTGTCTATTAGTAAAACAACCGGTGTTAGAGCCACTGGTGTTAAAAGTCTAAACTTTTTGACAGCGGCTGAAAACCGGTGTTGTTTCTATAAAACACACCAGTTTAAAACTGATGTCGTACATTTAAAATATCCGCTTTCTAAGGACCTGATGTTAAAAATATATGTTTTTGACAACAATTTAGAACCGCTTCTTTGAAGGAATACACACCGGTTTAAAATCGGTGTTGTTGTATCTAAAGACACCGGGTGAAAACTGGTGTCTATAGTAAATAGAAATAGCATTTTCACACCGGTTTTAAACCAGTGTCATTTATTTTAATATTTTTTGAAGCAATTTTAAAATTATTGTTCCTTTTGGCAAGACACGGTTCAAAGCCGATGTGATGTCTTTTGTATGAAAATTTAAATTTGGGACCACTGTATATAATACGAAACTGCAAATAATCCATATCAATAAGCAATTCATCATGTAATCCAATTCCATCAACCATCATAAATTCACTACCAAATAAACATGAAATCCAATTTCACCAAACAAAAAATGCATTAATACTAAAGTCACCAAGATCCAAAATCCAACAAAAATTAAAATATTAGTAGCGAAGTTTTTTTTCCATGAAGCAACTACAAATACATAATCCAATTTCATTGCTCCTGTCATTAAAGCTTTCAAAAAAATTCTAACTACCCATGAGAGCATCGATTCGTTTAAGTACCTGAACAAAATAATACCACAACAATCAAACGGTTATAAATTGTATAACAAAGTAATTGCATAGATGCCAACCTTACAGCTGACTTGAGAGGCATCACAGTCAGGATAAGGGAATGGTGGCAACAGCAGCAATCAATGCGTGTGGAACAGTGAGATACTTGAACTTTGTTCAACAAGTTCTTTGGTGTGGAGAGTCGAAAATGCTAATGCAAAAACGCGAAGTTGAGAGAACACATTGAGCATATGCATGAAGCTCACACTTTGCCGAAATCAAGGCTGCTGCGTGAGCAAAATACAAATGATATACAGCGTTTGGAAGAACATATGACTAGAAAATTCAGCCTTCTCATGGCCGAGATGAAGCCGATTTCAAGAGAGTCCAACGCTACTCGATCCAATTCCGTCTTTGCCGCATACAACGCAGCAGACTTGAAGCGAACTTCGACTATCCGCAGAGCTCGATTTCATGCTTGCCAAAGATGTTCCCTGGGGTTCCTCTATCCTTTGATGATGCCAAAAAGGGGGAAGAGGAATACCTTAAAGCAAAAAAATCAAGCCGAAAAGAAAGGAGCGGTGAGAAGGGAAAATCAACCGAGGAAATTTTGAAACAAAAGAAAGGAAAATCTACTGAGGGGAAGGATCAAAAGATATGACCTTGATGATTGCACAAACCCCCAACAGTCCTCACACACGGTGACATTATAAGCGAAAACTCCCGTGACTCGCCACTCCAACACTCTGTTGTATCTATGGCCGAGAAGAGAAAAGCAATTGAAGCGGGGATGAAGGAAGTGGAAGGAAGAATGGATGCCAGGGTGATGAACATCTTGAAAGAACATGGAGGCATTCCGGTTAGCAGAGACACGTATGTCATTTCGATGTCGGGACAGAGCCACGATCGGTTGACGAATTCAAAACGCTCGAATCAAGGATATTTTGCAAATATGTCTATGGCTCAAGCTTGGGACTTGTCTTGGGAAAAGGGTCTAGCGTTATGTGAAGAAGGCGACAGCGGCGAGACTTCCGCGATCACTCTGCTGGTCACTCTGCTAGTCACTCACCGGAAGAAGAAGACCCCAGATCTGATATACGCCCGAGGTAGAGGAAGAAGCGATGAGTGGAGGAAGAAGCTTGGACCTGGGCCTCGCCCAAGAATATTGAATACGTAGATCCGGGGAAAGAAAGAAGGGATCTCTTTGGGTGGGTTTGACCAAGTGGCAAATTTAAAAGTGGCTAAATCTAACGCCGAGTATGCAAAGAGATTAGAAGAAGAAAACAAGAGACAAACTCGGCTATGGCGGGAGAGACAGAAAGATTAAGAAAAGATGAAGCGCCAGGAAGGCATATGAAAAGAAAAAAAAGAAGGCAAATGACGACGAGAAAGAAGAGAAGAAGAGAAAGAAGATCTTTGAACAAGACGAAAGAAGAGAGACAAAGGAGATGAAGTGTTCTTTGTCAACCCTTCGTGTATTTTATTATGTAAATACATACAATGTAAGTCTTCTGTAATAAAGCTATAAATTCTTTATTTTTTTGTGAAGACAAGTATATACTCTGATACACCTTGTAAACAGTTGTGTTAAGTGCAAGAATGATATGATCAATAAAAAGATTGATTTTGCGCATACATTCTATGTCAATACACTATCTGTATGTATCTTTGTCATTTGCATCTTTGTATGGTTTAAGTTTTGGCATCATCAAAAAGGGGGAAATTGTTAGGAATTTTATTGTTTAGATTTTGATGAATGCCATGTAAAACTTAGAATAGAAAGTTGGCACCCCATTCTTGTTGTAAAATGCATTGTAATGAATAGAGTGGCCAAGCCGAGTTAAGTCGGCCTACGCCCAACATGCAAGAAGACAATCAAGATCGGAAGGAAAACTTCTGCTGAGAGGCAATGAGTATGGCAAAGAAGAGTAGACGGAACTCTACTTAAGAAGCGGTGAGACGCACTGAGTGGAGCATCGATCAAGTCAACTCAAGAAAAGCCAAGTCTCAAGTTGAAGTGACAAGAGTCATCCAATGATTGGAAGGCGACTCTAAGTCACCTGGGAAAGCAAGGAAATGCAAATAAGTCGAGACAATCGTAAAAGAACCGTTGCCGACAAAATCAAGAGATTTACTTAAACAAGTAATATCTCCATACCACCTTTCTTGGAGTGCTCGATCCCGAGAAGCGTGCAAAAGGAATGAACCAATGGGAAGCACTACACCGTGTCGAACTCGAAAAGGTGAAAGAACAATTCATACGAGGAAACGGCAATTCCAAGAACTCGCAAGCCAACGATCGCAAAGTGACTTTCAAAAATAAGCCTATCTCTTCAACGGGCAAATTTTTGAAAGTTCACTATAAAAGGCCGAGGAGTTTGTTTGAGAAAAAGGGATGACACACACGTGAGATATACAAGCATATCGAAAAATCAAACATTCTCAATCCTCAAGCTACATTACGAAGTACATCAATCCAACACTCACTGTGAAGGAAAGAGAACTTCTATCGCTTGAAGAGGAAACTTTTGAAAACAAGGGGTCTACATTCCGGAAGAAGGGTTGTAGAAAGGTTCAAGGTTGAACCAAGTCTTAAGCTTTTGGAGGGCTTCGTGATCAAATCCAAAGAGCTTGAGCAAGTGAGTCAGTAGTAGCAAGCGTGCCTGTGAAGAAGCCGAGTCGCACGAGAAGCCACCGAGTGATCAAGGCGTCTCAGGATCGAGTCCCTAAGGATCAAGTCGGTTGTTGATCAAGACTTGTATCTGGACTGTTACCACTTTGTAAACCGATCATTACTTAGTGGATTCCTCCGGGAGTTGGAGAAGAGAGGAGTAGAAGAATTACCCCATCTTCGAACCTCTATAAAAACTTTCTTGTGTCATTTACATTTCAAAGATTTAAATTCTGCACTTTTAATCGCTTATATCTGTGATAAATTTGCTATCCATTTGATAATTTATAAGTACTAAATCAAGCTCTAAAATCTTGCTTAATCAAACTTAAGGGTGTTAAGTCTTCCGCTGAAAATAAAACCACAATTGAGTCAAATTATAGCCAACAATGAGTTACTCCATCAACAAATCAAATTTGAGTCTGTTGAGAGATTAACTCTCTTGAGTGACTAATTCGATTGTCCATCAAGGATACAATTGTGTAGAATCAACTCAGTAGATTTAAAAGGACTAAATCGAAAATTTGGTAAGATTTATTCAACCCCCCTTCTAAACCTTACACTTACACCCCTTGGGACCTACAAGTGGTATCGGAGCGGTTGGTTCATTGAACCCTCCGCACCGGTTCTTGAACTAGATCTCCAAACTTTTCAAAGTCCGCTTTAGTACTTAAACTTTCAAAACTCTTCTTTATCATCAAAAGTTATTATCATGGAAGCAAATTTGACACGCATTCCTATGTTCACTATTGAAGAATTTGATGATTGGAAAATTCGTATGCGAGGCTCATCTATCAAAGATTACATAATGAGATGTGGATCTTGATAGAAGATGGGCCTCTGCAAATATTAAAGGTGAACACAAATTTGTGTCGAAGAAGAGTTGCAAATGAAGGAGAAGAAGATCTTTGCTCCCACTACCCGTCATGGTTGAAAAACCAAGAACCGAGTGGACAAATGATGACAAAAAAGATACAACCTGGATAATGTAGCCAAGGACATCCTTTACAAAACCTTGGACAAAGCCATGTTCAACAAAGTCAAATCATGCAAAACGGCTAAAGAAATGGGGACAAGTGACATTGATTTGTGAAGGCTCGAGCAAATCAAAGAAAACAAATTATCGGTGGCGGTACAAAAATTTGAAAACTTCAAAATGATCTCGGGAGAGAACCTGGATCAACTAGACGCTCGGTTTACTGAAAATCACAAATGAGTCATCTACACTTGGAAAGGAATATACACGAAGAAATGTGTATGAAGATCCTAAAAAGTCTTCCAAATGAATGGGAAATGAAGGTCATGGCACCGAGACACTACATGGACCTATCAAAGACATCCAACCATGAGTTATTCTCGGACCTCAAAGCCTACGAATTTGAGCCGAGAAGAAAAAGACCAGGAAGAGACAATTTGTACCCAAAAACAAATGCTCTAATTGTCAAAGATGGGAAGAGAGCCGAGGTCAAAGAAGCAATTGACCCGGAAGAAATAGCCCTGATGGTTAAAAGATTTAACAAGTTCTTTAACAAGAACTACAAGAGAGAAAAGGGTGAATCTTCCGAGAAGACACTCGGCTCCTCCAAATCAAGGGAAGATAGGCCAACCAAGAGATCGGATCATCAAAAAGTTGAGTATCAAAGGGTGACAACTCAAGAATGGAAAGAATCGATCAAAAGGCTGAATATCTATGTTGGAACTGTAGACAACCAGGTCACTATGCCATTATTGCTCATATCCTGTAGTCAACAAGTACAGAGATGCGAGAAAAAAGAAAGATCTTGAGAGAAAAGAAGACAAGAAAGGAAAAAGGCAATGATGGTGCAGAGATCACTGAAACAAATGCCAAGTCAAGGAGACAACTGATTCGAGAGCTGATGCAAAGAAGCTGACTACTCAAGTGACTCAAGAAGAAGCCCCGATCCGCTTGATGGCCAAAGAACAAGATCAACCCGATCAAGAAGATGAGGTACAATCTAACTCAACAAACTCGGGCACTAGTGATAGTGATCGTGACACAAACACTTCATCACCTACTCGATCTTTATGATTCATTAAGCAAAATGATGAAAGATTTTGAACACATTAAATCCTCACACACACTATTGAATGAGGAAAATAGCCTACTCAAAAGTCAAAACTCAAAGTGACTAAGGAGCCGAGTACTCTAAGTCAAATAGTCACGAGAATGAAAGTTTAAAGGCCGAAAATGCTAAATTAATAAGCGAAAAATTGCTTTGCTATAGAAAAGAGGGAGAATGACCTCAAGAGTGTTATTGCCTCATTCACTAAGACATCTAAATCATTGGATGATCTTATTATGAGTCAAAGAGAATGTGGAGACAAGACAAAGCTTAGGATTTAATTCCTCTCGTGCCATGTCAAACCTCAAGAGTAATTCGGAAAAAGGATCTTCAAGTCATGAAGAGTCCGAAAAATCCAAAACTCTAAATGTTGCACACACATTCACTCCAAAGCACAATACTAAACAAACGGCCTTGGTTACAAAGGAAAAGGAAAAAAATTGATTGAGTGTCTTTGAAAGGACACCGAGAAGAGGTTCACCGAGTCCCTCAAAGAAACTCCAAACAAAATACTCAGTAAAGAAGAAGCGAGCTACCAAAAATCCCAGAAAACCCATAAAAGAAATACATATGATGGGAATGGTAGAAAATATCCAAGCCAAGCGATTGGAATAATGTGAACTATCGGCATAGACTTATGGAATATAAGCCCAAATGGCAAAGGCCTAGAACTCAAAGAAAGGCCATTCCAAAAGTATAAGAGCTTTCATCAAAGACACATATGCACCTAGGCACTACACTCAAAGACACCACAATTACCCAAGGAATGCAATTGCTAAAACACATATGCAGGCATACGACAAAAGAGACAATTTGTATGAACCTAGAATCCCCAAGCAATTTGCCAGGATTAATTATGATTATGGCACGATAGATGGCAACCTCTTAGAGTCAAATCATTTGGCTATAGGTTGGTTGGATCATCTTACAATTCTAACCCCTCGGGACCCGGACAAGCATGGGTACCTAAAACTTGATTTCCTTGATTGCGGGTTCAAGAACAGTGAGTGCCAAGGAACCTGGTACATGGATAGTGGTCATTCCGGACACATGACAGAAATAAGAGAAATCTGTCAAAATTCAAGGAAGTCAAAGGAGCAAAAGTCATATTTGGGGGAAATGAAGCTCCTGGTGAAATAAGAGGCATTGGATCCATCAAGAGAAATGGATTAGAAATCACGATGTTGCATATGTTGAAGGACTCAACTTCAACTTATCGAGTATCGATCGGCTCTGTGACAAGGGCTACAATGTTGGATTCAACATGGGTATATGCCAAATCAAAGAAATTGAATCAAACGAAGTGGTCTTTGCAAAGATGTAGACGAGAAAAATATGTATGTAGTGGATTGGTCAACCGCAACACCCAAAGACTTGTCTACTAGCAAAAGAGAGCACAAATTGAATCAAGTTGGTGTGGCACAAAAAGCCGAGTCACCCGAATTTCAAAACAATTAACAAGGCTCGGCAAGAAGTCATCTTGTAGAAGGACTTCCGGACTCGATATACAAGAAGGAGAGTATATGTGATGCATGTCGGAAGGAAAGCAAATCAAGTCGTCATTCAAAGAAAAGACATGCCCATCCTCAACAAGAATATTGCATCTACTTCATATGGATCTATTTGGCCCAAAGGGGAACCAAACCGGATAAGTGGAAAGAAATACACCTTGGTGGTAGTAGATGACTACTCAAGATATACATGGACAATATTCATGTGCAAAAAGAAAGAAACTCTACAAAAACTACCACAAATTGATGAAGAGGATTCAAAATGAGAAGAGTCAAACCATTATCAAAATAAGATCGGATAGAGGAACTAAGTTTGTCAATGGAATAATAACTCGATGTTGTATTGAGAATGGTGTTGGTCATGAACTATCGGCTGACAAAACTCCACAAAGAGAATGGAGTTGCGAGAAGAAAGGAACAGAACCCTCAAAGAAGCGGCAGAGGACCATGTTAGTCAAGCGGGGTTACCAAAAAGATTTTGGGCTGAAGCAATCAACACAACTTACACACCCAAAACAGGATGTATGATAAATAGACAAATTGACAAAGACTCCCTATGAGATCCGGATGGAAGAAAACCAAGTGTTGCATATTTGAGAATATTTGGATGTAAATGCTTCATCCACAACAATGGCAAAGACAACCTAAAGGCTTTTGATGCTAAAGTCGATGAAGGTATCTTCTTAGGATACTCACCAAAGCAAAGCCTCTGAGAATACTCAACAAAAGAACTATGGTTACAGAGGAATCCATTCATGTAGTATTCGATGAGCCAAATGTAAATGGAGAAGACATTGAAGAGTCACCGATAAGTTTGAATCATCCAATCATACGAAGAGTCCCTATCTTGAAGTCAAAGCCGGAATTATCAATTGAAGAAGATGACATAGTGAATCTCAAAAACAATGGAAAATTTGCGGCTAAGTGATAACGAGAGAGTGACCACACCAACACAAACACAAGTCGATCAATCCAGCTAACTTACTCCAACCGATGTAAGATGGCCGAGAGACCATCCACCGAACTTGTCATTGGAGATATAAGAGAAGGTGTCAAAACAAGATCGAGAACTCAACAAGAAGCTATGTTCACATGCTTCATCTCGCAAAATAGAGCCAAAAGATGTGTCACAAGCATTGGATGACACACATTGGATTCAAGCTATGCAAGAAGAGTCAATCGGTTTGAGAGAAATAAAGTATGGGAATTAGTGCAAAGACCCATACATCAAAATGTTATTGGAACCAAATGGGTGTTCGAAATAAGATGAACGAGGAAGGTTACGTGGTAAGAAATAAAGCAAGATTAGTAGCCAAAGGATATTGCCAAGAAGAAGGGATAGATTTTGATGAAACATTTGCTCCTGTAGCAAGATTGGAAGCTATAAGGATGTTTCTTGCCTATGCACGACTCACAAGAATTTCATTGTATATCGATGGATGTAAAAAGTGCATTCCTAAATGGTTTATTGGAAGAAGAAGTGTATGTTG
This sequence comes from Rehmannia glutinosa, assembly GCA_016081115.2. Lineage (NCBI taxonomy): Eukaryota > Viridiplantae > Streptophyta > Magnoliopsida > Lamiales > Orobanchaceae > Rehmannia > Rehmannia glutinosa. Next base: position 43,906,054 of record CM071935.1, on the reverse strand, counting down.
AACAACCTCCGAGGATTTGAGCGAAGACTCTTGGAGACAAGGTATACAAACTCAAGAAAGCCTTGTATGGATTGAAACAGGCACCCGAGCATGGTATGACACCTGTCACAATTCCTAACTCGAAAATGGATTCACAAAAGGAAAAGTAGATAGAACACTTTTCGAATTCAAGACAAGAAGAGTATACTTTGCTTGTTCAAATATATGTGGATGATATCATTTTTGGATCCACCGACAAAGAGTCCGTGTGAAAAATTTTCAAACCTCATGCAAAGTAAATTTGAAATGAACATGATGGGAAAGTCGACATTCTTCCTTGGACTCCAAGTGAAACAAATGAAGGATGGAACCTTCATAAGTCAAACAAAATACACCAGAGATTTAATGAAAAAGTTTGGTATGGAGGAGAAGTCTTCGTAAAAATACCAATGAACACATCACCAAAAATGGACATGGATGCGGATGGCAAGCCTCAGTAGATCAAACAAGATACGAGCACTTATTGGATCATTGCTCTATCTCACAAACTAGCGGGCCGGACATCACCTTTCTTTGTAGGTGTATGTGCAAGATTTCAATCTGCTCCAAAAGAGAGCCACATGACAAAGAAGACTAAGAGAATATTGAGATACTTGAAAGGAAGGAAGCGAAGAAGTAGGCTATGGTATCCAAAGGAAGGTGGATTCAAGCTAATTGGCTATTGATTCGACTATCTTTGATGCAGAGTGGACGGAAGAGCACTTCAGGCACATGTCAAATGCTAGGAACAGACTAATTTCCTGGTTTAGCAAGAAGCAAAACTCAATAGCCCACCTCTACAAATGAGCGGAGAATACATAGGCATAGTTGCGGCAAACACGTGCCCAAGTCCTATGGATGAGACAAAGAAATGAGAGACTATGAAGTTGAAGAAAAAGAAATTCCAATCATGTGTGATAACACAAGTGCCATTGCAATCACTCAAAATCTGTCTTTGCACTCAAGAACAAAACATATTGATGTCGAGATATCACTTCATAAGAGATCATGTTGAAAAGAAGGACATTATCTTAGAATATATCTCAACCGATAAACAACTAGTGACATCTTCACAAAACCATTATGTGAGTCAAGATTTGAAGAACTCAAACATGAGTTGGGATTAATTGGTGGTGACACTCGGGGCAATTAAAGAAGAGAAATGGAACAGAAAAAGGGGAAAAGGAGTCGAAACAAAATCACCAAGAAATCACCAGACGGAAAGAAAACTACACCGAGTCGGTGATAGCCGAGTCGCTAAGAGAACTGTGGAGTAGTATAGTTAAATCGGCTAAGAGATAAGTTTGAACAACTTATGAGCAAAGTGACAAAAACGCAGTCGTTTTGACTTAGCGGGAATGTTTTAAGGAACACGTCAGCATAATGATGATGTGTACAGACATAAAGCTGCACACCAAGCTTATGATTGGATATAAATGTTGCCGCATTAAATACGAGACGTGAAATACTCAATAGGCGTGCAAAATCCAAGCCGTTGATTTCGATCACAATTCAAAAACCGCCTGCACGTCCTTTCATAAACCATATTTAAACAATTTTCGTCCGTTTCTCTCTCACACTTCTAAAACTGTTCATCTCTTTCTCTCAAAAGCAAAGGCAAAAATACTCTCGAAACCCTATCAACTTTCAAATCAATTTCTGAGTTTTTCCTTGATATAATCCTGAGAAATGGCACCAACTTATGACTTTACCAAGTTAGGAAAGCAAATCCACACCGGTTCGACGGTGGATTTTGACGGAATGGTGAAGCAGGGGTCCGACGACACCCTGGTGAAGAAAATCGCTGAGAAGTTGGAAACATCCGGACTAAAACCGTTTCTAACATTAGAATATCCGATGACCTATGTGGAGGAGGTCGCACAATTCTACGTGAATGCTGAGATTCACGATGAAGGAATCAAGTCATCTGTTCACGGAAAGCAGCTGACTATCTCTCGCCAAGGATTTGGTGAACATTGCTCACTACCACCAAGGAGCATCCGAGATTAAAGAAGCCGATGTAAACTTGGGTGACGCATGGAAAGAAATAGCCAAGTCCGACTTTGCTTGATAAAATAATATACACAAACAAACAAGAGATCTGAAGGAAGGAGGACTATCACAAGTTGTTGGACATAGTTGCCAAATGTATCGACATCAAATTTGGCGCTTTGACCAATCACAAAGGCAAAGCCGATTGTAATGGCCGCAATCATCGAAGAAAAGAAGATAAACTGGCTGAGTTTGTCTCAGCAGACTCTGCCCGACGTGGGAACAAGTCCTTCAAAGAAGATGGTTCATTTGGAGGATCCCTAGGATATGGCCTGGTGATTGGCCGCTATTGGAGGTGAAAGGAGTCCCTCTTAGACATGGGAAGGCATTCCATGTTAACAAGAGGATGTTCGAGCTAACCTCTCTGGCGCTCGAAGCGAGCTTACGCCAAGAGAGCGACACGATGAGGGGGAATCACCGACCCAAGATACAAATGCTTTTCCTCTCCACCCAAAGAGAGGCGCCAAAGACTACTAAGAAGACCGATGCCCCCCTGCAAAGAAAGAAAAACCAAACATGCTCCCGCCCGCAGCTGCAGTCACACGCCCTGCCCGGCCGTGTGTCTCCTGCCCTGCAGCAGCGGTCGAGAAGGACTCACAAATACCTTCTCCGATCGTCAAGAAGAGGAGAACCGAGAAGCCACGACGGCCCGCTCCTCGAAAAAGACACCACCACCGCCCCGGCCGCCCAAGACTCGAGAGGACAACATCTCTCGAACCCGAGAAATTCCCCGTACAAACCAGAGACGAAGACGAATCGTCAAGCGATCCGAATCGGAGAAACCAAATGAGTCGATTACTCGGCTAGCACAAATACGGAGACTACCGGAGAAGTAGAGTCTCCGGATGTAATTGATGAAACAGCCCAAGTCTCATCTGGCGATCACAGAGGCAACCCGAAGACACAACGTAGCTCACACGGCTCAAGCACAAAAGAACTGCGGAGAGCGAGATAGTGATGTAATGATCCTATCTCCACCTTACCCGGACATCCAAAATCGTCTGCGTGAGTGGAGGAAATGGAAATTGAGCAAGTCGAGGAACAGTTCCAACGGCCCGAGTTCATAGAAGAAGAAGAGGAACTGCTAAATTTCCTTGGACTAACTCATGTGCTCCCAAAGACTTGATGATGAAGACAATCGCATGACATCCTGCAGATCTACAAGGACAGGGAGAGAAAAAGCAAGTGAAGAAGCCGAAGCACGTGAGAAGGCAAGCATCCGCCTATCTCTCCGGCACCACGAACACACACATCCTCTCCTTGATGTCTTCTCCGACGGTGGCGAGGAACGAGGAAATCTGCAGAATGCCGCCGCGAAGAGTTGCAAATGCAGAAAGCATTGCACGAGTCAAGAATCCTTCACGAGCAAAGACTAATGGAGGGACCAGGAGAGTCATCCGAACACACCGAAATTGATCCAATGGGAGTGGTTCAAAAATCGCCAATGTTGTTGTTCTTTGCTACCACTTCCCACTCACTCGGAAGAAGGCAATAAGGGAGTCAAGCGATGAAATCTGGGCTAGTGGGGACCCCGGTCGAGCCAACCCCTATTGAAGGTGTGCTACCACCCGCCCCAACTACCGAACAATCTATCGAAACAGTGGGGAGTTTGGAGACGAGTGACCCCATTCAAGTCACTCACCAGTGCGCCACCGAGGGGAAACTCCTCCACCGCAGCAAGGTCGGAGGATGCCGCAGCATGACTCCACAACGAATCAAGGAGGCGAAGTAGAGAAACTACAAACACAAGAAGAAACAAAGTTGCCATCAACGAAGCTCGCATGGCTTGAGACTGTCTTAGCCGAGGTGCCAACCGCTCTGGCTAATGACGCCGCTGCGATGCGATCGAGGCACGAGGAAGGAATGTACCGGGAGTTAACACTGGGCGATGAAAGTGCAATCCATGGGGTTGAGACTCCTATGGATGCCATCGTAGAAGACCCTAAGACAATGACACCGTCGAAAGGGAGGACCAAGCCTCGCAGCAGAGAGACTGCCGGAGGTAATGAAGGCCCACGGGAGGTTGATACTTCCGGGGTAAAGAAGTCAAGTAGAGAACATCCCTCCTGCTATCATCTACCCATCCGAGAAGGAGATCGGACTTCATGATTCCCAGGACAACCCCGATGTCACTTTTCCGGGATCGGAAAGGCGAAGAAAAGCCGAGTCATCCCCATGACAAATCCAAAAGACTCACGGGTGTTCCAAGCACGAGCAAGTCGATCCCAAGACTACTCGTCAAACTTTTAACTTTGATGATGATGAGCCACCACTGAAATCTCATCATCGTCCGATGACGCTCGATAAGGCCGAGGACCGCTCATCGAATGGAAAAATCACCGAGACCAACGAAGGCATTAAGACAACCGAGGCTCGGCAAGCGGGTCCACTTCACAACAAGACCCGCTCAACAAGAGACCATCACAAGCGAGCTCCTCAAGCCGCAGCAGATCAATTCCCAAAAGAACCGCCCGCGCACCACTCATCATCAAAACGATTCCAGGTTGGCGGTGATGAATCCTTCATAGAGTCTTTTCCTTTTTCACCGAAATACCGGAACTCCACGAAGAGTCGAAAAAACGAACAAGCACGCTATCACGCACCAGCTCTGTTTATCACTCAAGCACCATTGTTCCAGCCGATTTTGATTTTGATGTCTTTGTATGGCCATCAACCGCAATGAAGAATCACCAAGTTCGAAGTTCGAGTGTTCAATGCACTCTTTCTTTGAGGTTGAACGAATGGAGAGGCATCAGCCTCTTTGGACATGCGATCGACAACAGAGATGCCAACCTTACACCGACTTGAGAGGCATCACGGTCGGGATAAGGGAATGGTGGCAACAAAGAAATCAATCAATGCGTGTGGAACAGGTGAGATACTTGAACTTTGTTCAACAAGTTCTTTGGTGTGGAGAGTCGAAAATGCTTGATGCAAAAACGAAGCCGAGAGAACACATTGAGCATATGCATGAAGCTCACACTTTGCCGAAATCAAGGCTGCTGCGTGAGCAAAATACAAATGATATACTGGCGTTTGGAAGAACACATGACTAGAAAATTCACCTTCTCATGGCCGAGATGAAGCGATTTCAAAGTGAGTCCAACGCTACTCGACCAATTCCGTCTTTGCATACAATGCAGCAGACTTGAAGCGAGAACTTCGACTATCCGCAGCTCGATTTCATGCTTGCCAAAGATGTTCCACTGGGGTTCCTCTATCCTTTGATGATGCCAAAAGGGGAAGAGGAATACCTTAAAGCAAAGAAAAATCTGAAGTTTGAAAAGAAAGGAGCAGCGGTGAGAAGGAAAAAATCACCGAGGAAATTTTGAAACAAAAGAAAGGAAAATCTATGAGGGGGAAGGATCAAAAGATATGACCTTGATGATTGCACAAACCCCCAACGGGGTCATGTCACAAATGACATTATAAGCGACAAACTCCCGTGACTCTTACCACTCCAACACTCTGCTTTGTATCTATGGGCCGAGAAGAGAAAAGCAATTGAAGCGAGGGATGAAGGAAGTGGAAGGAAGAATGGATGCCAGGGTGATGAACATCTTGAAAGAACATGGAGGCATTCCGATTGACAGAGACACGTATGTCATTTCGAGATGTCGGGACGAGCCACGTCGATTGGACGAATTCAAAACGCTCGAATCAAGGATATTTTGCAAATATGTCTATGGCTCAAGCTTGGGACTTGTCTTTGGGAAAAGGGTCTAGCGTTATGTGAAGAAGGCCGACAGCGTGAGACTTCCGAGCCACTCTGCTTTGGTCACTCTGCTAGTCACTCACCGAAAAAGAAGACCCCAAAGACATAGATACCCGCAGGTAGAGGAAGAAGCGATAGTGGAGGAAGAAGCTTGGACTGAGCCTCGCCCAAGAATATTGAATACGTAGATCCGGGGAAAGAAAGAAGGGATCTCTTGGGCTGGGCTTGACCAAGTGGCAAATTTAAAAGTGGCTAAATCTAACGCCGAGTATGCAAAGAGATTAGAAGAAGAAAACAAGAGACAAACTCGGCTATGGCGGGAGAGAGGAAAGATTAAGAAAAGATGAAGTTTGCCAGGAAGGCATATGAAAAGAAAAAGAAAGGCGGTGACGACGAGAAGAAGAGAAGAAGAGAAGAAGATCTTTGAACAAGACGAAAGAAGGAGACAAATGAAGGAGATGAAGTGTTCTTTGTCAACCCTTCGTGTATTTTATTATGTAAATACATACAATGTAAGTCTTACCTCGTAATAAAGCTATAAATTCTTTATTTTTTGTGAAGACAAGTATATACTACGATACACCTTGTAAACAAATGTTAAGTGCAAGAATGATATGATCAATAAAAAGATTGATTTTGCGCATACATTCTATGTCAATACACTATCTCAGTATGTATCTTTGTCATTTGCATCTTTGTATGGTTTAAGTTTTGGCATCATCAAAAAGGGGGAAATTGTTAGGAATTTTATTGTTTAGATTTTGATGAATGCCATGTAAAACTTAGAATAGAAAGTTGGCACCCCATTCTTGTTGTAAAATGCATTGTAATGAATAGAGTGGCCAAGGCGAGTTAAGTCGCCTACGCCCTAACATGCAAGAAGACAATCAAGATCGGAAGGAAAACTCTGTCTGAGACAATTTGAGTATGGCAAAGAAGAGTAGACGGAACTCTACTTAAGAAGCGGTGAGCACGGTGAGTGGAGCATCGATCAAGTCAACTCAAGAAAAGCCAGTCTCAGTTGAAGTGACGGAAGAGTCATCCATGATTGGAAGGCGACTCTAAGTCACCTGGGAAAGCAAGGAAATGCGGTCAAGTCGAGACAATCGTAAAAGAACCGTTGCCGCAAATCAAGAGATTTACTTAAACAAGTAATATCTCCATACCACCTTTCTTGGAGTGCTCGGTCGGAAGCGTGCAAAAGGAATGAACGAATGGGAAGCACTACACCGTGTCGAACTCGAAAAAGGTGAAAGAACAATTCATACGAGGAAACGGCAATTCCAAGAACTCGCAAGCCAACGATCGCAAAGTGACTTTCAAAAATAAGCTATCTCTTCAACGGGCAAATTTTTGAAAGTTCACTATAAAAAAGGCCGAGGAGTTTGTTTGAGAAAAAGGGATGACACACACGTGAGATATACAAGCATATCGTAAAAAAGCAAACATTCTCAATCCTCAAGCTACATTACGAAGTACATCAATCCAACACTCACCTGTGAAGGAAAGAGAACTTCTATCGGTTGAAGAGGAAACTTTTGAAAATAAGGGGTCTACATTCCGGGAAGGGTTGGTTGAAAAGGTTCAAGTTGAACCAAGTCTTAAGCTTTTGGAGGGCTTCGTGATCAAATCCAAAGAGCTTGAGCAAGTGAGTCAGTAGTAGCAAAGCAAAATGTGAAGAAGGCGAGTCGTCACGAGAAGCCACCGAGTGATCAAGGCGTCTCCAGATCGAGTCCCTAAGATCAAGTCGGTTGTGTGATCAAGACTTGTATCCGGGACTGTTACCACTTTGTAAACCGATCATTACTTAGTGGATTCCTCCGGGAGTTGGAGAAGAGAGGAGTAGAAGAATTACCCCATCTTCGAACCTCTATAAAAACTTTATCGTGTCATTTACATTTCAAAGATTTAAATTCCCGCACTTTTAACTAATCGCTTATATCTCACGATAAATTTGCTATCCATTTGATAATTTATAAGTACTAAATCAAGCTCTAAAATCTTGCTTAATCAAACTTAAGGGTGTTAAGTCTTCCCAATAAAATAAAACCACAAATTGAGTCAAATTATAGCCAACAAATGAGTTACTCCATCAACACTCAAATTGAGTCTGTTGAGAGATTAACTCTCTTGAGTGACTAATTCGATCGTCCATCAAGGACACAAATGTGTAGAATCAACTCAGTAGATTTAAAAGGACTAAATCGAAAATTTGGTAAGGTTTATTCAACCCCCCTTCTAAACCTTACACTTACACCCCTTGGGACCTACAATTTCATTCCAATACATAATATTCCAACCCATTAATTGAACATTAGTTTACATAAACAAAAATTCATTCTTCAATTGTACAAAGAGCATCGGCAAAAATGAGACCAAACATCGAAACAAGGATCTAGTAACTACAAATGCATGTCAAGCATTCAGATGCTTTTTTGGCCCTAACACTCACAACCCAACAATCAAAGCATGCAATTACACAAGTAACCACGTCTATGAATCATTACTTGAGATTCTTCCAACTCAACAAAATAATCTACTATTTTGACTTCTACAACCATCGTTGGCTCACAAATATAATTATCCAAAGATACTCCATGTCACAAACATCTCAGTACACTCACACAATGCTAGGCATTTCTATTAAATGCACTAGGTATAACTATCCAAAGAAGAGAATTCAAGATCCAATTCATCATCTCTAGAGTTCACAGTAGTATATGATAGAATATTAAACTCAATCACCGTTTGTTATTACTCTTATGCTTTCTTTTGAGTTCTATGATGTATAGACACTCAAATTGGAATTGCAATTGGTTTCTAGGTTTTACTGTAAATCTAAGTTGATACTAGTATACAACCAATTAATAAATTAGTAGTTCAAACAGAAGCTACAGTCAGCAACATCCACCACACACTACATCAACTAAAAATAAACATAACACATTTCCTCTAAAATTAAACTTACATCCAGCCGAAGATCCCTCGGTAACTGCCGGAAATAATCGTGTGGAAGGAAAAAACAAACATGTACTTAAAAACAGGGAGTGTGTCAATGAAAGATTGAAATAATCGTCCGGAAGAACAAAACAATCATGTACTTGAAATTATATACTCCAGCTATCTTAGCATTCCAGGTACATGTGCTATCTATATGTATATACGCGACTAATGAATCTTACCCACTATTATTTACCCATACGTCAGCCATTCTTCCAATTTTTTTTAATCAAAAAGCAGAGATCCACCGCCTTCACGAAGATAAAATACTGCATATTAGTATATGGGTTAATCCACTATTTATAAAAACACAAACTTACTGACATAAGGCCGAAAATAAAAGTAAATAAAGGGAAATGTGCAAATACACCTAGAGCAATTGGTAAAGTTTCAAAGCTATATATCTTTCATTTTTTTGTTTAAGTCACAGTCATAATGATACGAGGCTATTGTCAATGCTAATTTCAGTTTTGAAGGGAACACCTATTCATATGCAGGTTCATGTTACTAGAAGCCCCATGACTTGGATTGATGATATTGAGATAAAACCAATTATTTTGGTTAAGTAGATGATGGAATTATTTTGTTCATAGGGTTTCTAATAGGATCTTGCAAAGATGAGTTTTCATCCATCACATAGGCAAATGAACCCATTGAAAAATATAGAGGTCAACTTTCCATTCACGAAGCATCAGGTGTACTTGCTCTTCAAGCACAGCCACATCGATTGAGCGGCTCTCCTTCCTGGCTGATTGGAGATCGCTGAACATACCCAATGGCGTAGCCAGAAATCATCCACGGCCGAATTGTGCGGATAAAAATTCCAAAAATACCATGTAAATATTAAATAAAAAAAATTCTAAAAAAATTTACCTATAAAATTTTTTTTTAAAAAATGAGGGCCCAGGTTGTGCGATGCTGAGATCATCCAGTCTCTGTCCTTGAAGAGATGGTGCGATGCTGAATTGCAGTCCGCGCTCTTCGAGTCCTTCCCCATCTATGTAATAGCAGAAAAATTCACCCGCAATTCTCAAGGAGCTGCTGCAATCAAAGTAAAAGTTATAAAGACCCCTTGTATAGAATCTTACAAGAATGAAAGGCACACATCCCCGCCCGTACCCGACCTCCAAAAATTGGGGAAAAAGAAAAGAAAAACACGCTGAAATTATATAAAAAACAAACATAAAATTCAGATTATTTTGAAGATCGTGCAAATATGAGCAAGAGTCTGCATTAACTAATTACTGAAGAGAAATTGATAGTAGAAATTGAATACAAAGTAATAGATGTAAGCTAACCTTGTTTGTAGCCACACTCTAGGTGTCGAAGGCACCACAACAGCAAAATCCTTTGTAACATGCCTTGGCACCCACTTGTCTGAAAATAGCTGCCTCGTTCAGGGTACAGACGTGTCAAATCTTGATCAAGCATCCTCTCAAGTTCAGCATTTCTGAAGAAGCGACCCCACATGCTGCCTAAAAGACGAACAACAAATGAAAAATGTCTTAAAGTGCAATAGATCGAGTTCGTAAATAATTTCTTGACAAGAGTGGAACCCTAGAAGCCACATATATGAAAGTTGCAGGAGAAATTCCAGACAGGCGAAAAGGAAATCGATAAGTCCAGAAGGTTAGATTAGAGAGTCGTATTGTGATGCATAAAATATGTAAATGCCATAAAATAAAAATCCTACCTGGGTTTTGCGACAGCGGATTGTCCATGACAGGATCAGGGGAATTATGCCACCATATTTTGGTACATGTGGATCAACTAAAAGTTGTTTCCTCAAAGATTCGTACCTATAGAAAATCATATGCATAGTCTAAATTTCTAATGACACATACAACTACAAATGCAGTAACACAATACAATGTCCTTAACCATGGTTGTGTTGGAATTGAAGGCTATATATACTAGATGGAGATTACTTTCACTTATTAATGAGAAAATTAGAAGCCAATAAGTCATCAACTCGAAACAGTTTTACATTTTATTCTTCAGAAAAATACATTATTAATTTAAGCTCCTGCATTCAGGCAAACTAAATGAAAGGAAACAATTCAATTCAATACCACGATTCGTCCTTTTTATCCCCATGGCCTACTATTCGAATTTCTGTCCACCATGCTTGAAGCTCAATATCTGATTGTATGAGGTTTGCATCTAGATAGCAATAAGTGAGGTAATCTGTGACCCATTTATCCCACATAAGCATACCATCACTTGCATAAGGGCAGTCTTCAATTGTTAGCTTCAAGCCATGGGGTGCATTTGGATCCTCCACAGCCATTCCCCTGGCATTCCAAGGTCCAAAAAATTACAAACAAAGAGGATAGATAAAGATAGTGATATTTCAAAGTCAAAAAAAATGTGTACCATTGTGAATTCAACATAACTTCCAAATGTCATGATTGCAGCAGGATTGCCAACTTTTAAGTGTTTTACTGAATCACCAATAGCAGCAATTATACCCACAGCCTATAGAAAAAGACCATGCTAGTGAACTGATCTTGGAGAAAATAAATGAGTACACTACTTTTCCACAGAACAATTTTCGTTTTGCAAACCACACCTAAACAACTAAAAAGAAAAAAAGTTCGTTTTGCAATGACTATTATGGATGATTTCCATAGACTAACATGTGTGCAACTTATGCAGATATAAAATTACTGACGCTATCTAGACCATATCAAATTCAAAAGAAAAGTAAACTGTAAAAGTACAAAATTATAGGGCATCTTATTCTGATGCAAAAAGTGTACAGATCTGACTATAGAATGTAAACACCATAGCATGTTAGTAAAGCTTCGTAAAAAGATCTTTTATATAACCTGTGTCCATTCAATAACACGATGAATTACATCATGTAGATAAAGGTAAGTTTCTCACCTTAATCTTCTAAAATAATTTATGAACATAACCAAACGAACACAAAAAGTACTTTCCTGACCTCGAAACCAGCATCCAATGGAAGCTGGGAAGCAATGTCTTTCTTGAAAGCATCCTAAGGTAAAATTAATTAATTAATTAATTAAATGGAAAAACATTAGCAAGTTATTTTTTTTGGGTGAATCTACATGGCTCAGTTATTCATATATACTCCAAGAAAAACTGAAACCAGAAATTAACAGCTAAAATCAAGTAATTCTATTAGTTTCCAGGTAGCAATTAAACTAATTAGGGCAAAAACCATCTTAATAATCACTTTTCAGTCCAAAGATTTATTTCTGAATTCAAAACAAACACGGAATAAAAGACAAGAAACCCATAAATTAAGCATAACTTCAACAATGTTTTTCATCTTAGCTCAATTATGGCCTAACAAGACACAAATCCATGAAAAATAGACAAAAAAAACATAAGAAATTATCTTCCCCTTCTTTCTAGCAAAAACCCATGAAAGATTCAACACCATAAACTCCACAAACAAGCCTCATAAACAATTTCTACCATGCACAAGCCAAAAACAGAGAACATAAAACCTTTTTGGTTCCCAAACAACAAAAAACCCAAAAATACCTCACGAATAGTGGCCAAACGCTTAGTTTCTTCTTCAATACGGCCTAGTTGGGCTTGATCTTTCTCCTTAACTTCCATTTTCTTCTTCTCGATCTCCTCCTCCTTAAAATACAAATCCACAATGTAGTTTGAATTATCAGTAACATAGGGTTTCCCATCCGCATCCAATCTCAATTTTGCATCGCACCATTCCTCTTTGAACAATTCCTGTAACCTAACCAAATTATAATTCCAGCAAAACTGCACAACTTTGATAGGCATCACGAGACCCGACCCGCCTAGCCCGGACACTAATTTAGAATCATCGACTACCACCACGAATTTATCCGACGCCGCCTTGACCATTTTCTCACACACTAGGGCCCCACCGCGGCCCTTCACCAGGTCGAGATTGGGGTCCACCTCATCAGTTCCGTCAATTGCGAGATCGAGGTGGCGGAGGGCGTCGAGGGTGGAGAGGGGGATGCCTAGGGCGGCGGCTTGTTCCTGGGTGCGCTTGGATGTGGGGACGCCCACGATATCTGTGAGTTCGCCGGATTTGAGAAGTGCGCCGAGCTCATCGATGACGAAGGCGGTGGTCAAGCTGGTTCCGAGGCCGAGAACCATGCCGCTTTTGACGTACTCGATGGCTTTGTCGATGGCGAGCTTTTTTAGGTCGTCTTGGGTGACAACTGGGGCGGAGAAGGCTTTCATGGAGAATTTGGAGGGGGTGGTGTGGAGGTGGATGCGGGTGGGAGTGGGGTGGAGGTGAACGGAAGAGTGAGAGCACTTCGCTGTGCGTGGGCGTCAAACCCAATTATTTTTCCCTTTTAGACTAACAAGTAACACCTAACCTAAATAATAATAAAGAGTTAATTAGAGGGTTTGGAGAAGATTTTACAACTTTTGCTATTCTACCACCAATAACCTAATTAATTAGAGGGTCATAACACACCGCCTTCTAATCAATCGATTAATGCTAAAAGATCTAGTTAAAAAAATAAAGACACCGGTTCTTTAGACCGTGTCAAAAGATCTGGATTCTAAAATATTATAGACACCGGTTTTGGAACGATGTCAAAACAATCGGTGTCTAATCTAAAATAATTTATATAATAGACACCGGTTTCAAAATCCGATGCCAAAACTGGTGTCTATTTGGGAAATTGTTTTACAATAGACACCGTTCTCGAAACCGCTGTTGTTTATCAAACGACAACACTAATTAGACACTTGTTTCTTACAAAACCGCTGCTATATGAGAAAAGACACCAATAAAGTCATAAAACCGGTGTCTTTTTCGTGGTCTCTATCGCCAGCTTTTCTTGTAGTGTAATGAGGAGCATGTGAGAGTTGGCATTAAGCGCCTCTCACATCCAATCTAAATAGTTTATTTGATTATTACTTCATTTCTTTTTCCTCACAAAATATTACCTAACTTCTACTGCAACCACCGAAAAAAAGGTCCCAATTCTTGCTCATTTCATAAAATACTTTAACATAAATGAATGATAATAGTGATCAATACACCCCAGAAATATTAAAAACTCCCAGACTTGAATTGTGATATATACAGAAAATTAGGAATGTGATATATACCTGATATACCATTCACTTCATGAGCCGGCTCTTGTGTGTTCTCTGAATGTGACTGAATTTCTGGGCTTTGACTTGGTGGAACTTCAGAGTTCTGTTGCATGTTCTCATTCTCATTGGTGTTGTTTGTTGTATTAGTTTCGCCTCTACCAGAGGATCCATTGCGCAGTCCAGATGTTACCAAAGCCTCAGTCATACCATTGTTTGCCACATTTGTTTTGTCCAAAAGTTGTCTGATGCTTCTTCGAGGTGTCAAATTACATGAAGCATCCTTGGTAGTGTGATTTATGATACTTTGTAGGGACTTGTCTGGGATGTTTTTCATTTTTAGTTTGCGACCGCGTGGAGCCATTTCTAAAACAAAACATGCACACCAAACTAGTCAGAAAAATGAGATACGACATGACAGCAATTAAAATAGGGGAAACTGATGAGATAACAGAAGTAGAAATCAAAATTAGCTAAGAATTAAAACTATAAATTATTTGCAAATTGAAGCTGAAAACTGAAAAGTACAAAAAGTTAAAAAAGGGAGTTTGTTAAATAAGTTGGTAAACAAGTATATTATGACATTGTTGCAGGTTGCTTTTCTTGAAAATGATCAGTTGCAAAGCCTTACATATTAACTAAGTATTAACTGAGATAGATCATAAGAAACTGGCTATGATTTATGCATCTTCTGATAGATTAAAAGAACTGGAAGACTTTCAACAGTTCTATTATCATTTATCCAGCTTGTGCAAAATTTCCACAAAACAAGAGACAAATAAAAGTTCTATTTATATATTCACTACTGATGGCTTTTACATTAACTCAACATTTTACACAGTAATTCTTCTGAACCAGGTATCTCTCATGTACATACATACACAGATTGGAAATTTACATATCATCAATCTGAATATCTACGAAAACACATATCATACCAATACCAAAATCTTCATAAAACCAAACCAAATACATGTATATGAAAACATGAGCAAATTTTGGCAGAGTTATCTTGAAATTGGGAATAATGAGGCAAAATTAACTCAACATCTATCACAATAATTCTTCTGATTTAGAAACTTTCTCATATGCATCTTCTGATAGATCAAAAGAACTGGAAGACTTTCAACAGTTTTATTATCATTTATCCAGCTTGTGCAAAATTTCCACATAACAATAGACAAATAAATGTTATATTTATATATTCACTACTGATGGCTTTTCAATCTTCATAAAACCAAACCAAATACCGGTATATAAAAAATGAACAAATTTTGGCAGAGTTATATATCTTGAAAGTGGGAATAATGACGCAAACATTAACTCAACATTTTACACAGTAATTCTTCTGAACCAGGTATCTCTCATGTACATACATACACAGATTGGGAATTTTCATATCATCAATCTGAATATCTACGAAAACACATATCATACCAATACCAAAATAAACAACTTACATTGTAAAAATAACCAAGTTGTAATATAAGTCTAAGAACAGTATAGGATTGAGTTCGATGAAGTAAAAATAAATAACCGAAAAATTACCAGGACTGCGAATAGATTGCAGATTGACAAGAGAAAGGGAGAGAGGCGAGCGCTATATATTCTAAACCAAATTCTTGACAAACGTGAATGACAGTAAAAGGGAAGATATTGAGCGGTATATATAAGATAACAATGAATCCTCTATTTTATCTAGATTAATTAGATAAAAATCTACCCTAAATAAATTGAAATATTTAGCGGTAAACAACATATTAGGCCGCCAAAAATATTTTCGCTGTAAAATTATTGTATTTTATATATTTAGCTAGCCATTTGTTTATTATTACAAAATATTACCAAATAGCCAAAATCAATGAGAAACATGATTATCACTAACTATATCTCAAAATACAAAACAACTAATATACGGTAAATATAATTGCAAGAAAGACAAGTAGTAAAAAATAACCTGTGATGTACATATGTTAGCAGTCTTTACTTTTAACTTTATTATTGAGGCTTTTGGAGTGCTTAAATATGGAAATGCTTTAGCCGGTACTGGAATATCCATGGCTGACGACCGATGATCGATTTTCAATTGGGGGAAAGTCTCCTCATGGTGCAAGGAATTTCTGGTCGGTGTTGGTGAGGGTTGCAAATGGCCGATCACCGGTGACCAATTTCCGATAGGGTTGCAGGTTCTGATTATGGTGGAGGAGATTGGGAAATTTTGGGTGATGGACTGACGGGAATTTGCTGGGGGGCTTTTGGGCTTTCAAGGGTGTTTTTCTAAATATTCCTACAAGCTTGAGCCAAAGTATTGTCCAGCCTAGCCGGTTTTAATCTTTTTTGGCACATTGGAGATCATGACATCAAACCTCCATGACTCCTGGCAGCTTGTATTTTTTTTTTTCTATAATGGTTTAAATTATTTTTGGATATGTAAAAAAGTAGTGTAAGGTTTTGGGCAAAAATAGTTTAGCACAGTGGTAAAAGTGCTATTTTTGTCATTGAGGTTGTGGATTCTATCTCTTGGCAAAGTCTTTTTTTTTTCCCGTTCACCAAATAAAACAAATATCGGAACTTTAATCAATTTCGACTTATATTGTTTAAAGTTTTTTTTAGATAATATTGTTTATAGTTTTATTATCTTGGTAGAGTCTATTATATTTTATTAGGGTTCTTCCTTAATTTCTTTTTAAAATTTAAGAAATGCATAGGTTTAGATTGATTTGGTGTATTTTGAGTTAAGAAATTTCAAATTCATAATAATAAATTCATTGAGGTTTGTTTGATTTTGAAATTAACTTGGTATTTTTTTTTTTATAATAACATTAAAAATAGCAAAGAATACCGTATTGACTTAAACAAACTATTATTTTGAATTTGAAATTAATTACAAAAAAACTACCCCTGAGGTTTAAATTAATTACAAAAAAACTCACAAGTCTTTTAAAATTACAAAAGCATCTATATTGAGGTTTGATTTTGTAATACAGATTTTAACTAGGGGTGTAATATATAGATTTTTAATTATATTATATAAACATTAATGTAATATATTAATAGAAAATGAATCCATGAGGTTTGATTCTGTAGTACAATATTAATATACCCTTTCAAAAGTAGAAATGTTTCAAACACCCCCTTAGATTTGCAAATACAAAATCAAACCTCAAGAGATTTTTTGTAATTTTGAAACATGTCTGTGTATTTTTATTTTTTTTTGGTAATTAACCAGATCCTGAGGGGTAGTTTTAGAAATACTTTGGCTATTCATATATATATAATAATTCAAATGACTCAAGTTAAGCCTAAAAATTATATCTAAGCTCATTTGAAACATAAGCTTCTATATCTTATAAGATATTTTTAGAGCTTATAAGATGTTAGATCTTATTTTAAAAATAAGTGTTGAAGTGTTTGGATAAGAAAAGATGTTGTTGCTTATAAGATGTTAGTACTTGTCTAATTGAAATATTTAATATTTAATGAGGTTATTGAAATAAGATTTTATGTTGAAAATAAAGAGGGTGTTTGGCTGAGCTTATAAGCTCTTCAAAATAGCTTATAAGATGTTTGAGAGCTTAAAAATTCTTTATATTTGTTTGGTATTTTTTTAGAAAAAATATCTTATAAACTCACAAAATAAGATATGAGGAGCTTATAAGTTGTTTTTAAAAAAATTAGGGAATCCCAACTTTATTTCAAAATAAGATTTTATTTCCACAGTCTCATTTATTTTTTATTATTTTAATTACAAAATTATCAGTACTAACATCTTAAAGCTCTATCATCTTATCTTATCCAAACAATTCAACAACTTATTCTTAAAATAAAATCTAACATCTCTTTTTTTAATAATATTGTATTTAACAAATAACCATGAGAAATATGTTAACCCTAACATATTTTTAATTATATTATATAAATACTTATTTTTTTGGAAAATAACTTTATATTTTGGGATAATCACAAAAACTACCCTGAGGTTCAGATTAATTACAAAAAAAAAAAAAAAACTCACATGTTTTTTTAAAATTACAAAAGAACCCATGAGGTTTGATTATGTAGTACAATCAACCCCTTCATAAGTAGAAATATTTCAAACATCCCCTCCCTCCTTATATTTGCAAAAATGATGCCATTATTCACTTACCTTTAACACAGAATAAAACCTCAACAATTGTATGATAATTTTGAAACATGTTAAGGCTTTTTGTAATCAACCCAAACCTGAGGGTAGTTTTTGTAATTATCCCTTATATTTATTTATTACTTTTAATTGACCATTAATGTATATACAATAATTCAGATGATGTGTTAAGTCTATAAATTATGTAATCTCATGATATTTTTTTTTAAATCATATTATTTTACTAGTGAAAAGTTACATATTTTGTACTACAACTTATAAATTTCATTATAACGATATTGTAGATAACAAATATACAATCATAAATATATAATATAGATTTTAACTAGGGGTATCAATTTGGGTTGTTCTGGTACGCGCGTCCAGGTTCATGTGGTCGCGGGTCATAATATGTTAGCCCAAACTCATTTTGTTTAATATTCTTGTTAACAGTTTTTTAAATAGTGTACAGGCCATCAATCCAGCCAAGCCATCGGTAAGCGGTTAAACTGATATGATTTTACGACTTTAATAAAAAATTATGTTTTTAATTATATTATATAAATACTTATTTTTAGGAAAATAACTTTATATTTTGAGATGATTATAAATATTAAAGTTAATCTCCGTCCTTAGCCAAAACATCTACCTCAATTCTCGCCTGGGCGGCACCCTTCACATCAGCGATTTCCTGTCGAAACTTTAATAAAAAGATTCTTGACATACAAAATCCTTCTCGTTATATTCCATTAGCACAAGAAAATCAACCCCCTCAATCGAAAATGAAAATTTTCAGTTATTCGGATCGGTTTCCCTCGAAAATTTCGGTTATCCGAACCAAACTGAAAAACCGAAATATTAGTTTAGTTAAAAATTTAATATATTTTGATAATCGAGCCCAAGTATGTATACATAACATTTCACCAAAATTTATTGACAAGAATCGCGTGAGAAACTGCAAATAGTTTTCATTATTTTCAATAAAAGCTAATGTTGTCATTTATCTTTTTTCTTAGGTATGGTGATATATGTGCCTTTGGTTCTAAAATAAAGTACAAGATATATGTAGATTCTGCAAATTGATTCTGCAAACAGAAAGTTAGGTGAAAAACAGAAACAAAAAACAGAGGCAAAAAATAGAGACTGACTCTCGACCCACAAAAAAGTGATTCTGCAAACAACTTCTGCTTCTCTCTATCTCGACTCTCGTCTCCCTCCCTCAGAGGCACAGCGACACAGTCCGGCTCCGGCGACGGTCGTCCCTCTTCATCCGACCCTCTCTCTCACGCGTCGATCTTCCCTCTTCATCAGGTATATTTTAATTTTTGTATCTATTTCTTTCAAACCCTAAGCTCAATTGGTCTTTTATCAGTTACTAATTAGGTATTTTTAGAAGGTTTGTGTATAAAATGGTATTCCTACTCCTATTAGTAGGGTTTTGTAAACAGAAATTGGTGATTTTTTTTTTTGGGAATTGATTTTTCAGTTAATGGAATATGTATAAGATTTGTTTAATAGTAAACCAATTATTGAGTTGTAAGTTGGAATTAGTTGTGAAAATTTAAGTGTAATTTAGAAGATAAGGTTTTGCAAATTTTTCTTTTTTGATTTTGATATTAACTGATGCTTAGTCTGTTGTTATTATGTCCTATGAGTTCAATTTTAATGTCTAGTGATTGAGTTTATTTTTGTTAAAGTATTTAGACGATGCAACATGATTCTCACTAGCTTGGTTCGTTTGCTAACCAACTGATTGTAAAACTGCTTAACCCAATTATATTTTTGAGGGTATTTGGTTTGCCCTTTTGCTTTTGTTTTTAGATGTACACTTTAACTTAGTAATTTTTTTATTTCAATCAAAGATTTCTAAAGAATTTCAGACAGAGGTTCAGATTAATTAAAGAAAAATTCTCATAGACTGTGGTTTGCTGTTTGATATTAGATGTTATATTCTATTTTTCTGTGCAAATCAAAATAGCCCCTGAAAGCTTGGAATCTCTGCTTATATTGCTATAGCCCCCTTCTTAAACTTTCTTTGTTCTTTTTTTCCCCATATTTGGTAGATAATTGGGGTCCTGCCTATTGAATGAGTTGCTGATTTTGTGGTAAACATGTATTTTAGCTTAGACAAGTGTATACTTCTTGGTATTCTTTTCTTAATTAAACTAACTATTTTATATTCGTGATGTTGTAGACGAAGAAAAAGCTCACGGAAAAGTTAAAGCTTGTCAATTCAATGATGGCATACGAGATCCGCCGTAGCTTAATTTCAGAAAACTAATAACCCATTAACCTTAGCCTCCTCAGCAGCAATGGAGCAGACTTTGATTATGATCAAGCTTGATGGTGTTCAAAGAGTCCTAGTTGGTGAAATCATTGGCAGATTTGAGAGTACGCGGAAGGAGATTGCTCTGTGGTTCCCAGAAGGAATTGAGAATGGAGAAGCAGCCTTCACTCCTGGGTCAATGATTGAACTTCTTGAAATTCAACCTATATTTATATGTATTGCCATAGCTACTATTTTTATCAGCAAATTGCGAGTTTTGGCTTCATATTTTGAGTTAAGTTTTTAGAACCTTGGGTTTCAAAATTTATTTGTCTTCTTATTGGCTGGAACGCTTAGTTTTCGCGATTTGTGTGATATTAAACATTCCAATGTGGTTTTATGCATTCACTGGTATTATAATGATTGTGTGGAATGATGAAAAATGATGGCATACGAGATACATGGATAAGGATGGCTAAAAAAGCTAACAATCTTTTTTCAAAATGGCACTACTGATTCCAGCTTCATTTGAATTCATATCTTGTAATGTTCTTTCTTCTTTCGGTGAAATACTTGTGTATCGAAATTACATAGTAAAATTTAAATTCGCTCTT
The DNA here is from genome assembly GCA_016081115.2 of Rehmannia glutinosa. Lineage (NCBI taxonomy): Eukaryota > Viridiplantae > Streptophyta > Magnoliopsida > Lamiales > Orobanchaceae > Rehmannia > Rehmannia glutinosa. The sequence goes on along the minus strand of CM071935.1, from coordinate 43,885,184 downwards.
GTATTAATGACAAATTGTTATTGTCTGTACTTTTTTAAGCATACAATTTTTTGTTTAAATTTAATTAAGACAAATATATATTAATCATTGAGGTTTTTGTTTATACTCTTTTCCATACAAAATTTTGACAAAATGTTTTTTGACAATTTATATTAAGACAAATATGACTTTTAATTACAAAAAATAGTGTCTTTTGTTTTGAATAATTTTCTTTTGACATGAAAAAAATATCTTTATAAAATTTGTTTTGAAATATTTCCCTCCATTTTGGTGAGAAATTTATCTTTACAAATTCATCGTCAGTAAATAAGTTCCACTTTAGTATCATAAAAGTGTATTTTTATTGAAAAAATAAATTCCGTGTTAACAATTTATGACAAATTTTTGATTTTTCAAGGAACAAAATTGAATAAATTTATTTTTATTTTCAAAATACCTTGTTGACGATAATTTGTTTGATGTAATCATGAAATGATATTGTCATGAAAGAAATATCTTAAATGTCATCACTAATTATTTTGCATCATATTGTCATTGAATGATATTTCCCTCTTATATTTTGGTGAGAAATTCTATCTTAGTGATGACATATAAGATTAATAGTTACCAATAAATGGTATCATAAAAGAGTGCTTTTCATCAAAAATTGTTGTTAACAAATTAACAAATTATAATAAAATTTGTTTGACTTATTCTATAAGTTCCATCTTTATTGAAGCTTCATTTGATTAACTAGTATCATAAAAATGTATTTTTTTGATTGATAAAAATAAATCATCTCAAATTAACAATTTATGACAAATTTTTGACAAAATATTTTCAAGGAACAAAATGGCGACAAATTTATTTTTTTTTGGACTAAATATGAATTTTTTGAACAAGCAATATTGTTTCTCCATTTTGAATTTGAAGAGTAATATATCAACTTTGCCTTTGGTGAATCCATATTTTGAGACATGTGTCATACCATGCTCTTGGTGCTTGTTTCAAACCATATAATGCATTCTTGCGCTTGTAAACTTTATCTCCATTATTTTTCTCGCTCAAAACCTGGAGGATGTTCCACATAGACTTCTTCATCCAAAAGTCCATTAACAAATACACTCTTCACATCCATCGATCCATAAATCGTGAAGTTCTTTTTCTTTTGTGTTGTACAAAAAGAAACATCCTAATTGCCTCTCATAAAAGGTGCAAATGTTTCATCAAAATCTAATATTCTTCTTGGTAATACCGTTTGATACCAATCTTGCTTTTTTCTCAAAAAATCCTCTTCATTCATCTTGTTTTCTAAAACAGTCGAAACCCACTTTGTACCAACAACATTTTGGTGGGTAGGACTTTGAACCAATTCCCATATTTTGTTTCTTTCAAACTTATTCAGCTCTTCCTGCATAGCTAGTGATGGCTCAAAAGCTATTCTAGAAAACCATAGGCAAGTGCACCTATCGTTTTGTAATATAGATTATTAGTGTTTTTGATTGCTTGCTGTCATTCCCACGAGGATTATAAGTTCTAATAATTACCGTCTTTTTGTTATCTAATCTAGTAATTTTCAGAGTTTTGTTTGTTAAAATGGAAAATGAAAAATAGAGAAGATAATTGCAACTTACAAAAAAAAATCAAATAAAAATAGATTGTAGAATGAGAAATCAAGAGATAGAAATGTGTTGAATGTAAATCCCTCTAGAATGTTTTTGTGATTCAATCAAGATAAAAATACAACCATAAACCCTTAATGTTCTTTTCTTTTTCGACAATTGGAGAGGAAGTCGCAACCTCTTTTAATAAAATCTCATGTTATGTGGACCAACTACTAGAAATTCCCGATTTAAGTTAAACCCTTTCTCAAGGCGAAAAACTCCTAATCTCAAGTTGATTAACCAAATCTCTTTCTAGTTAAAACCCCAAAATTGCATTATAACGATTTATGAATTCCCATATTAGGTTTGACCCTAATTCGGAAGATTTATGTCGTCCGATCTAGGATTGCATGCAACTCTTTTAACTTATATAGTTCTTTCCCACCATAAATCTCTCGATTATCCGATGAGGAATAAATATCAAATTAATATACCGGAAATATCAACTTGAATGAAATAACATGATATAAGTGAATCACACAAAGACATGAGAATTTTATTAAAAACATACAAACCTTAATCACAAATCCATTCTAGAGTTCATTACATTCAAACACTAGTAGTTTAGCTACTCATGATTTTGACAAAAGAATAAATTACACAAGAAGATTTAAGTGTTGTAAACATGGTGTATTTATCTTTCTCAAAATCTCAATGACTTCTTCCTTTGATAGATGATGTTGATCCAACAATTCTTCTTTTTGAATGTTGCTACAAACTTACTCCTCCAAACCTCTTGATCCCAATTCCACTCAAAATGTTAAACACAATGAATCTCTATATGAATGAATATTACATGAATTATGAATATCCTTTCCAACTCAAACTCTTGGCTTTTATAGGCACCATCTTTGTGAAAGAACACATCAATAATGCTAACAAATGCTCCACTTCCATGGTTGTTGGTTGAATCATTGTGTGCACATTCATTGTTGAGTTGGTTGAATCATTGTGTCCACATGTGACAATTGAGGGAATAATAGAGCTTGGTGCATCAAAATGAGGTGTAAAAGTTGCTCAAAGGTTGTCAAAAAGCACAAAGAGAAAGTCTCCATAATTTCCGCCAAAGAAAAACCGGTCCATGGGCCAAAACACGCACGCCCGTGCTTTCAAAGCACGGCCTGGCCGTGTTCGGGATTTTCCCGAACACGGCCGTGTTTGGTACGCGTCGGGGTCGAAAAATTGCTCGTTTTTGACTTTTAAAAAGCACGGCCGTGCTTAAAAACACACCCTAATCTAGCCCGTGTTTGACTGAAAAGGCCCCAAATGACGCGCGTTTAGCTTGGGATTTTGAGTGTTTTTGCATCCGAAACCCCGGGTATGTTTTGACATGAAACCATGGCCCAAAATTCACCAAAAAAAAGCTCCAAATCATCAATCTACACCAATAAAAGCACCTCGGAGTAATGTGAACCATGTACAATCAAAAATTTATGAAACTAACAATAAAATAACTCAAATCATACTTAAATATACACATAAAACATGCATAAAAAGACCCTTATCAAAAACCACCTCCAACTTTGAACTTTGCTTGTCCTCAAGCAAAACATTAAATCAATAAGAATGGTTCAATAAATTACAACACACAAGGATTTTTTTTTTTTCGAAGGTTGTCAACACATTGAACACAAGCAAAAAGTTCTTAGCCTTCTCAACCCGAATTAACCATTCAAGTAAAAACACAATTTTGCAAAACGATCGATGTTTTTGTCAAGAAAGATCAGAACATCGTGAGCATTATTCAAACTTGAAATCATCACTCCACAAATATTGATAGTTATGAATAACTTCAATTCAATAATGTCATGAAAATACAAGAATTCAATGGATCATTGTAGTTAGCCTACTAGTCATATAACCAAGCTTCTTGAACTTTTATTGGAATGAGAATTCAAGGAATATACATTCTCCCTTTCGATTTTTTTTTTGGTAGGTCCTTTCGAGGCATTCTTCCACTAGGTTTATATTTTGAATTTTCGTTCAAACACTCCTAGGGTGGTTTCCCATACTCATATTTGTATCGCCGATTTACGTAAAAGACAAACATGGGGCTCATGAATGCTCCTAGTTACTAAGCAACAACAAATAGAGGAGTATAACCTCGATTGGATTCCCTTTTTTTTTTCTTCTTTTTTTTTCATTTGTTTTTTTTCACAAGCTTGGTATAATAACTAGTTAACCACCACTAAATCATGAATTCTCAAACGTTCATAACACTAAGCTTTGTCGTAAATGCCTTAACAAATCAAGTATTATGGAGTTGGAAATCTCGTCAAAATTTAGCACACATCTACATCAATCTATTCTAGACAATCAATTGCTTCACATTAGAAACATAAATCAAAAAGTTAATTTTGGTGTAATTGGGCTAAGTTATTGACTAGCAAACACTCAATTTGTTAAAAAAAAAAAATTACCTCTTTTCGACAAACTAAAAATAAAAGCAAGCACACACAAACTAAGAATGTAATTGCACCCACCTCCAACTTTAAAGGTTCACATTGTCCTCAATGTGAAAGAAAGAGATGAATGAACACAAACAAAACACTCAAAAATCAACCACACTAGAAGAAAATAAAAGAGGTAGAAAAGAAAAATACGACCTTACTAGAAGAGTGAAATCGGTATTGAGCGACCATTGGGTTGTTTAGTACGGGATCTTCATCGGCATCTTCATACCTAATCAAGGATACACAACTCGAATACCGTGAAATCATCAAATATAATTTTTTTTTTTGAATTTTTTTAATAATTAAAACACGGCCGTGCTTAAAAAGCACGGCCAGGGCGTGTTCGGTACAAATTTTTTCGATAAAATTTTTTTTTTTAATTTTTTTTTTTTGAAAAAACACGGCCGTGCTTGAAAAGCACGGCCTGGGCGTGTTCGGTACGAATTTTTCCTACAAAACTTTGGATTTTTGAACACGGCTAGGGTGTGTTCGCGAATTGGGTGACGAACACGGCCGTGCTTTTTAAGCACGGCCAGACCGTGTTTTTTTTTTTTTTTTTTTTTTTTTTTTTTTTTTTTAAATCCCAAGCAAAAAAAAAAAAAAAAAATTAAGTAAGAGAAAATGCACACAAAATGCCAGGTTGCCTCCCGGTTAGCGCTTCTTTAAAGTCGTATAGCTGGACCGTTTACCCAAATGTGGAGATTAGTCGGGTGGAGCTTTGGACTTATGAAAATCCTTTAGGTATTTAGTAGTATTACCTCCAACTTTATGCTTCAAAATGTGCTCTTTGAACTTTCCGGTCCCCTTTTCGGGCATAAGCTTCCAACATGGACTTTGAACAACACTTTTCTCCAAGAAATTTTTAGATGTCTCATCGTGCAACGAAATTGGATCGGCAAAAGAACAAGTAGTATCCTTTTCAATATCAACATGAATTTTAAAAATTACTTGTTCATCCCCCACTCTCAAAGTTAATTTTCCCTCATGAACATCAATGATAGATTTCGCCGTAGCCAAGAAAGGACGCCCAAGAATTAGAGGAACCTCAATATCATCATGCATGTCAAGAATAACAAAATCAACTGGGAATATGAATTTATCAATCTTGACTAACACATCATTAATAATACCTCTAGGATGTTTAATCGATTTATCGGCTAAGTGTATGTCCATCCTAGTAGGTTTCGGTTCACTTAATCCCATATGCTTGAATGTTTCACAAGACATCACATTGATACTAGCTCCTAAGTCAGCTAGTGCTCTATCAACAGGTGAACCATCAATTGTACAAGGGATAATAAAACTTCCTGGATCATTAAATTTTTGTGGTAGATTATTGGAAGAACATTTATCATTCAATTGCACATTTGATAGTTCGTTAAGCTTATTTTCATTAGAAATGATGTCATTTAGATCCTTAGCATGCTTTGAAAGAGGTTGAACAAATGAAATATTAGTATGTAGTTGCTTGAATGACTCAAGGTACTTACCAAATTTGTCCTCTCTTCTATCTTCTTCGGTTAGACTCCGGTAAGGGATCTTGGGTTTGTATTCGGTGACCTCCTTTTTCATGAGCTTTTCTTTGGGTATGTCATCCTCCACGTATTTCTGCATGACGGTATTGGCATAATCATGCTCATGTGGAAAACTGATGGTAATTGCCTTTACGTGCTCCCTTGGGTTTGGCTCAGTGTTACCTGGCAAACTTCCTTGTGGCCTTTCGGAAATTATTTTTGCAATCTGTCCTATTTGGTTTTCCAGATTATGGATAGATGCCTCTTGATTTCTCAAGGATGTTTCCACCGCTGAATCGGGTATCTGTTGATTGCACAAACTTTGTTATAAGATCTTCCAAGTTAGGCTTACCTTGATTTGGTGAAATCCGGAGACGTGTGTAGATCGGGATTGGGATTAGGTCGTGGTTGGCCTTGGTTTCCCCAACTGAAATTAGGATGTTGTCGCCACCCAGGATTGTATGTGTTGTTGTAAGGATTACTTGGGTAATTTCGCCTTGATTCCCAACGTAATTAGCCTTGTTCGGTGTGAGGTATTGTGTGTGGGCGATCCCGATGATTATGCAATCCTCCGCAAGTTTCACAAGATAAAACATGCGGTGGTGGTGGTTTAGGAGCCGCTAGATCGTCGATCTTTTGGGTCAAAGCTTCGACTTGTGCAGCTAGTGTAACCACCGCATCGCATTATAAACGCCACTGCTCATAGGTTTACCTCGTGCGGATTGCCATTGATAGCCATTCATGGCCATTCCTTCTATCGGATCTTGGGCAACTTCTGGTGTTTTATTGTTCAAAGGTCCCCCAGCCGCCGCATCAATCATTTGCCTTGTTGACGAGTAGCCCATTGTAAAATGTTTGGACTTGCATCCAAATAGGAAGACCATGATGTGGGCATTTTCGCAAAATTCTTTGAATCTCTCCCAAGTGTCGTACAAGGTCTCGTCGTCTTCTTGAGTGAATGAAGAGATTTCATTCCTCAATCGTGCAGTTTTGGCCGGTGGAAAATATTTCAAAAGGAACTTTTCGGCCATGATGCTCCATGTTGTGATTGTTCCCTTTGGCAAAGTATTTAGCCATTGTTTAGCCCGTCCCCAGAAGAGTAAATGGGAATAGGCGCAACGGATGGCATCGTCGAGACTCCATTTATTTTGAAGGTATCACAAATTTCAAGGAAATTTGCGATATGATTGTTCGGATCTTCGCCTGGTAGGCCGTCAAATTGAACAAATTGTTGCACCATTTGAATAACATTCGGTTTGATTTCAAAATTATTGGTCGCAACAAATGGGCCTTACGATGCTAGATGACGTGCCGTCCATGGATGGTTTGGCATAATCATACATAGTTCTTTGTTCATCCGCCATGACGAAATCTTTACTTTCGTTAGTATCCTCTTCGTGGTGCGTGTTAGTACTTTCCTCTCGTGTTGCTACGGCGGTGTCGCTTCCAAATTCGGCGACGAGTAGGCATACACTGCGGTAAACAAAGAGGATAAGTATAAACCAAGACTTACAAAGATAGATAAAAAGAAAGATAATGGTAAAATAAAAAAAAATAAAAAAAATGATTAAATTAATAAAAATAAAGCGTTCTTAATATTACAATCCCCGGCAACGGCGCCAAAAACTTGATGGCTCAAAAGCTATTCTAGAAAACCATAGGCAAGTGCACCTATCGTTTTGTAGTATAGATTATTGAGTACCGAGTGTCATTCCCACGAGGATTATAAGTACTAATAATTACCGTCTTTTTGTTATCTAATCTAGTAATTTTCAGAGTTTTGTTTGTTAAAATGGAAAATGAAAAATAGAGAATTTAAGATAATTGCAACTTACAAAAAGAAATCAAATAAAAATAGATTGTAGAATGAGAAATCAAGAGATAGAAATGTGTTGAATGTAAATCCCTCTAGAATGTTTTTGTGATTCAATCAAGATAAAAATACAACCATAAACCCTTAAGCAAAACCAACCTCTTTTAATAAAATCTCATGTTATGTAGACCGTAGAAATTCCCGATTTAAGTTAAACCCTTTCTCAAGGCGAAAAACTCCTAATCTCAAGTTGATTAACTGAAATCTCTTTCTAGTTAAAACCCCCAAAATTGCATTATAACGATTTATGAATTCCCATATTAGGTTTGACCCTAATTCAGAAGATTTATGTCGTCCTATATCTAGGATTGCATGCAACTCTTTTCACTTATATAGGTTCTTTCCCACCATAAATCTCTCGATTATCCGATGAGGAATAAATATCAAATTAATATACCGGAAATATCAACTTGAATGAAATAACATGATATAAGTGAATCACACAAGACATGAGAATTTTATTAAAAACATACAAACCTTAATCACAAATCCATTCTAGAGTTCATTACATTCAAACACTAGTAGTTTAGCTACTCATGATTTTGACAAAAGAATAAATTACACAAGAAGATTTAAGTGTTGTAAACATGGTGTACTTATCTTTCTCAAAATCTCAATGACTTCTTCCTTTGATAGATGATGTTGATCCAAGCATTCTTCTCCAATGTTGCTACAAGCTTACTCCTCCAAGACCTCTTGATCCCAATTCCACTCAAAATGTTAAACACAATGAATCTCTATATGAATGAATATTACATGAATTATGAATATCCTTTCCAACTCAAACTCTTGGCTTTTATAGGCACCATCTTTGTGAAAGAACACATCAATAATGCTAACAAATGCTCCACTTCCATGGTTGTTGGTTGAATCATTGTGTGCACATTCATTGTTGAGTTGGTTGAATCATTGTGTCCACATGACAATTGAGGGAATAATAGAGCTTGGTGCATCAAAATGAGGTGTAAAAGTTGCTCAAAGGTTGTCAAAAAGCACAAAGGGAAAGTCTCCATAATTTCCGCCAAAGAAAAACCAGTCTGGACGAAAAGCACGCCCGTGCTTTCAAAGCACGGCCAGGCCGTGTTCGCGGATTTTCCCGAACACGGCCGTGCTTGAAAAGCACGGCCAGGCCGTGTTTGGTACGTCGGGGTCGAAAAATTGCTCGTTTTTTTGACTTTTAAAAAGCACGGTCGTGCTTAAAAACACACCATGCCCGTGTTTGACTGAAAAGACCCCGAAATGACGCGTTTAGCTTGGGATTTTGAGTGTTTTTGCATCCAGAAACCCCCGGGTATGTTTTGACATGAAACCATGGCCCAAAATTCACCAAAAACAGCTCCAAATCATCAATCTACACCAATAAAAGCACCTCAGAGTAATGTGAACCATGTACAATCAAAAATTTATGAAACTAACAATAAAATAACTCAAATCATACTTAAATATACACATAAAACATGCATTAAAAGACCCTTATCAGCTAGAATCCAATGTGTGTCATCCAATGCTTGTGACACATACTTAGGCTCAATCTGGGAAATGAAACAAGTGAACATAGCTTCATGTTGAGCCCTGGATCTGGTTCTCACTCCATCTCTAACATTTCCATTAACAAGCTGTGGAGGATGGTCTCTTAGCCATCTCACATTTGGTTGGAGTAAGTCTGCCGGATTAAGTCTTCTTGCAGCAAGGTTATCTTGCACAGCTTCTTCTTAATCATCATTCAGCTGCAAGCCTTCCAACTGTCTTTGAGATTCAACTATCTTATCCTCATCTGGTAGAGTTTTCTGATATATGCCTCAACATAAGGACTCTTCTGAATTGTCGGTTGATTCATCTTGTAAGCTAACTCATCGATGTCTTCTCTATTAACATTAGGTTCATAAAAAACCACATGGATAGACTCTTATGTGACCATAGTTCTCTTGTTCAGCACTCTGAAAGCTTTACTCTCAGCCGAGTATCCCAAAAAGATACCTTCATCAGCTTTAGCATCAAAAGCTTTCAAGTTGTCCTTGCCATTATTGTGAATGAAGCACTTACATCCAAAGATATGAAAATATCCAACATTTGGCTTCCTCCCTATCCAAATTTCATAGGGGGTTTTGGACAGCTACCTATTGATCATACACCTATTCTGAGTGTAGCAGGTAGTATTAATGGCTTCAGCCCAAAATCTCTTAGGCAATCCAGCTTCAGCTAACATGGTCCTTGCAGCTTCCTTGAGAGTTTTGTTCCTTCTTTCAGCCACTCCATTCTATTGTGGAGTTCTTGCAGCTCATAACTCATGATCAATACCATTCTCTATGCAATACTGAGTTATAATCTCATTGACAAACTCAGTTCCTCTATCAGACCTTATCTTGATAATGGTTTGACTCTTCTCATTTTGAACTCTTCTCATCAGCTGAGGAAGCTTCTGCAAAGTTTCCTTCTTTTTACACATAAAGATAGTCCATGTGTATCTGGAATAATCATCTACTACCACTAAGGTGTATTTCTTTCCACTGATACTGGCGGGTTCAACAGGACCAAATAAATCCATATGCCATAAATGCAAGATCCTGGTTGAAAAAGGACTTGGTTTATCCTTGAATGAAGACTTGGTTTGCTTTCCCATCTAGCATGCATCACACATGCTCTCCTTCTTGTATACCGAGTCAGGAAATCATTCTACAAGATGACTCCTTACAAGATTCTTCATTGTCTTGAAATTTAGGTGACTTAACTTCTTGTGCCACAACAAACTTGATTCGACTGTACTCTTTGCTAGCAGACATGTACTTGGTGTAGCAGTTGACCAATCTACTACATACATGTTTTTCTGTCTTGATCCTGATAGCACAACTTCATTTGATTCAACATCCTTGATCTGGCATATACCCATGTTGAATCCTACATTGTAGCCCTTATCATAGAGTTGGCTGATGCTCAGTTGATTGAAATTCAACCCTTACACATAGGCTACATATGTGATTTCCAGTCCATTTTTCCTTATGGATCCAGTTCCTTTAATTTCCTAGAGCTTCATTCCCTCCAAATATGACTTTTTCTCCTCTTGATTCTTGAAGTTTGATAGATTCTTTTTATTGCCCGTTATGTGTCTTGAACATCCATTATCCATGTACCAGGTTACTTGACACTCAGCTGTTCATTGAACATGTGCTCAAGGAAATCTGTTTTTAGGTAACCATACTTGTCTAGGTCCTGAGGGGTTAACACTATAAAGTGATCCAACCAACCTATAGCCAAAAGATATGACTCTTAGAGGTTGCCACCTATCAGTTCCATAATCATAGTGAATATTTGCAAATTGCTTGGGAGCTTTAGGCTTGTACATCTGTCTCTTTTGTCTGTATGCATGTGTGTGTGCTTGTGCATTTGCTTTCTTAAGAACATAATGAAACTTTTTTACATTTTGGGCATAGTGCTTGGGTGCATATATATGCTGACAATGGTTCTTTTGCCTTGGGAATGACCTATATTGAGTCTGAGGTCTTTGCCACTTGGGCTTGTATCCCTTTGGACTTGTTTGATATCTCATTGGATTGTTCCAGTCAGCTTGGCTAGGATAATTTATACGATTCCCATCATATGACTTTCTATGCTGAAACCTCTAGGGCATTAGGTAGTTCTGTTTTGCTTTCGCATAAATATTTCCTATTTGGAGTCTGTTGATGGACTCTTTTAAATTTGGTTTTAGTTGTCCTGTCATCATACTCCGTTGGCTTCTTGCCTTTGCCTTTATATCCCAAGCCAGCATGTATGTGATTGTGAGTGTGAGTGGGTTTTCGGACTCTCCCACTACTTGAGGATCCTTTCCCCAAAACCACTCTTGGAGTTTGATCATGCACAAAGGAATCCTATGCCTTTTTTTTATCTCCATTTTCTTTTTGTATCATTATCAATTCATCCAATGATTTAGTAATCACATTTTTCAAATCTTTTTCCCTTTTTCTGTTTCAGCTAAGTCTGCTTTGATCTTAGCAATCTCAACCTTCAACTTGCTGTTCTCATCAGCTATGTGACTTAGAGTACTCAGCTCCTTAGTCATCTGTAAGTTTTGACTATTGAGCTGGCTGTTTTCCTCATTTAAAAGTGTGTGACAGGATTTTATGTGCTCAAAATATTTCATTATTTTGCCAATAGAATCATAAAGATCTGTGGGTGATGAAGTGTTTGTGTCACTATCACTATCATCAAAATTAGAATGAGATGTATTAGAATGTACCTCATCTTCCTATTCTTTGGCATCTTGTTCTTTGGCCACGAGGCATATCAGTGCCTCCTCTTCAGTATTTGAGGAGTAGTCTGCCTTGTCTGACTCAGCTGGATCTTTGCACTTGTTGTGTCAGTTTCAGAACCAACATGTCTTTCTTCTTTTCTTGTCTTGTTTCTCTAAAGACTTTTCTTTCCTCCTCATTTCTATACTTTTTGACTGGTGGATAGGGACAATCAACAGCAAAGTGTCCTGGTTGTCCACAATTCCAACATAGGTTCTCAGCTTTCTGGTAGTCAGCATTTTCACCTCTTTGATTATCAGCTTTCTGAGGATTAGCTCTCCTTGGTGGTCTATCTTCATTTGTCTTGGAAGGTACTGAATGTCTCCTGGAGGTTTCACTCTTGTTTCTTTTATAGTTCTTATTGAAGAACTTGTTGAATCTTTTCACCATCAGGGCCATTTTCTCTTGGTCATGAGTGCAACTATCTTGGGTACAACTATCTCTTCTTGCTCTTTCCTTTGGAGCTCAAATTCATAAGCTTTCCAATCTATGAATAGCTCATGGTGGGATGTTCTTGTTAAGTCCATGGAGTGTCTCAAGGCCATCACCTTCATTTCCCACTTAGTTGGGAGCGACCTCAAAATCTTCATACGCATTTCTTTCTGAGTGTATTCTTTGCCAAGAGCCAAGACCTCATTTGTAATCTTCGTGAATCTGGCATCCAACTGATCCAGAGTTTCATCTGCAAGTATTTTAAAGTTTTTAAATTTCTGTACAACAACAATTAATTTATTTTCATTACTTTGATCAAATCGTTCACAAATTAAAGCAAGTTTTTCCCAAATTTCTTTAGTCGTTATGCAGGATTTCACTTTGTTGAACATGGGTTTATCGAGGGTTTTATACAAAATATCCTTGACAACATTATCCAAGTTGTATCTTTCTCGATCGTCTTTTTTCCACTCGCATCGAGGCTTCTTGACCATGGTTGGTCTTGGTGTAGCATGTGCAGCCAGGATAACATCATCGAAGCGGCGAACGTGCACGCAGAGGAGTCGCAATGTGACGCCAGGAGCAGGAGCCCTAATAGTTGTGTTCTTTTTCATTATTTGCAACGGCCCATCCTTAATGACAAACCACATTTCGTCGTGTAAAGCTAAAAATGTGCCTGCATGCGTATCTTCCAATCATCAAATTCCTCGACAGTAAACATAGGAAGGCGAGTTAGATTTACTTCCATGATAATAACCTGTTTTTGAAAGAAAATTTTAAAAACTACAAGTGTTGTAGCTTTTGAAAAAGATTTAGATCTAGTTCAGTAACCAGTGCAAAATGCTCAATGAACCAACCACTCTAATACCACTTGTAGGTCCCAAGGGGTGATAGTGTAAAGTCTTGAGGGGGGATGGGGTTGAATAGACTTTACCAACTTTTCGATTAAGTCCTTTTAACGTTAGATTTTAGTAACAAGTCAGTTGGGTCCTTGATGGATAACTTAGTTTACCTTCAAAGTTGAGTTAGCCACTCAACAGACTCGATTGAGCTGTTGATAAGATAACTCAGCTGATTCAGTTAACTCTTTAGAAATTCAGTAGACTTGGTTTTACAACGGAAGACTTTCAACCTTAATTTAAAATATGTTTTCAACACTTATTTTTAAGCTTAGTTATTATCAGTTGACTTACCAAATATAAAAAATAGCAATAAATATGTGCAAGAAATTAGGTGCTAAATGTAAAAGACACAGAGCAATTTTTATAGTGGTTCGAGGATGGGGTAATTCTTCTAATCCACGATTCTCCAACCCTTGGAGGTAATCCAATAAGTAAAGATGACTTTGTTACAAAATGGTGACAGTCCGAGACAGCCTTGATCACACAATTGGCTTCTCCTGGGACTCAGCTTCTTCACAAGACGGTTGTCCTGCTACTTCAACCCTTCAGACTTTTGGATTTGTTCACACAACCCTCCAACAAGTTCGAAGCTTCTGGTTTGAACTGGAACCTCACTACACTTCCTTCAACCTTGGATGTGCAGACCCCATTGTCTTTCAACAAATGTTTTCCTATTCACGTTCTGGACATTCTAACATAGCTGATTGAATGACCCAAACTTCATGTCGACACACTTGGCCACCACGTCCATCAACGTGTGGTACTCTTCTTTGATGGACTTCTTGAGGGCAGAGTAGTTCACTTTGCCAGCTAACTCTGTTTTAGCAATCTCCTTCCAGGCCTTTACGAAGTCAAACTCTTTTCCAGTCAATTCTTTGAGTCTGTTGGATGAAAGGTGTAGGTATTTAGCGAAGTCAGCCGCAACCAACTTAATCTCCTTCCCACTCACATGGGAGCGAATACAGTCATCATGAACAGTGCACGTTCATGTAGAACATAGCAACCTCTTCTTGGAAGGTTTGAGTCATCTCTAGAGAGAGAAATCTCTTGAGCCCAGACTTCTCTTGATGACAAGCAATCTTCTCAGCTAATACATTGTCCTCCGACTGCTTGAAAAGGCTCTCAGCTAATACCTTGTCCTCCGACTGCTTGAAAAGGCCTTCAAAATCCAATAGTGCACTAGTGTGGATTTTCTCAGTGAGCTTAGCAATATCAAGAGCAGCTTGTTTGGGAGCCATTTCAAAAAACATTTAGAAATCTTTTGCAAAGAACTAGGGTTTGGTTACAGAGAGAATAACTTAGAGAGTGAATGTGAGGAGAGAGATAAATTTTGCATATATATGTGACTTGAAAGGACAATTTTGGAATTTCAAAAGTTTGAATGTTGATCAACGGCTGGGATCAAATCTTTTAAAAACCAATAATCATGTCGCATTTATTGCGGCAACATCTATACCCAATCATAAGTTAAACTGTCACAGCTTTTACTAACAACATTTAATGATGCTGACGTCAAGTGTAAAATATTCCTACTTAATTACAAACGACCTTGTTTTGTCACTTAGTACGTAAATGAGTCACATTTCTTCATTTATGACTTGACTCTGCTTCTCTCTCTGCCGTCGATTCAATTGAATGAGACTCAGCTATCCAGCTAGCTTGATTCTGCTGAATAACTACAAAAGATTTTCACTCGGCTAGATGAGTGAAACTCTTCTGGTATGAAATCCTTCCATATTTTACTCTTTTGAATGAGTATTCTGAGCCTTCTAACATAACTCAATCAATCCAAGCTCATTCTTAAGTTCTTCAAATCTTGATTCACATAAGGGCTTTGTGAATATATCACTTAACTACTTCTGAGTTGATATGTATTCCAATGTGATGTCTTTATTTTCAACATGATCTCTTGTGAAATGATATCTGACATCAATGTGCTTTGTTCTTGAGTGCAATACTTGATTCTGAGTTAATGCAATGGCATGTTATTACATAATTGGAATTTCTTTCTCTTCTAATGTCATAATCCCTCAGATGTTGCCTCATCCATAAAACTTGGCACAACAAATTGCATGCGGAATATACACTTTGCTTGATTGTGGATGTAGCTATTGAGTTTTGTTTGTTGCTGAACCAAGAAATCAATCTATTTCCAAGCATTTTACAAGTACCAGATGCACTCTTCCTGTCAACTCTACATCCAACATAATCTGAGTCTTAATATCCAATTAACTTAAATCCACATTCTTTCGGATACCATAAGCCAACCTCATGGCTTCCCTTCAAATATCTCAGGATTCTCTTAGTTGCAGTCATATTACATTCTTTGGGAGCAGACTGAAATCTGGCACATACACCTACAACAAATGTGATGTATGGTCTGTTGCAGTCAAGTAACGCAATTATCCAATAAGTACTCTATATCTTATCTAGTCAACTGATTTTACTTCTCCATCCGTATCCATCTTCACAGAAGTATTCAAGGGAATCTTCATAGATGACTTCTCTTCCATAAAAAATTTCTTCATTAAATCTCTGGTTATATTTGGTTTGACTTATGAAGGTTCCATACTTCATTTGCTTAACTTGAAGACCTAGGAAGAATTTCAGCTCTCCCATCATACTCATCTCAAACTTCCCTTCCATAAGGCTTGAGAATTTGTCACGTAGCTCTTTGTTTGAGGATCCAAAGATGATGTCATCCACATAAATTTGAACAAGCAAAATACTCTCTCTATCTTGAATTCTGAAGAGTATTTTGTCAACTTTGCCTTTAGTGAATCCATTGTCTATAAGAAACTATGACAATGCATCATACCATGCTCTTGGTGTTTGCTTCGAATCATACAAGGCTTTCTTGAGCTTGTAGACCTTGTCTCCAATAGTTTTCTGCTCAAACATGGAGGTTGTTACACATAGACATCTTCTTCAAAAAGTCCACTAAAAAATGCACTCTTCATGTAACGACCCATATTTTTATGCCTTAATAAGAATATTTTTAATTATGTTATTAATTTATTTCACGGAATAATAATGAAGAATTAGAAATTTATTAATAATTTTACGAGATAGTTAATTTGTTAAATTACGGATAATAAGGAATATTTTTAATTGGACTGTTAATTTATTTTATTTGAGCCTTATAATGAATAATTGGACTTTTAATTAATATAGAGTATTAAATCAGGCCCACATTATTAGTAAGTTGATTATAGACCCATGTACCCTAAACCTAGCCCAATTGAGAGTAGGTTAAAATACAGATATAAGACACGTAAAACACACACAGAACACACAAAAGACACGATAGTTAGTGGAAGAGGAATCGGCCAGAGAGAAAACGAGAAGAAGAAAAGAAAGGAGACAGAAGAAAGAAAAGTGATTTCCCCAACGCGGTTGATTCGATAGAGGCCTGAGAAGAATTTTAGTATCCATAAGTTGAACATGCAAGTAATCTCTTTAGGTTCACGTGGATTTAGGTTCGGATTATTGTTATGTATGTGATTTCATTATATTTATTTCAATGTTTGCCCCCCTACCATGTTATGTACGTGTTCTATTATACTGATCTCAAGGTTTGTTGTCTTATCATGTTTGATCATATGTATTGTTGCCTTAAATGTTATAAAATTTCATGTATTGGGCTTGCTGCCAACTATGTATGAATTGAGTGTATGTTTTTCCTAATTAGTTGAACATAGGGTTTATCCCTATATTAATCGAATGTAGGGTTTGGCCTTAACTAACTGAATGTAGTGTTTCCCATAACTGATAGGATATAGGGTTGTTTCCTAATTGGTTTCCCCTTACTAATTGAATATAAGGTTTATCCCTATATTAAATGAAGTTAGGGTATTCCCCTAACCCAAATTAGTTGAACATAAGGTTTATCCCCAATTAATTGAATGTTTGATTTTCCTAAATTAGTTGAACATGTGGTTTATCCCTCATTAATTGAACGTAGGATTTTCTCCTAACTAATTGAACTAATTGAATATATGGCTTTCCCTTAACTAACTGAATATAGGGCTTTTTCCTAAATAGTTTTGAATCATTGAATGTAGGCATTTCCCTTAATTATTTGAATGTAGGGTTTACCCTAAATAGTTTTGAATCATTAAATGTAGGGATTTCCCTTAATTATTTGAATGTAGGGTTTTTCCCTGAAGATGTTTGAGTAATTGAATATAGGGTTTTCCCTTAATTAAATGAATATAGGGTATTCCCCTAACTAAGCGAACATATGACTTTTCCCTAGTATATTTGAATCTAGAGTTCACTAATGAATTGAACATAAAGTTTCCCTGATTAGTTGAGCATATGATTTATCCCTAATTAATTGAAAGTAGGATATCCAATAATTAGTTGGGACATAGAGTTTATCTCTAATTAATTGAATGTATAGTTATTCCTAATTGATTGAACATAGGGTTTTCCCTAAGAAATTGAATGCATGGTTTGTTCTCAAATTGTCTCAGCTAATGTGATTTAATTATTATGATATGCGCTGATGTTTATTCTCGTATTTAATGATATGTTCCTTCACTTAGGTTCATGCATCATTGTTAATGTATGTCCATAGCATTTCACGAGCATCCAAAGATTAAGTAAAATTAAGTATTAATAATGTTTTTTAAAAGAAATGGGTGCCACATTGTTCCATGATGCTGGAGTGAGTGAGAAATGGGCGCGGGGGATCGGCGTTCCGACCATGTAATGTTAATGTTAAAGGAAAAGGGCCTTCGGGCAAAACGAACGGAAAAGGGCCTTCGGGCAAAACGAATGGAAATGGGCCTTCGGGCAAAACGAATGGAAATGGGCCTTGGGACTAAATCACGGGTTTCAAATAACAAGGCCCACTGCGACCCTGATTAGAAAAATGTGTTACCAAGTGAGCTCACGTCCTAAGAATATTTCATGCAACGAAAGTCAAAGTTTTATGCGAAAGAAAGTTTTACGCAATGAAAGAAATGTTTTTAAGCAAGGAAAACATGAAATCTTTTTAAGTTATAAAAAGTTAAGATATTGCATTAGGCATACATTTATGCATGAGATTACTTGTTGAGCTCCTTTAGCTCATTCCATGAATGTTATATTTTTCAGATGAGAATGCAGAAGAGGAAGGAGATGGCCGGGTGCAGTGACTCGAGGAACCCATGTCAATGGAATTCTTTTATTTTTAAAGTTTGACTTTTTAGTTCATTAAATGTTGAATGTCATTTTATTTTCAGTATGAATGTTTTTGGACAAATAATTATTTCAATTATTAGTATTTATTTCCGCTGCAAAGTTTTGACGAAGTAAAAGTTTTTACTATTTCGTAATTTAAATATTTTTTAAAAGTGTTTCTCTTTGTTTATTATTTTTCGTATTAAAGTTCAAGTAAGCTAAAAAAGGACGCTACATTTAGTGGTATAAAAATCTGGGTCGTTACACTTCACATCCATTTGATAAACTATGAAGTTCTTGTGTGTTGCATAAGCAAGAAACATCCTTATTGCTTCCAATCTGGCAACAAGTTCAAATGTTTCATCAAAATATTTTCCTTGTTCTTGGCCATACCCTTTAGCTACCAATCTTGCTTTGTTTCTCACAATAGATCCTTCCTCATTCATTTTGTTTCTGAATACCCACTCTGTACTAATAACAATGAGTGTAATCCAATGCTTGTGACACATCCTTTGGCTCAATTTGAGAAATAAAACAAGTAAACATGGCTTCATGTTGAGTCCTAAATCTGGTTCTTACTCCTTCTCTAACATCTCCAATGACTAATTCTGGTGGATGGTCTCTTAGCCATCTCACATCTTGTTGGAGTAAGTCTGTTGGATTAAGTCTTCTTGCAGCTAAGTTGTCTTGAACATTTTCTTCTTAATCTTCATCATTGAGCTGCAAGCCTTCTAGCTGTCTCTGAGATTCAGCTTTCTGATCCTCATCAAGATCGAGTCTTCTAACATATGCTTCAGCATAGGGACTATTCTGAATAGTCGGTTGATTCATCTTTCCTGCAAACTCATTAATGTCTTCTCCATTTACATTAGGTTCATCAAAAACCACATGGATACTCTTCTTTGACCATAGTCCTCTTATTCAGCGCTCTGAAAGCTTTACTCTCAGCTGAGTATCCCAGAAAGATACTTTCATCAGCTTTAGCATCAAAAGCTTTCAAGTTGTCCTTGCCATTGTTATGAATGACACACTTGCTTCCATTGATGTGAAAATATCCAACATTAGGCTTTCTTCTTGTCCAAATTTCATAGGGGGTTTTGGACAGCTGCGTATTTATCATACACCTATACTGAGTGTAACAAGCAGTGTTAATGTCTTCAGCCCAAAATCGTTTAGGCAATCCAGCTTCAGCTAAGATGGTCCTTGCAGCTTCCTTGAGGGTTTTGTTCATTCTTTCAGCTACTCCATTCTGGCGTGGAGTTCTTGCAGCTGATAACTCATGAGCAATACTATTCTCTGTGCAATACTGAGTTATAATTCCATTGACAAACTTAGTTCCTCTGTCAAACCTTATTTTGATAATGGTTTGGTTCTTCTCATTTTGAATTCTCTTCAGAAGATGTGGAAGTTTCTGCAAAGTTTCCTTCTTTTTACACCATAAAGATGGTCCATGTGTATCTTGAATAATCATCCATCACCACTAAGTTGTATTTCTTTCCACTTATACGTGCTGGTTCAACAGGACCAAATAAATTAATATGCAATAAATGCATGATCCTTGTTGAAGAAGGACTTGGCTTATCCTTGAATAAAGACTTGATTTGTTTTCCCTTCTAGCATGCATTACAAATGCTCTCTTTCTTGTACATTGAATCTGACAATCCTTCAACTAGATAACTCCTTGTAAGCTTGTTGATTGTCCTGAAATTCAGGCGACTTAGCTCTTTGTGCCATAACCAGCTTGACTCGGTTGTGCTTTTTGCTAACAGTCATGTACTTGGTGTAGCAGTAGACCAATCCATCACATACATATTTTTATTTCTTGTTCCAGATAGCACAACTTCACTTGATTCAACATCCCTTATTTGGCAAACATCCATGTTGAATCCTACATTGTAGCCTTTATCACAGAGTTGACTGATACTCAACAGATTGAAATTCAGCCCTTCAACATAAGTTATGTCTTTGATTTCCGATCCATTTTTCTTTATGGATACAATGCTTCTGATTTCCCCTGGAGCTTCATTTCCTCTAAATATGACTTTTATTGTAACACCCTTGCCTTTGTAACACGTATTTATATAGTATAAAACTATAGTTCCTAGGCAGCACAACTGCATTACACATAAGATTAATATATTAATCATCAGCTGTAATCTTTTCTGCACGGGCGGAACCACTTACTCAAAATGATTCCACGATTTAGCAATACTTATTCACACATGTGCATTTATCCATATTACATAACATTAACGACCGTGCCCTTTTATATACATATCAAAATTAAACTCCCTTTATGAAATCCAAATGATGAGTTGAGGGAGAAGGATTGGAATCCAGCCGGCCGACCTGTAACACATGATTCAAGGTCATTAGCGACCATAACATAATCCATTAATCTCTGATGAATGCATTTATGTAATCACTTATTTCCTTTCCGTATCAATAACATCAGTAGAGATCGCACATCTCATTTCCATATCAATAACATCATTGGAGATCACATATCTCAATTTTATATCTATCTCATCACATAGAGATCATGTATCTCAATTTCATCACAATATCACCATAGAGAATCATGCAATTCACGTTAGGGCATGATAAGCTACTAATCACTGTAGCCAAACAAGTGAATAATTCATTCCAACACGTTAACCACATAATCACACAAGTCAAATAACAAGCAAAAGATTATACTCACAAATGGTTTTCTTTTTCTGGTATTCGCCTAGTCGGCTTTATGTGCTCCTCTTTCGAGATTTTGTCCTAATAACATATCAAAATTTGTATAACCACATTTAACTCGAACGATATCATGTGTATGCAATCTGTAATTTTTTCATATAAGAAATCTTAATTATTATTATGCTTAACTCAATTAATTACATATCACAATTAAATTTGATTATTTCGTTATAACTTTATATATGTATGTATATATATATATATATATATATATGACATACTGCAAATATTATTGTTTCTTATATTTATTATTATTTTTTTCTTTTATCAGAATTCCCTAATCAGCAAGTATAAGAAAAGGAAGGTAAACTAAATTTAATTAGTAACTTTTACCAATATACCTTCTTTGTGCGCTAATCCTCCTCCTTTCTTTACTTCCTTTTCTTATTTGGTTCTGACGATCCCTTCGCTCAAGCTCTCCTTTCTATTTCTTGTGTTCTCATTTACCGTGAGTACATGTTTGTGTCAGTAAGTAATTTATATACAATTATGTTTTCCTAGTTTAAGGCAGTGGAGTGCATATCTAAAATATTAAAAATATAAGTTACGATATACTTGTAAAATGGCTGCAAAGTAGAATAATAAAGGGTTGAAATATTTATGGTCTATATATATGTTCAACTTGTACATGTTAGTGGCGGTGATATATATATACACATATATTGAGAGCATTCTAAATGGATTGACCTATCCAATGGCCAATTAAAGTGAATCCTTAATGCTAAAGAAATAGAAGGCAAAATTGCTACACTAACTTTAACTGTACGTGTATACCCAAAAGATCTCTTCACATGCACAAACATATATACATATATATTTTAATATAGGAGATCAATTCATTTTTCCATATATGTGTCATGTGTGTGATGTTCTGTTTATACATTTTACATCTTATATTTATTTATAAGTCCCTCAATTAGTTTCTATTTATAATTTAACAATTATTATCTAATGTACCAAATATATTTCCATGGGTCTGCATGCACTAATTATATATGTATATTTTAATATTTGCACACTGTCACATATTTATATGAAAACAATTTATATATTAATATATATCTAACAAATGTAATTATTAGCAATTGTTTGTTATCACTGTTATTAATATTATTGGTAGCTAATGTAATCATGTCAAAAATTAAAAGAACATGATTTTACATGCATTCTATTGTGATATGAGATGTCAAAATGCATGTAATTATTCTTATGAATAATTAACCATACGAATTAAAATGCACAAGTTCTGGGTTATGACAATTCTCCCCCCCTTAAAAATTTCGTCCTTGAAATTTGTACCTATATCGGTAAATAACCATGGATATTGTTCTCTCATGTGTTGTTCTGTTTCCCATGTAGCTTCTCTTTCAGAATGATTTCTCCACAAAACTTTTACCAATGGAATCACTCTATTTCGAAGTTGTTTTTCTTTGTGCCCCACTATTTCAACTGGTTCTTCAACGTAACTCAAATTATCAGCAATTTCAATTGGTTCATCTCGAAGAACATGTGACGGTTCTGATCTGTATCGACGAAGCATACTAACATGGAACACATTATGAATCTGGGATAATTCAGGTGGCAAGGCGAGCCTATAAGCCAATTGTCCAACCTTTTCAAGTATTTCATATGGGCCGACATAACGAGGACTCAGTTTACCTTTCTTTCCAAATCTGAGAATACCCTTCCAAGGGGAAACACGAAGAAATACTTTCTCACCAACTACATATATCATTTCCCGCCTATGTTGATCAATATAACTTTTTTGCCTATCTTGAGCTGCTTTTAATCGACTTTTAACTATTTTCACTTTTTCAATTGTGTCTTGAATCAGATCTGGGCCTTCTAGCAATCGTATTCTCTCTTCATCCCAACATACTGGACTCCTGCATTTCCTACAATATAATGCTTCCTAAGGCGCCATACCAATACTGCTATGATGTTGATTATTATAAGCAAATTCCATCAACGCAATGTATTCATCCCAAGAACCTTTGAATTCAAGAACACATGCACGAAGGATATCCTTGAGAGTATGAATAGTTCTCTCTGATTGTCCATTTGTATGTGGATGAAATGTTGTACTAAAATGTAATTTAGTACCTAATGCTTGTTGTAAGCTACCCCAAAATCTAGACGTAAAACGAGGATCGCGATCTGAAACAATAGATAGTGGTACACCATATAGTTTAGCAATCTCATTCACATATCATTTTGCCAAATTTTCGAGAGTAGAACCCCATCTAAAGGTTAAAAAGTGAGATGACTTTGTTAGTCGGTCCACAATAACCCAAACTGCATTATTTTTCCTCGGTGTCACAGGCAGACCATAAAGGAAATCCATAGTAATACGCTCCCACTTCCAAACTGGAATAGGCAATGGATGCAATTTACCCACTGGTGCTTGATGTTCCGCTTAAATTTGCTAGAAGGTTAAGCATTTTGAAACATACTCGACTACATCTTTCTTCATTCTGGGCCACCAATAATGGCTTTTTAAGGTCTGATAAATTTTTGTACTACCGGGGTGCATGGCATATGGTGCAGTATGAACTTCTTCCATTTATCTCATGCCTTATGCCATCAACATCGGGGACACAAAGTTGATTGTTGATCGTCAAACTACTATCATCATTAAGAAGAAATGATGTACTATTTTCTTGTTTCACTTTTTCTGCATTACTGGTCAGTTTATCATCACGAAATTGTGCTTGTTTAGTTCTTTCAATCATCATAGGATGAACACCAAGTGAAGCACATAAAACACCCATTTTATTTACATTCAATTCAACATTCATCTTCCTCATATCTAGCAGATATGGTAAAGCATGCACTGAGAGATAAGAAATAGTACCATAAGATTTTTGGCTCAAAGCATCATCAACAACATTAGCTTTCCATGGATGATATTCGATGGTACAATCATAATATTTGAGCAATTCAAGCCATCTTATTTGATGCATGAGTAGGATAAGCCATCAACAACATTAGCTTTCCATCTTATTGTCTCCATATCTTCAAAGCAGAAACAACCGCAACAAGTTCAAGATCATGAGTAGGATAAGACATCTCGTATGGTTTAAGTTGTCAAGACGCATAAGCAATAAACTTACCATGTTGCATTAAAACACACCCCAACCCTTGGTAAGAAGCATCACTGTAAATAACAAAACCATCATGCATTCAAGGAATAGTCAAGACTGGGGCGGTGGTAAGCCTTTTCTTCAACTCTTCAAAACTCTTCTGGCAGCTATCTCTCCATTTGAAAAGAACATATTTTCGTAGTAATTTTGTTAGTGGAGTTGCAATAAGCGAAAAATTCTCAACAAATCGTTGATAGTATCCGGCTAAACCTAGAAAACTACGAACTTCTGTAACACTTTTTGGGTTTTCCCATTTGAGCACTGCTTCGATTTTTTATGGATCAACTTTAATCCCATCACCAGAAATAACGTGTCCCAAAAAGATTACTTGATCTAACCAAAATATGCATTTACTAAGTTTTGCATACAACTGTTTCTCTCGCAAGGTTTGCAACACAATTCTCAAATGTTATTCGTGTTCCACAACATATTAGAATACACCGGAATATCATCAATAAAGACAATGACAAATTTATCAAGGTAGGGTTTATACACATTATTCATCAATGCCATAAATACAACGGGTGCATTAGTCAGGCCAAAAGGCGTTACCAAAAACTCATAATGGCCATACCTTGTCCTGAAAGCGGTTTTTGAAATGTCAACCTCTGCAATCTTCAACTGGTGATAACCTGATCTTAAATCAATCTTTGAGAAAACTCTAGCACTTTTCAACTGATCAAATAAAACATCTATTCTAGGCAATGGATATTTATGCTTTACTGTCACTCGATTCAGTTGTCGATAATCTATATACAATCTCAATGTACCGTCTTTCTTTTTAACAAACAACACAGGTGCACCCCATAGTGAAACACTTGGTCTAATATACCCTTTATCCAGTAATTCTTGCAATTGTTTCTTTAGTTCTTGTAATTCAATAGGTGCCATTCTATAAGGAGGGATAGAAATTAGCGCCGTACCTGGTTGTAGTTCAATGGGGAACTCGATATCTCTATATGGAGGTAATCCGAGTAAATCATCTGGGAACACATCTGGATATTCTCTAACCACTAGAGTGTCTTCGAGTTTCAAACCACATAATCGTGTGTCTATTACGTGGACTAAGTAACATTCACAACCTCTGTTAACATTTTGAAAGCTTTAGATGTAGATATTATACATGTAGGCAAAATTTCTCTTTCCCCTTTAAATACTATATGTGTCTGATCAGGAAGCTCCAACACTATTTTCTTTAGTAAAACAATCCATTTAGCATGGTGTTTGGTTAACCAATCCATACCCAGAATCACATCGAAATCTCTTAAGGGCACAACAAGTAAACTAGCACTCAATTTTGATTCACCGATCAAAATTTTGCAATCGCGATATACATTATTTACAATCACCACACTCCCTACTGGAGTTCGAACCAGTAAATCATAGCCTAATGTGTCTGGTTTATTACCCAAATGTGATGCAAATGATTGTGAAACAAATGAATGTGTTGCTCCTGGATCAAATAAAACATAAGCATTTGTATCAGAGATTGAGAGATTACCAGTGACTACGGTTGGTGCAGCTTTAGCTTCTTCCTATGTCATGGCAAAAACTTGAGCTGGACCTTGTTGTCTGCTTGCTTGACTTTCTTCTGGACCAACACCTCTTCCTATACTGAATCTCCCTCGACCTCTGCCTCTATTAGGACTGAAACCACTAAATCTAGTTTGGTCCACTGTGGGTTCCTCCCGTGGTTTTGTGCAATTCCTTGCTATGTGTCCCGGTTCACCACATCTAAAGAATTTTCCTATAAGCAACCATTTGGGAATTTATTTTATAGATTTTAATGAATGCCATGTAAAACTTAAACTAGAAAGTTGGTACCCCATTTTCCTTGTAATTTTCATTGTAATAGATAGGGCTGGAAAAGCTGAGTCAAGTCAGCTATGCCTGGAAATACAAGAAGTCAACTGAAGACTGAAGTGAAGACTCCTCTGTGGAACAACTGAGTATGGCCAAGAAGGAAAATCAAGAACTTGACTGAAAATGTATCAGCTGAGGAACAGCTGTGTGAAGTGTCAGTCAAAGTCATCTCAAGGAGCCAAGTCATAAGTTGAAAGTGACAGATGAGTCTTCAAATGATTGAAGCAGACTCAAGTCACCTGGGGAAATAGGCAGCAGCCAAGAGGAGTTAACTGAAAGGAATCCGTTGCACAGAAGTCAATAACATTACTTAAATAAGTAATACTTCCATGCTGCCAGGTCTTAAAGTGCTCATCCCAGAAGCGTGCAAAAGGAATAAACCAATGGGAAGCACTGCACCTCGTGTCAAAACCTGAAAAGCTGCACATTCATTTAATACGAGGAAAGGTCTACATCTCAAGATTGAAGACCAAGAAAAGACAAGCCAACGAACACAAGTGACTTTTGAAAATTAGCCTATCTCTTCAGCGGGCAGATTTTTGAAAGTTCACTATAAAAGGCTGAGGAAACTCATTGAGAAGAGGTTACCTGAACCACGAACAAGCAAGCAATATTCAAGTTGTAACTTACAAATATTCTCAGAGATATTCAAGCAAATCCTCAAGCCTGAAACTCGAAGGAAATCGATCCAACACAAAGCTGTGAAGGAAAGACAACTTAAATCTATTGAAGAGGAAACTTTTGAAAAATCAAAAGGGGTCTACTTTCCAATGAGGATTGTAGGAATGTTCAAGGTCGAACCATTATCAAGTTATTGGAGGGCTTCGTGATCAAATCCAAGAGCTTGAGAAAGTGAGCTGAAGTAGCAAGACAACTGCCCTGTGAAGAAGCTGAGTCAGACGAGAAGCCAGCTGTGTGACCAAGGCTGTCTCTAGACTGTTCACCACTTTGTAAACTGATCTGTTACCTAGTGGATTCCTCCAGGAGTTGGAGAAGAGAGGATTAGAATAATTACCCCATCTTCGAACCTCTATAAAAATCATCTGTGTCATTTATTTTTCAGCATATTTATATTTCTGCATATCTACCTTATATCTGCTGATAAACTTATTTGCTATCCAAACTGATTAATAACCAAATGCTAAAATCAAGTGTTAAAACAAGTTTAAAACAAATCAAAGGGTGTTAAGTCTTCCGCTGATAAAACCAACACATCCAAGTTAAGTCTCAGGTTAAACAACTGAGTTATTCTATCAACAGCTTTATCGAGTCTGTTGAGTGGCTAACTCTACTGAATAACCAATTTAGTTGTCCCTCAAGGACTTAGCTGTTTGTGTTAAATCTGTAATTTCTTTAAAAGGACTAAATCAAAAAGTTGGTAAGATTTATTCAACCTCCCCCTTCTAAACCTTACTTACACCGCTTGGGACCTACACAACCTACATTCTCCATAATGACTTTTACCACAATGTGCACATGTGGGAATTAATGGTGTAGAACCAACACTCTTATTGGCCGATGTTGCACCCCTAAAACTACAACTTTTTGAACTACTCGGGAAGCCTCTCTGTGCAGACGCAGTAAATTCCTTTCTATTTCTAACTCCTCCAGTTTCGTCACCTTGTCTCTTCTTATTGTATTGAAAGTTTTGTTTTAATTGAGCGTCCAATTTCTCATCACGTATTGCTGCAGCTTTCAACTTACTATAGGACTCCAAATCTGTAGGTGTAATATGGTTTCGAATAGCAAATCGAAGACCAGACTCAAATCTAGTACATTTCTTCTATCGAAGTCCAGACTCAAATCTAGTAGATTTTTTCTTTTCCGTAGCTATCATATGTGGGGCATAGTGAGAAAGCTAATTAAACAACACTTCATATTCAACAACTGATCGACCTCCCTGTTTAAGTTCAAGAAATTCTTTTTCTTTTTGATCCCTATAAACCTCTGGCAAGTATATATCATGAAATTCTCTTAGAAAATCATCCAAGGTCAATATAGGTGGTTGAGCAGTACTATAAGGTATAGTCTCCCACCAATCATACGCATTTCCCTGAAGGATTGATTCTGCATAATCAAACTTTTCTTCTGGAGTACATTTCATCAAATTCAGAACCCTTTCAGTTCGTTCCGGCCATGTTTCTACCTCTGCTGGATCAGTAGTACCCACAAAATTAGCAACTCCCATTTTTCTAAGTTTATCATACTTGCGTTCCCGTAGTTCTGGGGGATTTACCAATGGATAAGGTGGATACCCAAAATGAGCAGGTATTCCATGCACATGATGCAGAGGTGAATGTGATGAGTGTGACTCTGGCTCGGCTGCTCCTTCTTCTCCGTGAACACTTTGCTCATCATTATGTACATGTGCTTCTTGACTCACAACCCTTTGCCTAAAATATGACAGATATTTTAACTTTCGTATAACATATAATGATAATGCACATGTCATGCCATGGTCTACAGAACCCCTACCCGGGCTTTGATACCAAACTAGCATGTAACACCCTTGCCTTTGTAACACGTATATAGTATAAAACTATAGTTCCTGCTTGATACATGTTTTTATCTTAATTTTGATGATTTAATTTTTACACCAAAACAATGTTTTTAATTGTTGTCCAAATACTCCTAAATGATTTAAAATGGTTTTAATATTTTTCGGAGTATTTCTTCAAGTTTTATTTCAGATAAAATTGGACAACACTTTTAATGAATTTGTGTTTATATGTTTTTACTTCAAAACAAGGTTCCTAAATGTTGTCTAAATACTCCCGATTGATTTAAAATGTTTTTACTAAATTTTCGGAGTATTTCTTGAGTTTTATTTTCGACAAAAAATTGGACAACATTTCTGTCTCTTGGTCGACCGGTCGCCCTATAGGGCAACCCGTACCTGAAGATGATTTTTGAAACAGAAAATGAGACGGAAGAAAAAATCAAGCAGATCGACTGGTCGCCCTGTGTAAATTTGCTGAGTTTCATTTTAAACTTCTATTTCTGTGCGACCGGTCGCCCTATCTTTTGACAGCAAAAATGTGACCGTTTGACAGTAGACAAATTTCCTTAAAATGTGGGATTGATTTCTAACAGCTATATTCTTGATTTTAATTGTATTTTTCTGTAGATTTTCAATCCCCAAGAGGAGCCTATGCTTGATCATTCATCTCCTATAAATAGAGGAAGTTTTGGAGCAACCAAAACAACAATTGAGATACAACACAACAAGATACACTTCTAGCAAATATTTGTTCTTCATTGTTATTATTCTTGTTGTAATTTTGCCTAGCTTATCACTTTCACATCCTTGAGGTCTAGGCTATTCTTGATTACATTTTGCACTCAAATTGTAATATTCATTATTGAGTTGTAATCTTGATTTTTGGTCATCATTCAACACAAGACATCCTTGTGAGTATTATTGTGGTAAGAATACACTTGGGTGATCTAGGTGATAGGTGTGTCAAGAGTGTGGTGCTCTTGAGGTGTTGAAGAATTTGATATTCTTCAAGATTGAAGATTGTGGTGATCTTCAAAGGTGCCGTTGAAGGAAGATTGTGGTAATCTTCAAAGGGAGATTATGGTAATCTCCAAAGGTGGTGTTGAAGAAGAGTGTGGTGCTCTTCAAGGTGTTGTTGTAAGTTGGTGTTGTATTAATTTTTGGTAAATTAATAAAATATTTTTTCTCTTTGAAATCCATCCCGGATATACTGGGGTGGTAGAGGATTAGGCCCTAGGTGGGTTGAACCTCTATAAATCGACGTGTGTTGTTTACATTCCGCACCTTTATTATTGTCTTTGAGCATTCGGTTTCAAAAAGAGGGTAAAATCGAAAAGATGGAGATAATCTATTCACCCCCCCTCTAGATTATCGTAGCCGCTCGGACTTACAAGTGGTAACAAAGCCAAACTCTTTGGCAAGATCGTTTCACATCGCGAGTGAAGAGGAACGATCGTCGGCTACAAACGAAGCTCATCTTTCCGGCACCTCCACCACCAAGCCACCTCGGTTTGATTCCAAAAAATTTATATTTTGGAAAGAAAGAATGGAATGTTATTTACAAGGTTGTGGGTTTGATATTTGGAACACCGTCATAAATGGAGAATCCATTCCGATGATAGAAACACCACACACCTCCAAAGGCCTCAAAGAGCTAAATGATGAAGAGAAGAAAATCATCTCCTTAAACGGTAAAGCTCTCAATATTTTGTATTGTTCACTTACTAATTTGGAATATGAACATATTGTAGGAATTCGATCGGCACATGAAGTATGGCGAAAATTAGAAGCCATCTATGGAGTATTTGCAAATGAAAGGAGTCAAACAAAAGCATCTACTTCTCAAAGGGATACAATGTCAAATCTAAGGAACAAGCCTCTTACAACTTCCAACTATGAAGAAGTTGAACATTGTCTTATGGGCATCGAAGAAGAAAACGAGGTATGTCTTAAACCCTCTACTCCCTATGATATTGTTATTCAAAATGATTATAGTGATTTGCAAAATGATTTTGACAATCTTCAAAATGAATTCCAAAATTTACTTGTTAAGTACAAAAATTTGAAAAAGGAATTCAATGTTTTGAAAAATGAAAAGGATAGTTTATTTAATTCCTATGAATCACTATCATGTGCTCACACCACCACACTTGACAAGGTTAGAAACCTTGAAAAAGAAAATAGTACTCTTGTTGAGGATATTAATTGCATGAAAGGGGATTTATCTAAATCCAACTTGAGTACCGATGAAATTGTTGATTATTGTGATAATTCGAAACTAGAACTTGATCATAAGTTTAATGTTGTCAATCATATGAAAAAGAATCAAGTCTCTAAGCATGTTGGTCATTATGCTCCTAGAATTATTACTTGTTTTTATTGCGGTAAAAAGGGTCATACGGCTAATTCTTGTCGAGCTAGAAATAGCTCTAATTATTGTTGGAGACCTAAAAATCTCAAGACTAATCCCAAAGGACCCAAACACATGAAGATACCACAAAACAATGTCATATTAGGTACTCGGTGAAATAATGATCGAAGAAAATTTATACCGACAAGAAGACATCAAATGACCATTTCATTTGATCAAAGAAGGAGAAAGTATTTTCAACAAAGCCAATTTCCAAGAAGAAGAGACTATCAACAATGGGAAGGACAAAAATCTTGGAAATGGAGTAATCAAAGGAGCCATCATCAACAAAGTGACTTCTCAAAGGGAAGATATCATCAACAATGGGAATGACAAAACCCATGGAAATGGCGTAATTGGTAACCCGTATCTCCCTAGTTAAATATGCATTTTATTTTGTTATTATGCATGCTTTTATTTGTGTCTTAATTGCAAAATGAGTTTTCAAGTATTTTTATTTTTAATTAAGGTCTTCAATATATATTTGTGCTTTTAAAATATTTTTAAAAAAGAAGACCTTATATGATGTTTTTAAAACTCTTGTGCGTTTTTGTAGACTAAAGTGTGTTATCATCTCTTATGGATTTTTATGGCATGAGCTTACTTGTGATATCTCTTAGCCTACACTTTTATCATTATGGTTTGTGGTAGATTTGTTTTAAGAATTGTGTAGGTTTTACATATTTTCACAAATGGCCATTTACGTCATTACTTGTCAAGAAAGGCATAAATTATCGAGGTACGTTTACTTGTGTTACTCTTACTCTTATAGACTCGATATATGTATTGCCATATGCCTATGTGCTTGTTTTTTTATAGTATTTCATACAAGTGCCATTAAGAGGATTTTTAGATTTTTTGAAAGGCACTATTCGATATTTGATTGCACATATTTACTTTGTCAACTATTGTTCAAATACTTCTTTTAAATGAGGAGTCAACTATATGCTATCGGATTTTCAAATTTCAAAAGAGACCTTTTGTAGCTTTCTTAAGCTTTTTTTGAACTTGCATGATTTATTAGACTCTTGATGATCTTCTAAATGCATAGTATGTGTTTCTTGCTTCATGGTCTATATACATATAGTGTCTATTTCTACTATGCTCTTATACAAGATATTTTGTGATTGATGATTGAGGCATGTTCTTACACTTGGGCTATTTTTTCTTGCTTATATAAGCGTTGCCGTTAATGAGTTTGTTAACTCCAAATATTAGTTACCTCAAAATATTTGGATGTAAATGTTCTATTATGAATACCTTAGATTAATTGGATGCCCTATGATGATAGTGATGAAGAAGACAAAAAGGGTATTCCGGAACAAACTCGATGACCAAGGCAACATTGGTCGAACTAAGGCGAGGTTAGTAGCTCGAAGGTATTTTCAAGAAGAAGGTAATTAATTTTGATGTAACATTTGCACTCATAGCACATTTAGTAGCTATTTGCATTTTACTTGCCCATTCTTGTTTTAAGAAAATTTCAAGCTTTACCAAATGGATGTTAAATCCAACTTTCTAAATGGTTTTATTCAAATATAAGTCTATCGGAGTTTAAAATTTTAGGCCAAATGATTTTTATAAAAGGCCTTGTACGGTTGATAGACTTAGCTATTTTTGCAAAATGATTTTACAAAAGGTAAAGTCGATACTACACTTCTTGTTTTGAAAAAGGGCAAGGTTGTTTACTTGTGCAAATTTATGTTGATAATATTTATGGTGCTACTAATAAATATTTGTGCAAGATATTTTTCCAAGTCAATGCAAGGTGAACCTAAGATGATCATGATGAGGGAAGCTCAAATTTGATCATTGGAATTCAAATTATTCAATGCCAAGAAGATGGTTATATTTCAAAAGAACTCTTGAAGGAGTTAAGCATTGAAGAAAGAAGAATTATCTCAACCTCTATGGCTAAAGATTGACAAAGGTTGAGAAAGGCATATCGGCCAACAAACAAATTTGAGGTATGTTTTCTTATATTATTTCTATAGACTCGACATTCCATATGCCTTATGTCTATATGCTCGACTTCAAAAACTATCCTAACGAATATCATTAAAGTGCCGTTAAAAAAACATTTCAAATATTTGAAAGGCACTTCTTCTTATGACTTGTTGTATCCAAAGCTTTAAAACGTTCTTATTTTTCGGGATAAAAAGTCCGGTCAAAATTATTCAAACTATGGTTCGTCATAATCGAAATAAACATATTGAGATTCGATATAATTGTTAAGGGATTGCATGTTTTAACAAAAACTTGAGATGTGTTTAATTCCGTCTCAAGGATAACTCGCGGACTTTTTAATCACTCACCGCCGAGTATTTTACCTCATTTCGAGCTTGATTATGACATAATGTATATTGAATGATGTCTACATTTGCATTTTGCACGTTTTTAAAACTTAGGGGCGAAAAATCGGATTTTTGGATCAAAATTCGGATTTTGAATAACCTGGCAAGACATTGGGATGATGTGGTTTAGGGCAACCAGTCGCCCTCAACGTCGACCGGTCGCCCTCAACGACAACCGGTCGCCGTAAGCCATTTTCTGGATAAAATGTGTTCTGTCCTCAGCATTCTTATTTTCACAAATTTTCTTCTATATTTCGTCCCCTTTGCAAATTTCACACATATTTCACTCAAATATGTTTTGTTTCATAAAATTCATATTTTGGGGATTATCTAGCTCGATTATCATCATCATTGCTTGTCTTTACCGATTAAATGGTAAGAATTCTACTTCCTTTGCTCAATCAACAACCCTTGAGATTGTGACTTATTTGTTATATTGTTGATGGAAGTTTCATATGAATTTGATGAGCTTGTCATTTATGATGTATTGTATTGTGTTTGAACTGATTTTGGTGATAAAAAAACTTGGCTTGATTACATTTACAAGGGTTATATACATCTTCTTTTAAACTTGACGCCCGCCAAGTGTTCGATAAAATGTTTCAATGAAAAATTTCTCACCTACATGATTCTCTCGATTTCAAAAGTCTCATATATTTATAGAGATAATGTTTTTGCAAATCAAATGAGTTTTCATAATCTTCTACAAGTCGTATGATCGACTTTTTCCTCCCATTTGGCCTATAAGCTTCATTGTTCAAATAGCTCGATACATCGGTTTAGTTGCGCACTTTGACATGATTATATGATGTTTTTATCGTGCTAACATTCTTTTTGATGATTCCAAAGGGGGAGAAACATGTTATAAGCTCATTAGCTCATAAAAGCTAATAAAATCTTGTTATAAAAGCTATAAGCTATAGCTCTTAAAAGCCATAAGTTGTGATTTATTTTTAGTCCAATTGTTGCTTGATGGACTTATATACTTGTCTAATGATGTTTTGTGATAGGGGGAGCTTATAAGCTCTTGAACAATTTGTAAAAGCTAAGCTTTTAGCTTATGGTTAATTGCTTTTACATTATTCTTGATGTGCTAGTTGATAGGGGGAACTTGTACTTATTATTGAATATATTTACTCCCTTACTTGGTTGCTTATATATTTTGGAAATTTTGGTTGCTTCCAAACGGTTAGATGTTTTTACCGGAAAATCGTTTTTAAAACTGTCCTCCTAATATCTCTAAAAATTGTTTTGGTTTGTAATCATCAAAAAGGGGGAGATTGTTTGATACATGTTTTTATCTTTATTTTGATGATTTTATTTTTACACCAAAAAAATATTTTTAATTGTTGTCCATTACTCCTAAATAATTTAAAATGGTTTTAATATTTTCCGGAGTATTTCTTCAAGTTTTATTTCAGATAAAATTGGACAACACTTTTAATTAATTTGTGTTTATATGTTTTTACTTCAAAACAAGGTTCCTAAATGTTGTTTAAATACTCCCGATTGGTTTAAAATATTTTTACTAAATTTTCGGAGTATTTCTTGAGTTTTATTTTCGACAAAAAATTGGACAACATTTCTGTCTCTTGGTCGACCGATCGCCCTATAGGGCAACCCATACCTGAAGATGATTTTTGAAACAGAAAAAAAAAATCAAGAAAAAAATCAAGCGCTCGGCGTCGACTGGCGTCGACGATCGACCGGCCGCCTGTGGGTCGACTGCTTACCTGCAAGTCTTGGTTTTGAAACAGACTTCTGCACTTTGATTTTTAAGGATGTGCGACCGGCCAACATAGGGGACGACCGGTCGAACCCTACGTCGACCGGTCTCCCTGTGTAAATTTGCTGAGTTTCATTTCAAACTTCTATTTCTGTGCGACCGATCGCCCTATCTTTTGACAGCAAAAATGTGATCGTTTGACAACAGACAAATTTCCTTAAAATGTGGGATTGATTTCTAACAGCTATATTCTTGATTTTAATTGTATTTTTCTGTAGATTTTCAATCCCCAAGAGGAGCCTATGCTTGATCATTCATATCCTATAAATAGAGGAAGGTTTGGAGCAACCAAAACAACAATTGAGATACAACACAACAAGATACACTTCTAGCAAATATTTGTTCTTCATTGTTATTATTCTTGTTGTAATTTTGCCTAGCTTATCACTTTCACATACTTGAGGTCTAGGCTATTCTTTATTACACTTTGCACTCAAATTGTAATACTCATTATTGAGTTGTAATCTTATTTTTGGTCATCATTCAACACAAGACATTCTTGTGAGTATTCTTGTGGTAGGAATACACTTGGGTGATCTAGGTGATAGGTGTATCAAGAGTGTGGTGCTCTTGAGGTGCTGAAGAATTTGGTATTCTTCAAGATTGAAGATTGTGGTGATCTTCAAAGGTGCCGTTGAAGGAAGATTGTGATAATCTTCAAAGGGAGATTGTGGTAATCTCCAAAGGTGGTGTTGAAGAAGAGTGTGGTGCTCTTCAAGGTGTTGTTGTAAGTTGGTGTTGTATTAATTTTTGGTAAATTAATAAAATCTTTTTTCTCTTTGAAATCCATCCCGGATATACTGGGGTGGTAGAGGATTAGGCCCTAGGTGGGTTGAACCTCTATAAATCGACGTGTGTTGTTTACATTCTGCACCTTTATTATTGTCTTTGAGCATTCGGTTCGAAAAAGAGGGTAAAATCCTTAATACTAAAGAAATAGAAGGCAAAATTGCTACCCTAACTTTAACTGTACGTGTATACCCAAAAGATCTCTTCACATGCACACACATATATACATATATATTTTAATATAGGAGATCAATTCATTTTCAATATATGTGTCATGTGTGTGATGTTCTGTTTATACATTTTTCATCTTTTATTTATTTATAGGTCCCTCAATTAGGTTCTATTTATAATTTAACAATTCTTATCTAATGTACCAAATATATTTCAAAGGGTCTGCATGCACTAATTATATATGTATATTTTAATATTTGCACACTATCACATATTTATATGAAAACAATTTATATATTAATATATATCTAACAAATATAATTATTAGCAATTGTTTGTTATCACATTATTAATATTATTGGTAGCTAATGGGATCATGCTAAAAATGAAAAGAACACAATTTTACATGCATTCTAATGTGAATAAATGCATGAAATGTAATTAACAAAAAAATGCATGTAATTATGCTTGTGAATAATAAAAATTTCATAAATTTGTACCTATATTAAAATGCACATATTGTTCTCTCATGTTTGTTCTGACATTTGTTCCTTTTGACTGATTTCTCCACAAAACTTTTACCAATTAGAATCAGATTCTTCTTATTCCCCACTATTTCAACGGAACATCCACTATCCATTATCCAGCAATTTCAATTGGTTCATCTCAAGAACATGTGACCCTGAGACCCGCAATCAAGGAAATCAAGTTTTAGCTAGCCAAACCAATTGTCCAACCTTTTCAGAGGTTTCACTATAAGGTGATCCAACCAGCCCTTCCATAGCCAAATGATTTCTCACCAACTACATATATCATTTCCGCCCAGAGGTTGCCACCTTTCAGTTCCATAATCATAAGGAATCTTAACAAATTGCTTAGGAGCTTTTGGAACATATAAATGTCTCTTTTGTCTGTATGCATGTGGGTGTGATGGTGCATTCGCTTTCTTTGGATAATATGGAAACTTTTGTGCATTATAGGCATTGTGCATGGGTGCATAAGTGTATTGATACCGGTTTCTTGGCCTTGGAATGACCTATATTGAGTCTGAGGTCTTTGCCACTTGGGCTTGTATCCCAAAGGACTTGGCTGGTATTTTATTTGATGGTTCCAGTCAGCCTGTGTAGGGTAATTTCTACCATTCCCTTCATATAGTTTCTTTTGGTGAAACCTCTGGGCCTTTGGTAGTTCTACTTTGATTTCACATAATATTTTCTGTTTGGAGTCTGCTGATGGACTCTTCTGAATTTTGTTTCAGCTGTCCTTTCAACAAACTCAGTTGGCTTCTTACACTTGCCTTTATCACCGAGGCAAGCATGTGATTTCTTGTGATTGTGTGTGGGTGCAACATATGGTGCTTTTGGATTTTTGATTCCCCATTGCTTGAGGATCCTTTTTCCAAAATGGCTCTGGGAGTTTGAGCATACAAATAAATTAAATCCTAAGCCTGCTTTATCTCCAATTTCTTTCGGTTTCATCATCAATTCATCCAATGTTTTGGATGACTTTCTGAGTGATGCAATCACATTTTTTTTATTTTTCCCTCTTTTCTCTTTCAGCTAAGTCTGCTTTGACCTTAGCTATCTCAGCCTTCAGCTCTTTGTTCTCATCAGCTATGTGACTAAGAGTACTCAGCTCTTCAGTCCGCTACGAGTTTTGGCTTTTGATGTGTATAGAATATACATGCATTTTGGGGCTTAAAATGATATATATTAGATGCATTTGCACGCATATTTAGTATATTTTTACTTGGTTTCCTTATAAGGGCATGATACTGCGTATTTTTGTAACTTTTTACAGGAATCAGTTTGAAGGCCCAGATAGGACTGACAAGTGCGAAGAGAAGACAAAAAAGACAAAGAAAATGGACAAGAATAAGTCACATGGTCGGACTGTGTGGTGTCACACGACCGTGTGAAAATACCCGTGTGAAAGTGGCACAACCATGTGAAAAAGGGACAAAAATAGGGAACAGAACCAAGCTGCACGGCCAGACCGTGTAGGCCCACACGGGTGTGTGGTATTGGGCAACAAAAGACATCACACAAGGCTTGCACGAAAAATCATCACTTCATACACAATAAAACACATCAAATTATGCAGGAACTCAAGATTCAAGATCTTCTGAGAGAGGAGGGCTATGTCGCGAAGAACAGCACAAGGCCTTTCGGATCTACGGTGCACAAAAGCTTTGAAGGCTTAGGAGGGGAATCCATCCTGACAAGAAGGAGTTTTCATTCAATGTTTAGATCTCTTGTCTGTGCTTAAACAATGTCATAATGTTGATTTCAAATTTGTCTATGAAAACGACCGTGTGGCCCACCGGATAGAAAATGGGCAGATTCAAATTTTCCCCTATTTTTACCCCAAAACTCATTTTTTTCTCCCACTTTCTCCTACCCAAATCCTAACACACGAAAATTCTCTCCCTAAACTCTCAAAATCCTCTCCAAATCTATCCAAATTCACCATAAATCTCAACTCAAAAACACAAATCTTCATCCTCTCAAGAAACCCACCATCAAAAGCCTTCAAATTTTCAACTTCTCTAAGTTCTACACCATGTTTGGGGATTTTTCAAAACATCAAATTTCAGATTTTTTTCACCTCAAAATCTTGGATTTCATGGCTTCTAGAGATGAAAGAGGAACAAGGAGCAATACAAGAAGAAGAAGGGAGCCAACTCCCGAGCCTGAACCCGAGCCACAACTAATATTTGATCCCAAAGAGCCCGAAGCTTCGAATTTTCATCTTGCAAAATGACACACATCGGGCTAGATGGATGATACTCTACTTTCATCCATAGTTTAACACAAGGTATCCCGATGAACCCACTCTTGCTGATTTATGTTTATTGGAGGATTTTCGAGCTATATGTGGTAGAATTGATTGGCATGAATTTTTGAATGGGCACTGGGCCATTTATTTGGTTATTACACTTGAATTTTTGAGTAGCTTTAAATTGGTGGTTCGAAAAAAAAAACTTGATGGGAATTAGGTTTTGACTGAGGAATGAGCTGAGGGAGTTAAGTATTGATGATTTGAATGAAATTTATAAAACTCCGGCTTATGGGGTTGAGGAGCACGAGGAGTTTGACAAGGATATGTTTTGGAGAAATATAAATGAGAAACAAATCTACACGCCGGTACCTCAAAGGCTTCTAGTATTCGAAACCCAGTATTTCTCTATGTCCAACGAGCCTTAGCAGAAACAATTTTTGTAAGGGAGGAGAGTAAGGGGCGTTGAGGGTAGATGAATTATTCATCATATGGTGTATGGCGTCGGGTGACTGAAATTGTGCCAAACGTTGGGGCTATGATAGCCCAACAATTTGATAGGATAAGAAAATCTGAGAGGGGCAGAATTTGCATCGGGGGATGATTATCCCTATTGCTGAATACTTCAATATCAACATGGAAGGGTATGAGGAGGCCACGGGGCCTAAATTGATTGATATGATCATTCTAACTGCTATGAAGATGATAAAATTTGATGGGCGTGATTACTGGCTCAATCAGGCAGATAGAACAAAGGTTAAGCTTTCTAACCTTGAAGCGACATCCATTAGAAATAAGGGTAATTGGCTACTTCGAGATGAATAGGGGGTTGCTGCTCCAGAAGAGAAAGATGAGCTTATGAGGGAGATGTCGGAATCCTCTAATCAAGGGGGTAACCAGCCATTTACTATGAGTGAGAGACTCAAAATGGTGGAAGCTGACGTGGACAAATTGATAGATGGTGCGTATCAGTTGACGGCTATGGCTAATGAGTACCACCAGGAGTACTTACAGCAATTCGATGCCATCACCCAGTAGCAGCAGTATATGTACGAAATGATGTCTCTTATGGACTAGTGGCATATCTCACAGGGCCACTACCCTCCACTCCCACCACCACAGTGATCCATGTAAGTACTTATTACGCATTTCTCTTTTATTTTGATAATTTCCTCATATGTTCAAGACGAAGCATATTTTAAGTTTGGGGGGGTTGTCAAGAATGTGTAATTTAGTACTTTATTGCATTTTGCATTACATTTAGGATTGCATGTAGAGCATAAAAAATTTTCAGTTTTTTTATTATTTTCGATTTTTATGCCTTTTATTTTAGCACGTTTATCGCTTTAGCACGTTTAATTTCTTTTGTGTGTAATTTTTAATCAAGGTTTTCAAATATGCCCAGCTTCCGTATGATTTTACTATAAGCATTTTATGGAATGAGATAACATACTTCTTGGAATAATGTGATGAATTGTTGGGAAGATGTCATTTATTTGCTTAGCATTAGTTGAGAAAATTGGGTATTTGAGCATGTTGCGAATAATAAGCCTGTGAGGTTTTGTGCCTATAACTGTTTTATATTATGCAACTTATTTTTTCTTGAGTGTGCCATTCATGATTGATAGAACTCTAGAACTTGCTCTGGTATCTTCATTGAAGCTATGTGTGTGTGCAATTTTTGAAAATGATTTAAGGCCATCTTTGTTTAGCCTACTTAGTCTAAAACACCTACCTATGAACTCATGATTCCCTAGTTAGCCAATTTTGAGCCAAAACTTTTATTCTGGGCCACATTAATCTTTAAAATTGCAAAATGATTTTATCCCTGAAATTACTTGAGCTTGTAGAAATGAATAAGTTTGGGGGAGATGTGGTAAAAATTTATGAAAAAAAGAGAGGAACTTGGCAAAACAAAGAGGGATGAGCAGTGTCTAGGTAAATGAAAAAAGCATGAAGCTCGAAAAAGAAAGAAATATCTCTGAAAAAGAAGAGAAAGATCAAGCAAAGCAAAAGAAAAATTCCGAAAATTGTGAAAAAATGAGAGTTTGAGGCTAAAGAAAAAGAAAAATAGGCAACAAGGCCTAAGAATGAAAAAGGAGAAATAAGGTTGGAATCGAATTGAAAAAAAAGAAGAAAGAAAATGAGTTTATGATGAAATTGGGTTGGTGAATTGCAAGTCTGTATGCTTAAATTCTATTTGCTCAAGCCAATTTACTTAATCCAAATTTCCCTACCCTTACCAAAGAGCCTAAATTACAACTAAATGAAAAGTCCTTTTTGATTCTTAGGTTGTGTACACAAAAGTGGTCGATATGTTAGACGATTTGCAAGTCTATGGTAGTTCCACTTTCACTGAATTGAATTTGAGCGTAAACAGGAATCGAAGCTTAAAACAAAGAAATATCAATTGGAAGGCCCAGATAGGACTGACAAGCACGAAGAGAAGATCAAAAAGACGAAAAAAATGGACAAGAACAAGTCACATGGCCGGACCATGTGCTATCACACGGCCGTGTGAAAATACCCTTGTGAAAGTGGCACAATCTTGTGAAAAAGGGATGAAAACAGGGGACGGAACCAAGCCGCACGGCTAGACCGTGTAGGCCCACACAGGTGTGTGGTATTGGGTAATGCAAGACATCACACATCCATGTGATGTCACACGGCCTGGCCATATGGGACTCTAAAACGCGTTTTTCCGGAGTTTTTTTCCCGTTCCAACTCTATAAGTGATCTCTCCCAGCATCTATAAAGGGACCTAAGGCTTGCACGAAAAATCATCACTTCATACACAAGACAACACATCAAATTATGCAGGAACACAAGATTCAAGGTCTTATAAGAGAGGAGGACTAGGTCGTGAAGAACACTACAAGGCCTTTCGCATCTATGGGAGCACAAGAGCTTCAAAGGCTTGGAAGGGGAATCCATCCTGACAAGAATGGGTTTTCTTTCATTGTCTAGATCTCTTGTCTGTGCTTAAACAATGTCATAATGTTGATTTTGAATTTGTCTATGAATTTGTTATCAATGTTTGGCTAATCTTTTGGATCTTAGGGGCATAATCGAAACTATGGATTCATGTTAAATCTTGATTAATTGCTTTCTTAACTGATTCATGTGTTCTATTTTATGAATTCGAGTGCTTTTTTATAATTGTCTATTATTTGTCAAATAATTTGAATGCCATACTTGTTAGTCCAGAATCCGGGAGGTGAGTTCTAGCAAGACAAAAATCGAATTCAGACATAAACAGAGTAATGTATCGGTTTGTGGGAAGTATTTCAATTCAAAGATCTTTCGGAGTTAATAATAGTTGTGATGGATCGGTAGACCTCAATTATTATTAATCTACTGTTTATGCGCCACTAGGGAGGGGGAATAAACTATTTTAGGATTGAACCCATAGAAACACATGAATTGGTTATTGAAACTTTAGTCGGATTTAATATTGAAGAAACATGTTGAGATTATGTACCCAAGGTTACTCCTGTAGTTGTTGAAATTACTTGTGGGGTTCGCAAATTTATTTCTTTTATTTCTTTATTTTTGATTTTAATACAAACTTGATATTCAGTCACTTCAATAAAATTTGAATGCAATGTTATTATAGCCTAAGTGTTTCACATATCAAACCCTGAGG
The DNA here is from genome assembly GCA_016081115.2 of Rehmannia glutinosa. Taxonomy (NCBI): domain Eukaryota; kingdom Viridiplantae; phylum Streptophyta; class Magnoliopsida; order Lamiales; family Orobanchaceae; genus Rehmannia; species Rehmannia glutinosa. The sequence continues at coordinate 43,842,727 of CM071935.1, read as the reverse complement.
AATACAACCATGCTTGTCATTATTCTATAAAGTACACTGTACACTTGCAGTTGTATGATCCAAATATTTTTGGCGAACAGCTTTTGAGTAGGTTTTTTCCTCATTTAAAAGTGTGTGTGAGGATTTCATGTGCTCAAAGTCTTTCATCATTTCGCCCTAATGAATCAGAAAGATCAGTGGGTGATGAAGTGTGTGTGTCACTAAACCTATCATCGAATGTGAGCTAGATGAGTTAAAGTTTACCTCATCTTCCTGTTTCTTGGCCATGAGACATATCAATGCATCTTCTTCTATGTCAGAGGAGTAATCTGCTTCACTACTGTCTGACTCAGCTATCTCCTTGCACTTGGCTGTGTCAGGTTCAACAGCCACCATGGCATTCATTCTTTCTTGTCTTCTCTCCCTGAAGAATTTCCTATCCTCTTCATTTTTGTATTTGTTTACTGGTGGATAAGGACAGTCGACTGAAAAGTGTCCTGGCTGTCTGCAATCCCAGTACAAGTTTTCAGCTTTCTTAGGGGGATCTTTCTTCCTTGCTTTTGGAAGGTGCTGACTGTCTTCTGGAGGTTTCACTCTTGTTTCATTTATAGTTCTTATTAAAGAACTTGTTGAACCTTTTGACCATCAGGGCTATTTCCTCTTTGTCTATGACGCCCTTGGATTTTGTGCTTTTTGATTCTCCAGCCAACAGAGCAGATGTCTTGGGCATAGCTATCTCATCTTGCTCCTTTCTTATAAGCTCGAATTCATAAGCCTTTAAGTCTGAGAATAACTCATTGTCGGAAATCCATGTTAAGTCCATAAAATGTCTAAGGGCCATCACCTTCATTCCTCATTCAGCTGGGAGAGACCTTAGAATTTTCATACACATATTCTTTTATGTATATTCTTTTTCCAGAGCTGAAAGCTCATTTGTAATCTCAGTGAATCTGGCATCCAGCTGATCCAGCGTTTCACCTGCAAGCATATTGAAGTTCTCAAACTTCTGTACAACAACGATCAACTTGTTCTCATTAATCTGCTCTGAACCTTCACAAATTAAGTCAACTTTTCCCATATCTCACGAGCAGTTCTGCAAGATTTAACTTTATTAAACATTTCTTTGTCAAGGGTTTTGTATAAAATATCCTTAGCCATATTGACCAAGTTATATCTCTTTTGATCCTCGTTGAACCATTCGCTTCTAGGTTTTTCAACATAAGGAGGTCTCTTTAGCAGCATCCTCAGCAACTCTTGCAGTTGTGTTAACTTTTTTAATTTGTATGGGTCCATCTTCTATGACGAACCACATTTTATCATGCAGTGCTGAGAGATGTGCCTGCATACAAATTTTCCAATCTTCACTCTTCACAGTGAACATGGGAATGCGAGATAGATTTGCTTCCATGATAATAACTTTGAAAGAAAGTTTAAACATAGTCAAGTGTTGATCTTTGAAAAGTTGAGATCTAGTTCAGTAATCAGTGTGGAAGGTTCTTTGAACTAACCGCTCTGATACCAGTTGTAGGTCCCAAAGGGTGTGAGTATTAAGTCTAGAAGGAGGGGGGAGGATTGATAGACTTAACCAATGTTTTGATTTTGATCTTAAATCAGAGATTTTACACAAGTAAACATCTTAGTCCTTAAAAACACCTAGATTCAACCTCAACAAGAGAGTTAACCACTCAACAGACTCGACTGAGTTGTTGATAGAGTAACTCAGCTGAGTGAAGTGGGCTCTTTTAAAAATACAACTTACTTGGTTTTTACAACGGAAGTATTATACCCTTTTTGTAAAATGGTTTTACAACACTTGTTTTTATCGTAAGTTATTATCAAGTGATTCAAGCAAATATAATGAACAACATAAAATATGCAGAATTAAAGTATTGTAAATAAAAAGACACATGGCAATTTTATAGTAGTTCGAGGATCGGGTAATTCCTCTACTCCACTCTTCTCCAACTTCTAGAGGTAAACCGCTAATTGAACAACTGTTACAAAACATATAAAATAGTCTAAGTAGGCATTGATCACACAGCTTGCTCTACTCTTGAGACTCGGCTTCTTCGTAAGATGGTTGTCTCACTACTTCAGCTCCTTCAAATCCTTCGGACATGATCACCAAGCCCTCTGATGGATTTAAAGTAGGTTATAACATGAAACTCACTGCACTTCCTTCGCTTTGTGGATGTGCTGACCCCTTTGTTCTTAAAAATATTTTTTTCTCTTCAATCAAGGTTGAAGCTTTTCTTCCTTCACTTTGTGCGTTGGGCAGATTCACTTCGAATGTAGGCTTTGATGATTAGAATGAATAGATGGAGAGTTTTTTCTCTTGCTTGCTCAGCTTGCAAGAATATTTCATATGCACTTTGTGTTTTACGTACACTCTCACTAATATACCTCAGCCTTTTATAGTGACAGTTTGAAAAAGTGTCCGTTGAAGAGATGGACATTTTTCAAACTTCACTTCTTGATTGTTGGCTTGTCTTGATGTGCATCATTTGATGTTGAACTTTCTTTAATTTAATGTTCAGCAGGCTGCCTGAAACTAGGCAGATTTTTCTGCGAACATCCTATTGGTTCCCAGCTTTAAGGTTGCAGGTTTGTCCCCTTATCATTTTGGGTAAGTTCTTGACTTTTCGTTCCAACGGACTTCTTCAACTTTTTTCAAGTCTTTAAGCTGCTTTACCCCTTTATTGAGTCTTCTCCATACATCTGGAATGACTCAACTGTTAGTCTACTGACAGACACAACTAATTTACTTCATTGAAGCTTTTCTTTGATACTTAGCTGCCACATAGTTGATTATTCACCGCATCCTTCAGTCAACTTCTGCGATCTTCAACTTGGCTATTTCTTTACTCAGCTTATATTTCCTATCTATTACATAGTTGAATTACAACAGAAAATGGGGTGCCAACTTTCTAATTTAAGTTTGACATGCATCATTGAAATCTATACAAATAAATTTCCCAACAGTAATGTACAAAACCTGATCTATCTCTTGTCACATGTTTGGTTGCTCTTGTGTCTACAATTCAACCATGGACAGAATTAACAACAAAAACATGTGAACAAACAAAAGAGTGAGCAAAGTGTTTGATAAATGGTTTTATCATGATTTTGATGATTTTGTTTTTATACCAAAACAATGTTTTTAAAGGTTGTCCAAATACTCCTAAATGATTTAAAATGGTTTTAATATTTTCCGGAGTATTTCTTCAAGTTTTATTTTCGACAAAATTGGACAACACTTTTAATGATTTTTTGTTATTGTATTTTTACACCAAAACAATGTTTATAAATGTTGTCCTAATACTCCCGATCGGTCTAAAATATTTTCACTATTTTTCGGAGTATTTCTTGAAGTTTATTTTCGATATAAAATTGGATAACACTTTTGTTTTGAGGTCAACCGGTCGCCGTATAGGGCAACCCGTACCCTGAAAGTTGAGGAAAACAGAAAACTTCATGTTTGCAGAAAATGGTCAGGGCAACCGGTCGCCCTATAGGGCAACCGGTGCCGTCGACCGGTCGACCTATAGGGCGACCGGTACCTGGGAGCAAAAATCGAAACAGAACTTCTGTCTTTCATTTTTTTGATGAGTGCGACCGGTTGTGGTTAGGGTCGACCGGTCGAGGTGCACGTCGACCGGTCGCCCTGTGTAAATGTTGATACAATTATTTCAAACTCTATTTCTGTGCGACCGGTCGCCCTATGCTTTGACAGCAAAATTCTAACCGTTGTGCAGCAGACAGCTTTTCCCTAAATTGTGGGATTGATTTCTAACAGCTATATTCTTGATTTTAATTGTATTTTTCTGTAGATTTTCAATCCCCAAGAGGAGCCTATGCTTGATCAATCATCTCCTATAAATAGAGGAAGTTTTGGAGCAACCAGAAACAACAATTGAGATACAACACAACAAGATACTCTTCAAGCAAATACTTGGTCTTTCATTGCTATTATTCTTGTTGTAAATTTGCCTAGCTTATCACATTCACATCCTTGAGGTCTAGGCTATTCTTGATTACACTTTGCACACAAATTGTAATATTCATTATTGAGTTGTAATCTTGTTTTTTTGGTTATCATTCAACACAAGATATCCTTGTGAGTGTCCTTGTGGTAAGAACACACTTGGATGATCTAGGTGATAGGTACAAGAAGATTGTGGTGATCTTCTTATTGAGGTGTTGAAGAATTTGGTATTCTTCAAGGTTGAAGATCGTGGTAATCTTCACAAGGTGCCGTTGAAGGAAGATTGTGGTAATCTTCAAAGGGAGATTGTGGTAATCTCCAAAGGTGGTGCTGAAGAAGAGTGTGGTGCTCTTCAAGGTGTTGTAAGTTGAATTTGTATTAATTTTGGTAATTAATAAAATTCTTTTTCTTTTTGAAATCCATCCCTGGATATCTTTGGGGTGGTAGAGGATTAGGCCCTAGGTGGGTTGAACCTCTTTAAATCGACGTGTGTTGTTTACATTCTGCACCTTTATTATTGTCTTTGAGCTTTCGGTTCGAAAAAGGGCATAATCGAAAAGATGGAGATAATCTATTCACCCCCTCTAGATTATCGTAGCCATGACTTACACAAAGTGACCCGACTTTCCACAATCAAAGCAAATGTTCTTCTTCTTTCCACCCATTTTACCACGTTGAAGTTTCGTGGCTTTTTCACTTTGTGGGCTCAAGTTTGGGTTATTGGCACCACTGCCTAACACCCTTATTCTTGTTCCAACATTTGCCTTTGGGGGGTTTGCATCCTCCAGCATGTGTGACAAGAGCAGCTGTTTGTGCTCGCTCCACCTCTCAACGATCAGCCTCAAGTCTAAGATGACTGGCGATACTGTCAAAAGTTTAGATTTGCTTGTTGTGTGTGAACACAAGCTTAATGTGTCCCCAGGTCTGCTCAGATAGCGACCTTATGACTGCCAAAGCATGTTCATCCATGATCTCATTTCCAGCATTTTGAAGCTTTGAAATCATATCTTTCATCACATCAAATATTGGCTCATCATGTGCTTCAGATCAAGTACGTACTGGTTAAACTTAAGGGTTAAAGACCTTAATCTCGTTGCCGAGGTAGTACCGTGCGTGACCTTCAAGCCTTCCCACAGCTCCTTAGCTGTTGGATACTTTTTCAACTCATGTATTAGATGGTCGTGTATGCAGCTCAACATAGTATAGCGCACACTCCTATTCTGATCTATCCACTTATTGTACGTGTCAATATCGCGATGATACTGGGCATTAGGTCCATTTTATGGCTCAATTGACATAACCATAGCAGTGGTGAGATGGTCAACGATTTTCATATAGTAAAGCAAAAATTGAACTTTTCTACGCCACATAGCATAGTTCTGGCTATCAAGTTTGCCAGAGCCATAAAATCAGAAAAAGTATTTGGGCATCCATCACTGTATATAGTGCGCAATATGTTAGGTACTTGTCTAATTTAAAATTTTCTATTTGGATTTAAATAAATATTTATTATGTTCTTCCAATCAATGAGATTGGAAATTCGCAGCGAAGGCGTATAATCATCTACAACCAAGTTGAAGAAAAAAATAAAAATTTAAATAATCCATGAATTGTAATCCCCGAGCCTCTCACGACACATCTTTTTTTAGCCATTTTGGGGTGTAAAATGACATTCATACCCTTCTAGCATGTTTGTTTGATATTTGAGTTATTTCTCTCGCTTTCACTTATCTCTATATATCTTCTTACTCTTTTTTTTCAAACTTTTTTTTAAGAAATCGAACCTGTATTTTTCATTTTTAAATACAAAATATGGGTGTTGAATTATAGATATCGAAAAGAGAATTAATTTGATAAATTATACATGCAAAACGGATTTAAAACGAAAAAGTTATGTGAATTCAAAGTTTTTTGGAAAACAAAAAATAACTAGGTTATAATACATGATAGAACCGGATGCTGTAACTCGATCTTGAGTTACAGTAACTCGAAATCGAGTCACAACAACTCGATTTCGATTCACATGATTTGATTCTTTGTAACTTCGAGAATCGAAGTTCACGATAATGATGACTCGATGTCGAGTCACAGTAATTCAATGCCAAGTCACAGGGATGTGTGTTTTTGTGCAGTTAAATTGGTTCAAGGGCAAATTGAGTTTTTCACACCCCAAAATAGCTAAAAAAGATGTATTTGAAAAGGGTGGCGCTATTGGCACCCCCAAATTTGATGAGTACACCCACTTTCTAAAATTTCAAAAATGCCATTAAGTCAAAAGACTATAATACCCTTACTAAAAAGCCAAGTTCTAAATACACCCCCCCAATCTCTAAATACACCCACATCATTCATTTCAATTAAATCTACTAAAACACACCCACCCACATCCTTCAGCTACATTCTTCTTCTTCTTATTCTTCTTTCTTGAGAAAAACTTAAACCTTGTTCTCATAAACCCTAGTTTTTTCGACACCAACACAACAACTTAAATGGACAACAAAGATTTGATTCCTCCAAATATTGTAAGTATCTTCTTGGTTATCAGCTCAAAATTATGTAATTTATCCACTTTTACCGCTTCGATATTTCTCCGCTTTGCACCATTGTTTTCCGCCGATTGGCACGATCAACAGATGGCACGATCATCACGCGATCGTGCCACGCGGCAATATGGCACGATCACATGTTCAATGATCGTGCCATATTGCCATGTGAAACGATCAAAGGTGGAACGATCATGGTCATGATCGTGCCATTTGACAGTTTGTTTTTTGGTCTTGTTGATTTTGTTTTAATAGGGTATGGCCTCGTTGCCTACGGAAAATAGTGTTGTTTGTCCTCCCAAGAATGATGAGAATGTTGAAGAGCTTGGTGTTGTTACCGATTACACACACGTATTCACGACGTATGAGTTATTTGTTTCTCGGGATAAATTATTTGATTGGGTGCGTGAGAGAGGACATGAGCACAACATGGTAATTGTAATAAGTAGGTCGGACAGTGGTCAAGGAAAGAAAATACCTCGGATATTTTTGTCTTGTGAACGTAGTGGGCATTACCGTGATTCAAAAAAGACTAGAGATGTCGAACAAAATGATGCTAAGAAATTTGATAAAAAAGTCTCTAAGAGAGAAATCTGGAACTAAGAAATGTGGTTGCCCATTTCATTTGAGGGGTCGGCAAGTAACAATTGAAGGAGAATGGTCACTAAATGTTGAATGTGGTGTGCATAATCATCCAATTGCACAATATTTGGAGGGTCACTCTTATGCCGGTCGATTATCAAAAAGTGAGGAAGAATATGTGTTGGATATGTCACATGGCAATACTCGGCCGAAGGACATTTTGTTTGGTCTACAAAATAAGTTTCAAGATAATAAGTCCACCATACGGACTATCTACAATGCCCGTATGAAGAATAGAGTTGTCGAGCGTGATGGTCGATCTCAAATGCAACAACTTATGCATAAATTGAAGGAGCATGGATATTTCTATCATCATAGATGTTGCGAGACGAGTAACACCGTGAAGGATATATTCTTTGCTCACCCTACAAGCGTTGAGTTGTTGCGTGCTTTTCCGAGTGTCATTTTTATGGATTGCACATACAAAACTAATAGGTACAAATTACCTTTGTTGGAGATTGTTGGTGTGACATCGACACATATGACATTTTGTATTGCAGTTGCTTATATGGAGTACGAGCGGGAAGATAATTACATATGGGCTTGCTCAGTCTTAAAATCATTGATGGACCCATCTTCCCTGCCAAATGTGATTATTACTGATAGAGAATTAGCTCTAATGAATGCAATAGAGACGACATTTCCCACTTCGAGACATTTTCTCTGTCGGTGGCACATTAGTAGGAACATTTTGGCAAACTGCAAAAAAATATTGGCCACAAAAGAGAAGTGGGAATCTTTTAACCTCTATTGTAATTTATTGGTCATCGCAGATTCTGAGCAATCATTTTATGACTTAATTAGGAGATTGCGATCGAGAATTTTGTGAATATCCAGCCGCCGTACAATATGTAATGGAGCAATGGATGGGGCCGTATAAAGAAAGATTTGTGTCTGCTTGGACGAATAATGTCATGCATTTCGACAACACCACAACAAATTGGTAATTTACTTTATTGTGCTCATCATTGCGTTTATGTTATATCATATACAATCCTAAAAATTAATATAATATTGTTTGAAAAATCATTATAGGGCGGAGAGTCACCATGCAGCATTGAAAAGACAGCTTGCGTCTAGTCAGGGTAATTTCAAGACATGTTGGGAACGGATTCACACCCTCCTCGAGACATCACACAATGCAATCTGCTCTCCTTTTGAGAAGAGCAGAAATGTAGTCTTACATAAATACAAATCGATTGTATTTATGTCACTACGAGGTATGGTGTCTATACATGCATTGAATTTGATCTATACTGAAATGCATCGTGTAGCTGAGGGTAGCGTAGACCCTTTGTTGTGTGGTTGTGTATTGAGAAAGACGTGCGGACTCCCATGTGCTCATGAACTTTCTGAATATGTGAGTTTGGATAAGCCAATTCCACTTGATCAAGTGGCTTCATTTTGGCAAAAATTAGATATATTACCGACTAGCAAAGACGAAGCTGGAGTTGGGCCCGAAATTGGGTCTCGATGGACTCAGTGTTTTGGTGATCTTTTCACCAAATTTGAACAAGCACCCGAATCAGAGAGGTTATTAATTTTGAAAAGAATTACGGAGATTACGAATCCAAGAACAACCTCACTAATTGAGCCTGAAGTACAACCGCTGCGTGGTCGCCCTAAGTCCGTAAAGGTTAAACAATCCAAATCAACCAAACGTGACCCGAGTAAGTTCGAATATGTCGAGTCTATTAAAGATAGTTGTTCACCATGTGAAGAAGTAATCTTTAATTTTGGTCCATCGAATCAACCTATGTTCTCTCCGATGCCGAGGCAAAAGCTACCGGTAAATATCGTGTCTTTTATTTGTGCATCTACACATGACATATTTGTTGATAATGTCCCACTGTTCTTCATGTTGTGTTTCAATAGGTTGTGCGTCAAAAGGACCAGAAAGTGACCATTAGTGGTTTTATGGAGCAACTTCCAACTCGTTTACATCAACATATTATTGGTACTAAGGATGTTGTGAGCGATGGTCATTGTGGTTTCCGTGTCGTAGCAGACCTACTTGGATACGGTGAAGATTCATGGGGTCGGGTTCGAGGAGACCTATGTCATGAGTTGAACGAAAACCAAGGGTTGTACAATCATGTATTCGTCAAACATGGTAGTGTTGACAAAATATTGTCTCGTCTCAACTACTATAACGAGACAAGATAAGAAACATTGGTTTTGTTTACCCGAGATGGGTCACTTGGTTGCGTCGGCTTACAATGTTGCGTTTGTGTGTTTGGATCGCGAATGTCCCTCACATATCTACCATTACGAATGAAGCGCCAATTGCTCCGAAGCTAATTTGTGTTGGATTTGTGAACAATAACCATTTTATAGAGGTAACTAAAAATTGAGTAATTTGTCTCGTCTCAACTACAATAACCATTTTTTTTTCATTTGTAGGTTTTCTTGAGTGGCGGTCACCCATTGCCTCCCGTGGTCGCAACATGGAATAATTATCGCCATGAATGTGCAAAGAAATTGGAAGAATTTGTATACTAAACAACTTGAATTGTATAGTGGAAGTGTAGGAAACAGTCCCATTGTCCGTAGTACGGAGACTATAAACTTAGGTTAGAATTATTTGTTTGTTATGTATTGGATAAGTTAAAGAACTTTGTTGGAAATGCATGTGTTTTTATTTGGTGTGATTGCTGTCGGAAATGCTTGTTTTAAGGTGGCACATTTGTTACGTATTTTGTTAAGTTGATCAAATGGCACGATGGTGGCACGGTCGCATACTACGATCGTGCCTACATAGACACGATGGTGGCACGGTCACACACTGTTATTGTGTCTATAAAGGCACGATGGTGGCACGGTCGCATACTACGATCGTGCCTACATAGACACGATGGTGGCACGGTCACACACTGTTATCGTGTCTATAAAGGCACGATAGTGGCACGATGCGTAAATGCAATGATGATCGTGCCACATGCGTTGATCTATTATTATCTTTGTCACGTTGAAAACGTTTCATAACAACTTTATTATTATCACAATCCTCCATAGTACATTACCAACCTTCATAGTACATTACAACCTAACAGAGTACATTACCAACCACAACACGCACAAATATTACAAACATAGCGCACAACCACCCAACTAGTACACAAATGCACACCAATTGCCGGACACCAATTAGTGTCAACTTCTCGAGCGTTCAACATCATCCCGAGAACCTTCATCGAAGAGTAGCCATCAAACTCCAACGGATTGTTACGAGTGTAACCTGGTAGTCCCTCGAAATCAATGTCCGCGCCTCACGAGTGTTAAAAACTTCAACACACGATCCACGGTACCTTGGGAAGCCGTTAGTCCGAAAAAACGTTGCATGTTGTTCTCTTGCCTAACATGAGCCCAATAACTGGAGAGATGGAAAACCTGTTAGTGTACGGGTTGAAATTAACACCCGGCAATGATGTAAAATGCTGGTAGTCATGAAAGTGGGTGCGCATCATATGAATCTTAATCTTGACTTTAAGGACAGGGAAATCTTTTTGCATGGCTTCAGATAGCACGCGACTCAGTTCAACAAATATGCCGTTGGAAACAGTAGGGTGCCGTATGTTGTTTGGCATACGACATAGCATGAAGAAATTGTCAAAGCAGGCTTCTTCTTCCTGGGAAGTCCAACCATCACCACGCCTATTGTCCCTAGCGATCTCATTTCTTGTTCTTACCATTTTTCCTATAACAAAAATCATAACAAACATGTTCATCCAAGATTTAATTAGCTATGATTCATTCATCAAATTAGCTACTATGTAAAAAATTACCTTTATCGTCAACACAACCAAGATTTACTACAATTTTATTATCTACATTTGAACATACCCATGTATTTATAAGTGTAATGTATGGACCCATGTATAATGTAACTCATTTTCACCATTTATTTCATGGACCCATGTGTAATATGTAACTTATTTTCACCATTTAATGCAAGGACTCAGTCAATATGTTACTTATTTTCACCATTTAATGAATGGATCTTACTCAATGGAAAGATTGTCTCGTCCCCAACTAACAAGTCCATTTAATGGATGGACCAATTGAATATGTTACATACTTTCAATCATTTAATGCAGACCCGCATAACATATGGCACGATAGGCAATATCATGATCGTGTTAAGCACTTATTGATCGTTCCACATGAGGCACGATAGAAAAAATGGCGATCGTGTCATCGTGCCTCATGTATGGCACGATCAATGATATGGCGATCGCCCATCGTGCCACATTGACAACATAATCACAAACAATTCAAGTTATACCGAGAGTTAATCAACAACCAATTCATCCAAATCATTCCCAAATCATACCTAGTTATTCAAGTTAAACCAAAACATATTATATAAAAACTAAATATACAAAATATATACAATTCCAACTAAATAACCACAATATACACAATTCCAACTAAATACCCACAATCTACACAATATAATCATGGGGGGGGTCCAAGTCGATGCATCAGTGCTAAATTTATACACCGTAAATGCTACATGCCGACGATAGGTTGTTTTTATATACTCCTCTGTGTTAAGGACCGGGTCAAATACATTTATAAGAAAACTCTCCACCCTCCTCAACGCAAACGGTCCACAACTATGACTATCATGTTGTTCGTAATTCTTTGATGGACCAACAACCTTGACAGTCCAAGTATTCTCTCGAGGTGTCAACTCCGGACGCTCTTGGTAGAAACCGGTTTGCCGTAGCAAAACCGAAATAATACGTGTAAACGGATAGAGAGCCGCGCGCCGGTCAAGTCTAACCTCAAGCGGTAGCTTGTGGATGTTGGAGTCATAAATCCAAATCGTGCAATCCTTCAGCGCTATCCTCACAACAATCCAATGACTGCCGATGTTGTGGATAAAAACAACCTGCAAAAAATCGATTAGAAATTAGGGAGTATGAACAAAACAATAATTAGTTAATTAATTTATACCGAAAAGAGATAGTTCTTACGTGGTCCAACGAACTCCATGGAGGCACCCCACCCCAAAGTGGTCGTTCACCATGGACGTACTCCACCAACGGCGCCAGAAGGTCATCCGTATGACCTGCGCACGGCATCATCAAACTCTCCACCCGTGGGTCCTTTCCATGTAGATCGGTCCATACTTTGCCTAGATCAAGCTGTATAATGAAAACATATTTGTTAGTAAAAACACGAATGTACCGAAACAAAATAAATGACACATTATGGACTATTTATCTAAGAAATACATGAAACTTACAAATGAATCGTGTGTCAACCAATCCCATACGACCTCGCACTTGGGGATGGACCACTACACCAGCCAACTCAGGCTGGCAATGTAGTACAACTAGGTAGGCATCAATTTGCTGTAACAAGCAAACAATAAGATCAATTGTCAATGAACATGAACAAATAACACGAACGAAATGCAAGAAAAAAACATTAACATTGTGTTACCACAGCTTCCAAATCATTGGTCGGCGACTCGATATCCTTAAAGAAACTACTGCCAAATGTGCAAAACGCGTATCCAACATTGCGGCTGAGATAGAAAACTCGTGTTAAAATCACAAAACAACAATAGTGTATTTGAATTCCTATATTGATTTAACTTACGTCTCATCGCTATCTAAGAACCGCATGTACTCAGCATGTGTGGCATCCTCCTTACGGCGCTCGTTTGCCGTGAAAGGGCTACGAAGGTACCTAGACGGCAGTCGTGCTCTCACAACACGAACGGGCATATCATCCCCTCCAGATGAACCCACAACCGATGCACCAATACCAACCGGTGTCCGTACATCTGTAGGGGACAGATCCAACGAAGCCCCCTGCGGCACCGGCGGTGGAGGAGAAGTAGTCCGGTGGCCCACCTGGGGGGGAGTAATCTGCTCACCCACCGCCGTGGGGGGAATAGAATCCTGCACAATGAAAGAAACTTCATTAAATTAACATAATTCAAAAGATATTCTGTTCTAAATGTTTAAAAGGAAAAACAAATAAATGCGCACCTGAGCAGATACCGTACGCTGAATGGCAGGATCAATCAGTACCCTGACCTCCTTCCGCACGATAGGCGGTACCATAGCAGATACGTGCTTCTGGACTAAATCTGCACGATCTCGCCGCACGAAGGTGGAACCTCCTGCCGCACCGCAGAACCTCCTTGCGCTGCATCCCAGTCCGAACCAAATCCGGAACCAACGCCTCGACCTTCCGCCGTACTAAACGCGGGACCAAGGCCTCAATGGCACGCTCAACCAAAGTCGGCACAATGGCCTCCACCTGCTGCCGCACCAATTCTTCTAATAGCGCTCGATCGGCAGCTAGAGAGGGTGTGGAGGTGTGTGGAGGAACATCTGGAACAACGCCCTCGGGGGCTGGATGATCATAATCACCCATCTCAATATGTGGATCGGCATCAAGGCTATCATCATCATCCATCAATGAAGTCGACTCATGTGTGGTGCGTCGACGCTTTGTGGGCTTCTTCTTCCCGATCGGGTTACCCCGATGAACATAAACAACGGATCGGAGCTCGAGATTGACATGCAATAAATAAGGAAGCTCATTGTCCCTCGCAGATCAAGGTCCTAAGTGCGTATCAATCTACAAAATTGCAATATCAAAATCAGTAATTACTTAATTATTACCATAAGTTAAAATTTGAAAAATGCAAATTACATTTTGTACCTGACGGTCAAGAAAGCCATGCAGATTCACGGAGGACTTCGGAAACTTCCAGCGTGTGCGGCGTGGAATAGCAATGTCCGAGGCCGAACCCCACATGAATCCCAGTTGGGTATGGCCTCGTACGCCCATATCTAAGAAGAACAATAAAAATAGTTAAATTATAAGATGTATGTTTGTACTAAATGTAAATTATAAGATGTAAATTACATTAATATCACTTACCAAGAAAGCCCAAACAAATCCGTAAATACGGAAAGTACTCTTGGGCTCGGTGGGTAACAGTGAAAGGTAGTGGCATAAAATCTGGAACGAGTACTTCCCCAAGCAGAAAGACTCCCACTGATCAACGTCATCAACCAAAGTCCACCACGAATCCTCAATGACTGTGGACCTTGGATCCCATGCGAATAGCAAATAATGTGCAACCAACAACTTCGCCACCTTCAACTCATCAGAAGGATCATCACGGAATGCACCGCCTGCAAAATGCAAGAGTAGATCCTCCATCGACACCTTAACACCACGGTAGTGTCTATCATACAACCCATTGGGAGGCGGCACGTGGTTGGTGTTCGGATTAAATGTGGTGGGGGCAAAGGATAGCCCAGTAATTAAAGCGTACTCATATTTGGAGAACCGAATCAAACGGTTTCCAATCCAAAACCAAAATTCGTCCCTTGCACCTTTCTTAACAACCTCCTTCGCAATAATGGCATGAAGGGCGGCATTACAACTAACCGCACGGTTGTCCATGCGCAATACAAAACCAAAACAGGACTTTCGAAACTCTTCATACACAAAATCCCCGCAATCATGCAACTCGAGTTCTAAGTCGTCAAGAATCGACAACCTGCTATACAAATTGATCTTCGACTTTATTGCCATAAAGTTCGGCCTCTTCCAAGCCCACTGTGAAAAATAGTAAAAAATCAAAATTAGCAATCAACCACTATCAGCAAATCACATAGAGAACTCTAAAAAAATTGGCAGCTACTATGGCACGATGGCTTATTCATCGACCGTGCCAAGAGTAAAGCCATCATGCCATCAAGGCACGATGGTGGCACGATCGATGAATAAGACATCGTGTCTAAGTGGCACGATGGTGGCACGATCGATGAATAAGACATCGTGTCTAAGTGGCATGATGGTGGCACGATCGATGAATAAGACATCGTGCCTAAGTGGCACGATGGTGGCACGTTCGCTGACTAAGCCATCGTGCCTAAGTGGCACGATCGTACAATCGATCGTGCCACCTAGGGCTTCATCGACCGTGCCATTTCGTCTTCTTCAAAGTTCCATATTTCAAATTTTACAGTCCAAATGGCGCCATAACTATACCCATCTCAAACCCATGCCCATACAACTACATAGCACACTCAAACTACAAAAATGCAAGTTATTTTAAGGAAAAGTTGAGTTATAACAATACCTCGTCATTTTCTTCGCGAGCCGCTGCCGGTGTCGGTGCCGGTGCCGGTGTCTCGTCTCGGCCTGTTGTGGATGGTGGTGCACCATCCACGAAGTCGTCATCATCATCGGGAAGAACCATCCTTCTTCTCCGGTATGTTTGGATTTCTCTAACCATTGCCGTCGAATAGAATAGTCTCTTGAGAGGGTGGGTGTATTTTTTGTTTCAAATTGAGAAAGTGGGGGAGGTGAGAGGTTGGAGGGTGTATTTTGGGGGAAAATAAGACTAAGGGTAAAATTGGAAAAAAGGGGGGGTGAACTTATCAATTGGGTCATATTTGAAAAAGTGGGGGTGGGTGAACTTATAAGGTGGGTGCACTCATCAAATTTGGGGGTGCCAATAGCGCCGCCCATTTGAAAAAGATGGCTAAAAAATATCTTGGTTTGTTAGGAATGGCTAAAAAAAACCAACTTTAAAAGAAATGTCAAACAGAGAAAACGAGGGTTAGCATATCAGGGAGCACAGTTGTAAGTATTAATCTTGATCAACTCTATCTTTATCCTTATTCGAGTTTGAACAAATACGGTGTTGGGTTAGAGACTAATTAAAATATACGTACTGATTCTTATTATCTCAGCAAAACTTTAAGCCATGATTTTTTTGTTGACTGAAGGAGTTTTAATTAGATTTAGATTATAAGATTCAGAGCCTAATAATTTTCCTTGTTAATTTTAAGATTTAAGGTTATTAGGGTAATTCAGAATATGTACTTGTTGGTTTGAAAATAAAAATTGATAACCTATACTTTTACAGGTTTTACTACACATAGAAACTAGGGGAGAAAGGAAATTAGCTAACTTTCAGTAGTATACCCAAAGGTAAAAGGTAAGTACCTCCCAATTTAAGCTCACTTTTAAAGATATTGATTATGGTTTTTGATTGGAGACTACAAGGAAGTGATTATACTTATGTGTTAATACAAATTGAATGATAGTAGCTTGCTCACTTTTAGAATAAATTGATGTGTGAAGTGTTAGTGAATAAAATAATAATAATAATAATAATAATAACAATCATTAGTAAAATAGAGGATGCTCCAACTAATGACCTTGTTCAAATGATTTTATAAAAAGAACATGGTAGCTCAATTTCTAAGGGTAACACCATGACTAGGATTAATACAAATTGAATTAATGTTTTCTTCTCTGTTCAGCGAGATAATATAATTAACAAAAAAATGGCATGATTTATAAAATAGTGAAAGATGAGAATGATTCCATGAGAATTATATA
The DNA here is from genome assembly GCA_016081115.2 of Rehmannia glutinosa. Lineage (NCBI taxonomy): Eukaryota > Viridiplantae > Streptophyta > Magnoliopsida > Lamiales > Orobanchaceae > Rehmannia > Rehmannia glutinosa. The sequence continues at coordinate 43,826,182 of CM071935.1, read as the reverse complement.
TTTTCTATTTACAAAGCTATTAGAATTAAGATATTAGATATATGGTTAGTCATAAAGGAATTAAACGTGAAATTTAATTGAAAGTAATTGGAATGAATTTTGAAATTTAAGGGTTTAATGAAAAGGTTAAAATACACCAATTAGGTGATGTGGAACATGCACTCAGAATGCTAAACAAAGGTGTTTGATAGATTTTATTAGAGTACTTATTTGATAAGTTTTAATGTCGGATAATTAATTAGTTAAAATTCAAGATTTGAAATTGTTAGTATATTTGATATAGTAAACTTAATGACTTTGCAATGGAAATTGACAAATTATATGTTTACAGGTTGTCTTACACTCTAGGAACAAAGACAACTATCTAAATTTTAGTAGAGTATTCAAAGTGGAAAGATAAGTAAAAATTCATCTGCAACTGTAATGCATGAACATAGTATTGTCTGAATTGATTGTATTATATGTGACTATGGTGGTACCTTATTGAATATACGTGGATATTATATGTTGCGTAATTGGCTTGTACGTTGTTGCAATATGGTGCTTGGTGAGCCATTGAATATATTATTCACAACATTTCATATTACCAGAGGATGTTTGCATGCACGAAAATATTTTCTGGAAGAAAAGGAATGTTTATTGACTATTACTAGTGCACCGAGTCACGCTGGGCGTGCTTATGATATATATTTAGGTATAGCAAATGGGGTACTTCCTTGTGAACACTGAGCTAGATGGAAGATGGGCTCTCGGTGGGTCACAGGAGGATGGACCATTTGTGAGTACCTATGTTATGACCCTGCAGGGTGGGATACTTCTTGGCGGACACAAGGGACGCAAGTAGGGGACCCTTGGCTGGGCCGCGGGAGGATGGTCCACACGTAATATCATAACGATATTATTCGCCATTTGATTATTGTTGTGTGCAGAGCTCTTTTCCGGTGCATAGTAGGTGGGTATGTTACATGTTAGCATTACATGTTGGAAAAGCATCACTATTCCTTTGGACATGCATGATTTTTACTTGATGAGCTTTGCCTCATGTAGTTTATGCATTGCAGGTGAGCATAGGAATGCTTGAGCTTTTGGCTTACTGTGCAGTGCTGGAGTTCCTTCAGGTTTTGAGGATCATGGATATGGATGACGACCTGTCGGGCATATTTTGGGTTCATTCTTATGTTGCTTATGTTATGTTTTATGGAGGAACTCGAAGTGTTTATAACTTTTGAATATGTATTGTAAAAAAATATGTAAATAGTGTGCTGGTTTGAGTTTTGGGGTTGTATATCTAGTCATCGTGTTTACGTACAAACAGGATTGATTGGCCTTTTGCTTTTAAAATGATAAAATCTTTGTTGCAGTATACAAAATTTATTTCGTTGGTCTTCTGTTATTAAATTTACACAGGAAAAAAAATTTACTACACATTTTAAAAAGAGTTTTTGGCCGAATTGTGCTATTTATATATTTTCCAGTAGTAGTAATAGGGGTGAGCGTCACATGAATAGAAACATTATCCATTATAATTGTGCATATGTCACATATAAGAAATAATTGGGTGACATTTGATGCTCACATCGAGACAATTTTTGGCCTACGGTGGTGATAAACAAAATATACCAAAAGTACAAGGCCTAACAAAAATTAATAAAATTACAATTTTGTTGTGGACCTACTACAAGAATCTAGAAATAAATAATTTTGGACTTTGTATCACCACCGACTCCAAAAACTGCCTCTCAAAATAAATAATTAACTAAGCATATAAATATGTGCACCCAAAAATGTCAATACACATTCACGCATAAAATGGCATTTAACACATCCATCATCATTATCAAATAATAAAAAACTGTATGAAACACAAATCCGCATTTCAGTTTACAAACTTGCGTGCAACACTTTTGCAAATAGCTGACGTAAGCGGTTCAACAATAAACTCTTGGCAAAAACTTATATAGGACCATCTTACGGATCCTACAGCCCATTCGCCCGCCAACCTGCTAGACCCGGTAAATATTTTTAAAAAAAAAAACTGCAACTAATAGCCCCCCACACACCAGCCTACGCGCCCCAGCCCACCCGCCCAGGCCCTCTTATTTAAGAAAAAAAAAAAGAGGTCCTTAGGGGAATTGAACCCACGACCTTAATAAAGGTAAGGTGGTGTTCTAGCGCTAGACCACTGGTTCTTGTTGTGCATACTTAGTATAACCTTGAATATAACCATGAATATAAAGCTTCATTATTATCCCTTCATTTTAAAAATTTAAATTCTCTAAATAGGAAGTGATACTTTATCCGAAAATAGTGATATTTTTCATTAATAATTATGATACTTTTAAGGTGAATATTGATACTTTAAATTTTACATATTCAAAAAATAGGATTTTTTAATGTACTCGTTCTAGTCTTGTAACTAATGTTTTTTCCATTGAAAAACTGATACTTATGCTGGAAATAGTGATACATTTGATATTAAATATGATACTTTTATGATATTAAATATTACATTCAATTGAAGTACAAATAAATATATCAGAGTTAAAGTAACACCTTTATGAGTAAAAATATATATTTTTTGAGACAAAATATCATGTTTTAAGAGTAAAAATATTTGTTTTTTTAAATAAAGTATTACATTTTTATATTAAATACAAAGAAAGATGAATAATAAATATGATAGAGTTAAAGTAATCTTTTATAAGTAAAAGTTTTGTTTTTTGAGATAAAGTAACATATTTTTAATATAGTCACAAATTATGAATATATTTTTATATATATAATAGAGTTAAAGTAACACTTTTATGCGTTAAAGTATCTATCACAAAAATTAGAAATAGAAAATATGAATATATTAAATAAGGAAAATAAAAAAAGTAAATATGATAAAGTATCTAGTTTTTGAGATAAAGTAACACAAATTAGAAATGAAGGAAATAAGGAAAAATAAAAAATAAATATGATATAGTTAAAGTAACACTTTTATAAGTAAAAGTATCCGTTTGTTGAGATAAAGTATCAGATTTCTTAATACAGTCACAAACTAGGAACAAAAAAAGAGGAAAAATAAAAATAAATATGATGTAGTTAAAGTAACACTTTTATAAGTATCCATTTATTGAGATAATGTATCATGTTTTTTAATAGACTTGTGTTCGATTCTTAGCCTCTTCATTTAGAGGCATTTTTAATTTTTATTCAATTTACGAGGTGTATTTGTGAATGATTTTATATACATGGTTACACTGAAATTGCACAACAAGCATTAGTGGTGTAGTGGTAAAACACCACCTTAAGGATGTATAGGTCGCGTGTTCGATTCAGCGCTATCAAGTTTTTTTTTTTTAAATAACAGGCTGCTGGTTGGCGGGCGGGCGGGTAGGGTGGTAGGATCCGCGGGCAGGTGTGTGAATGGGCCTGGGCTGTAGGGCGGCAGGATCCGCGGGTGGGTTGTAGGAGTTGGCGGGCGGGCGGATAGGGTGGTAGGATCTGCGGGCGAGTGTGTGAGTGGGCCTGGGCTGTAGGAAGGCAGGATCCGTGGGCGGGGGTGGGTAGATCCGCGGGTGGGTTGTAGGAGTAGGCGGGCGGGCGGGTAGGGTGGTAGGATCCGCGGGCGAGTGTGTGAGTGGGCCTGGGCTGTAGGAAGGCAGGATCCGTGGGCGGGGGTGGGTAGATTCGCGGGCGGGTTGTAGGATCCGTCTTACAGAATATGATCCGTAAGACGGTCCTATAAGAGACCTACTCTAAACTCTTTGGCGCAGAAGACGGAGAAAATATATGTTTTACAAAGAAAAAACAGTTTTTTTAGATATATAGTGCTGGTGCACAGCGCTTTATACAATACAGAATGCCAAAAAAAAATTGCATCCGCTAGAATTTGAAAGCAACAACCAATTCACATTGAGCCACATGGGTTTCAATGTTAAAATTGTCTATCTTCTCAAAATTTTAAACGGCTATAACTATCTCGTTTCTCTTCCGATGAACATGTAAAATATATCAAATTAATCCGTTCTCCAAGATCTACAATTTGATATCAAATATATAAAAACAAAATCTCAGATTCAAATTGTTTAATTACAAAATAAAAAACGAATCTCATATTTATGAAACGTATCAAACACATCAAATAGGCGAAAACGATCCCTAATGGCTCTGATACCACTTTAAGAAAATAAGCACATATTTGCACATAATCACATAATTAGGAGTTGAAGATTCCTTTTGATTAGATAGCGGAATAAATTCACCGATTCACCTTGTGTTAGCCCTTGATCTCGATAGCTTATCTACAAGCCCCTCTCGAACTGCACTTGAATATAAATTGTCCTTCACTCTGCGCGTCACTCTACTTGATATGAATACTACTAGAGCACCTACAACTGTTCCACAACTTAAAACCTCGGAGCCCTAGAGTGGTGATTCTCCAAGAAGAAACCTAGAGAGAAAAATTCTACGTATGAGATATCTCTTCTATGAGAATTAACGTGTACAAGGAATAAGGAAGAGACCATCTTATAATTGTGAGATATCTCAATACATGTCATAATCAAATCCTACTATATTTGATGCAATCCCAAGATGCATGCTAATAAATTAAGGATACCTTTGAATTGGCACAATATTTCATAACTTAGAAGATATGGATGCAATTTTCCAATAATATATAATATACTATGTATTTTAATTGCTTCATTAATAACAATATTTGTAGAGGGGTTAGAGGAGCGGGATTGAACAATGAATATACATTTCTCCTTTTTCTCTGATATAGTTTTTCAATTGTGAGTTCGTCATCTATATAGGATGGCAATGGGTCAGGTTTCTCTGGACTCGAGAGTCGAGATTCGACCCACTAAACTATGTAAGGACTCAGATCAGACTTGATGGGTAGACCCGATAGACTAACTAGACTTGTATTAAATTTAAAAGGGAAAAGGACATGAATACCCCATTTTCCATACCCAATCCCTACACAATACCCATTTTCCGCTGATTTTTGACAAAACTACCCTTTTTTCGCTGTTTTTTGACAAAAATACCCATTTTCCGCTGATTTTTGACAAACATACCCATTTTCCGCTGATTTCTGACAAAAATACACATTTTTCGCTGATTTTTTGAGTTGGTTTCTTTGTTGTTTCTTTGTTGTTTCAAACATGTTTGTTGTTTCTTTGTTGTTTCATACCTGTTTCATTTATATTTCTTATATATTTCACTTAGCCAACTTTTCATTGAATTCCATAGTTGCATGGAGAAAAATCTCATCTATGGTATGCCACAATGGACAATAGGAAGAAAATAGAGAGTATACCAACTTTGAGATAACAAGAATACTGATTCCAATGGACTGCACATTCAACACCCTAAAAGAAATCTTGGAACAACAAATTCAATTCAGAAAATTTGAGCTTGCTTGTCCATCATCGGCTACGAGAAATGGACACGACTCCACTGTCAGACCAAAAAATACTTTGTATTGACTTCCAACATCGTAGAATTATTGAATGCATCAACTGTAGTGGGGAAAGACCTACTAGTAACAACTTTGCTAGAGTACGTGAGATCATTAGTTCATGATTAAGCATGCAGACATCGAAATGAAGCAAGATCAACATTTACAAAGATGACAAAAAAAAGCTGAAGAGTATATGGGGAAAAACTACACTATTTCTCTAAATTTAAAAGCATTTTACTATAAACTTTTATCACATGATCCCCTGTTTCACAATTATTTCTTGCATGTTTCATTTATGTTTCTTACATGTTTCAACTGATTACACCATCATTAAGATTTACGTAACAACAATTCTCTAAAATCATTAGAAAGTGGAGGTAGAGTCTCAATGTCGTTGTCATCGTCATCACCATTTTGCAGCTTCAACTTAGCATGATTGTGAAGCAGATGACTGAGTCTTGCTTGTTTATTCTCTATCTCGAACGCTTCGACGTCCATAGCCTTCCCAACAATAAAGTGCTTGGCATGACAAGCAACAAAAAATCCCACATTCACTACAAAAGAAATACAAAAAAGATACACAGTCAGATAGATAACACAACAAATCAGAAACAATAAAAAAAACAAAATAAATGGAAAATACATAAAGAACAAAAGAAACATAAAAGAAACAACTTCGAAACAACATCGAAACAAACGAAAAACTTCAAATCACAAAATAATTAAAGAACACAGAAAAATCATGCATCAGCAACACAAAATCAACAAATCATTCAAATTTGCATTCAACACAAAAAAAGAAGAAAACCAGGAATCCAAATCACAGAAGGAAAACATATTCATCCTGCGAGACATGCAAGAGAGAGAGAAAGAAGGAAAGCAAGGCGGGTTCGTGAAGCGGGATCCACTCAGCAACTTTGAGGAGATCGGCGATGATGAATTCTCTTGTGCGAATTCCAGAACCTTTACAATAGCATTTATGCTTGATATTTTCTTCTCGTAAATTAAAATTAGAGGATCATCCAATTCCTATATAATATAGACAACTTGTCAGTTCAAAGATTTCAAGAAACATCAAGGATGTATCAATTACACTTTGGCAGTATGAATAATATCATCCAATAGACTTACATATTTCCAGTTCTTCTCCCTTCTGGTTTGTAATAAAGTATGGGGAAATATAACCTCTGTCAAGCTTCATCCCCTCAACAACTTTCAATTCATTGAACAATGTCTTCCAGTTCAAACGAAAAACTTCCAATTCATTGAACAATTCAAGGAAAACAATAGACTTACATATATCAAAGTAATGATTGCTCCTTCTGCAACACTGGTAAAAGCCTCACAGTGAATCGACAAGAAGGGGGAATCAAAAATTCTCTTAACGAGCGGTGCTCTGGCGAAATGACGACACTCGAGCAGAACGGAAGTTCTCCATCGGAAGGATGATCGAACAAAAGGTGCAAGAGACGGAGAACATAACCTTATGGAATTTAGGGTTTCTTTGTTGCTGTGGAATGAAAAATGGGGAAGAATATCTTAATCCAAACATGTGATGAAACCAAAGGTAGGGTATATTTGTCATGGGATGGAACGGTTGGGGTATTTTTGTGATGGGTGGGTATTTTTGTCTTTTTTCTAAATATCAGGGTATTTTGTGTAATTTTCTCAATTTAAAAAGTATTTAAAATATATTAATTTATCAAAAATACTATTGAAAGTACATTTTTAAAATAAAAAATTTAAATATATATAAAAATTTGTTCATAATAAAATTATTAAATGGGTCGATTCTTGGTCATGTCGGATCTAGAAACAGAAAATCCTTACTCAAGCTCAAACCCATTTAAACTATTAAATGCATAGACCCAAATGAACCAGGTCCAACTAATTCTTACATACGGTTACACCTCTATTAATTAATTACTCTGGGACCGTCAAAATTTATTAATTTAACGAGATATAAATAATTGATAAATTAATAATCTATTAACTTATATAGTTATAGCTTGTACAATTTTTTTTTGCTTGAGGATATATTGTGAGCTCATCTTAAAGCTATTCAATGATATTAAAATAATAAATTATTCATCTTATTACAAACAAAACATCAAAAAAATTTGTTCTTGTAATGTGTGTATTATACAATTGTAGAGATGTTAAAACAGTAGAGTTGTTAACTAGCGAGCAGATAATCAAAGGTAGCATGTGAATTGTGAAGAAGATAACAATTCTGTTGTAGATCTATTTTCTCAATGAGAAACTTAATAAAAATTACATTGAATAATTTTTGTTGAGCTAATAAAAGACCAAACTAAAAGTTCTTACTACTAAACAAAAAGCCAGAAATGGGATTCAAGGTGAGATTAATTTCAATAAGAATAAATTAATAAATGTATTATTTTATTAATAAAATATTAATTTATATATTGTATGGGGGCTATATGAATTTTCCTATATGTATTATCTTAAAAATTTAGAGACTTATTAATTTAACATGTTGTCCCTCAGTCGGGACCGAAAAAAAATATTATTTAAGTAATATTATTAATTAATCGATTATTAAATTATTGAGTTTCTATTGTGTATGAAATTTATCAAACTTGTGTACTCTTACATCCACACACTGATGCATGTATTTCTTGTGGATTTTTTTTAATCCAAAGAGCACATATATAGAATATTAATTATTATTTATGCATGGAAATAATAAATGAAAATTAACAACAATTTTTTTATTTAAAAACTTTTTATTATCATTAATATGCATATGCTATGCATTTTAAATATTATGAAACAATAATAAAGCATATGATTACTTTTGATTTCCAGAGATTATTCTATCAAGTTTTACATAATATAAAACTTTTGTTGGGGATGCCAGAAAAATCAAATGGATACAACGTGAAAAAATTTGAACTAACATCTATTAACAAAATATAACCTATAAAGAAAGCAGTGAAACTAGACGAGGTAAGCGCAATTTTTTTTATGACTCTTGTTGTCCCAGCATGATGCTCACAGTTACGGGAAATGTTGGACCTCAAGCAATTTACTAGATTGATTGTTTTCCCCACAAACCAACATAAGTCTTTTCTAGTGCTCTTTGTTTCACTCATGCGCTCCCTGGAAAACCTTCTCAAGGGGTCACTCATCCCATGTCTACTACAGGCCAAACACGCTTAACTATAGAGTATCTATGTAATGGGCACCAGAAAAGAAGATGCATTTGTTAATGGTATGGGTAGCACATATCAAATGCGTTAAGCTCCCCTTTAACTATGCAATCCAGCGATCACGTGTTCAAATCGCGAGTCATGCCTCGGGACTCTTTTAAAGCCCATTGCAGGCAGGATATTGGGCCTTATAAGCCCAACAATCCCTCCCCCCAGCACCTGCCAGCAACCTTCAGTTCTGGTCCATTTACCTTTGCTACGCCAACATCCTAGTTCCACCACTCCTAGCAACCTCCATTGCAGTGTGCTTCTAAGGGGATTCGAACCCGGGACCTACTCTGATACCAGTTGTTGGACCTCAAGCACTTTACTAGATTGAGGATTGTCCCCACAAACTAACACAATTTTTTCTAGCGCGTTTTTTCTTGACTCACCCGCTCCTTAGAAAAACTTCCCAAGTGGTCACCCATCTCATATCTACTCCAGGACAAGCACGCTTAACCATAGAGTATCAATGTAATGGGCACCAGGAAAGAAGATGCATCTGTTGATATGGGTAGTACATTTCAAATTTTTTGAGCTCCCCATTAACTGTGAAATACAACGATCACAACGAGTGTCCCAAGATAAAACAACTTTGGAAAAAGATAGGAGCATCACCAATCTAATTACCCGGCAAAGGGAGATTTGTGAGGCCGGATTGTGAAAATCCTTTCACTATACATCAAGTGTACGGTGTAGCTAGCAGATAGCAGTGAGCATGGTCGTATTACTCAAGAATTGAATATGAAACACATAAAGTACAACAAATCTCGTACTTTAATTTTATTGAAACGATCGAAAATCAGAAAGTTGTTATCTAAACTAATCCTAAATTATCAAGTAAACTATCTAAAAATTATTAAAAACCCGAACTTCACAAAAACTTAAACAAATACGAAAAGCAATCCTAGAAACATAATCTCAACATGCTTCATCAATATTAATTCCAATTAATGTCCCATCAAAACCAGTTTCTGTGTATCCATAGGTTAAATTCTTAAAGTAGTTTATGACCTCTCCCGAGTAGCACATATACTGCTGATTAATAAGAATTGCAATTATCCCTACTCAACAATTAATATCAACTCCCAAATGCTCTTAGAGTTGAAGTAAACCCCCACAAACAGTTATAAGTCTCCCGACTCAATCCCCATTTATTTTATGAATTCATTTTCTGTAAGTTAGATCTCATCTCCCAAATTATTTTATGCAATTTATTGGATATATAATCTACAAGAAACAAGCATTCAAATTCATAAATGGAACACAAGAAAAAAATTAAGCAAAAATAATCAAATTAGAATTGTGTATCTTGTCCAAAAAGTGTGTATTGTGGTATGAAATTTCGGCTCTTGTTGTATCTAGGGCTTGGTATTCCTTTTGTAGATACTTTGAGAGATCCCTGGTAGAGTCCCCATGAAATTAGGAAACAAATTAGCCGCAGGACAAAATACACGGTCATGTATTAATACACGGGTTGACCATGTAAGTTGTTTTCTTCTCTGTTTTTTTGTCCAGCTAAAAATACACGACCATTTATACACGGGTGGGTCGTGTAATCCTTCTGTGAAATTCATCCCACGAACAAGTTGCACGAACGTGTAAAATCACATGGGTGCAAAGTACATGACCGTGTAGTCCTACTGTGAAAAGTACATGACCGTGTAAAATCACATGGGTGCAAAGTACATGACCATAAAATCACATGGGTGTAAAATCACACGGGTGGGTCGTGTAATCCTTCTGTGAAATTCATCCCATGAACAAGTATTTGATCGTCTCTTCACATTCGGCATTCTTGTATGGGTCGTCCTACTGATATCTTTTCAAATAAAGCTGTGTTTCCTATCAAAATCACAAGAATACGCAATATCACGCCCAACAAAGGAAACTAACTAAAACAGACAAAATATACATTCAAATGTATCAAATATGTACCAAAATAAGCCCCTAAATGCAAGTATATTTTACACATATCAAATCCCCCCAAACCTAAACCAATTCTCATCCTCGAGAAAACTAATAAAAATAACCACATGCAATGGGGTGGCTAAAAACAACACAAGAACACTACAAACACATAATCTAAATCAAATCAACACTTTCGTAAATATGTAACTCTTTCTCAAAAGCTATCAATTGCAAAGTCGACATAATCAATACTTATTCGGGTATTCGACATCGCAACTCACAAGATAAAGTGTATCAATCAACTCTCAGAGTAAATGAGAAATGTGTACTCTGAAATCAATTCAATAAATTAGAACTACCATATGCTTGCAAATTGTCTAACATATCTACCACTCAAGTGTACACAATTCAAGAATCAAAAAGGACTTTTTATTTGGTTGTAATGTAGACTCTTTGATTAGGTTAGAAAAAATATGGATTAAGTGAATCCACTTGAGCAAATAGAATTTAAGTATACATACTTTCAACTCTCCAATCCAATTTAATCTCAAGAAGCACTCTTTTATTTGTTTTCGTTTTCAACTTATACTTCTTGCTCTATCCTTTTTCTTCTTTTTCACTCTTTGGCCATTGCCTTTTTTCTATTTTGCCTTAAGCTCGATTTTCTCAATTTTCCAAAATATTACTTTTCTTTTCTCTCTTTTGCTCGATTATTTTTTCTTTTCTTTTCAATTTTTTTTTCTTATCGAGCTTCATCATTCACTCATTCACTGCTCATCCATTTTTTCCCAATAAATTTTCAAAATTACACTACATCTCCCTCAAATATAAACATCTCTATAAGCTCAAGTTTTGGGATACAGACTATGTTAAGTTAAAAGCTCAAAATGTGGTTAACAAGAAAAAGGCTAAGACTCAAATTGGCTATCTATGTAATCAATAGTTCATAGGTAGGCTTTTTAGGGTAAATAACCTTAAACAAAAATGGTCTTATATCATCTTCAAGAATTGCACACACATGTAGTTTCAATAAAGATACTGATATGTGTAAAATATGCGTGTATTTACAGGCTTATTTGGATACATATTTGATACATTTGCATGTATATTTAGTGTGTTTTAGTTGGTTTCCTTTGTTGGGCATGATACTGTGTATTTTGTATATTTTTATAGAAAATGCAGCTAAATTGGAAAATATTTCAAGAGCCAAAGTATGAGCAAAGATGTGAATGAAAGAAGCATGGACGGTCGAACAAAAGGGATTCACTTTCGAAAAACTCCAACACGATGTAGGTCCCAAGGGGTGTGAGTGTAAGGTTTAGAAGGGGGTTGAATAAACCTTACCAACTTTTCGATTTAGTCCTTTTAAAATAGTTCAGAGTTAATTCTTCACAGCTAAGTCCTTGATGGACAGCTAAGTTAGTTAACCAGCAGAGTTAGCCACTCAACAGACTCGAGTGAGCTGTTGATAGAATAACTCAGCTGCTTAGTCTAAAGCTTAACTCGATTGTGATATGTTTTCAGCGGAAGACTTAACACCCTTGAATTTGGTTTAAGTATGTTTTAGTACTTGGTTTACGCACTTTGTTAATTATCAGTTGGATAGCAAATTTATCAGCAGATATAAAATAATATGCAGAATTGAAGTGCTGAAATGTAAATGACACAATAAATTTTATAGAGGTTCGAAGATGGGGTAATTCTTCTAATCCTCTCTTCTCCAACTCCTGGAGGAATCCACTAAGTCCAGATGCAAGTCTTGATCACACAGCTGGCTTGATCCTTTGGGACTCAGTCTGGAGATGGCTTGGTCACGCAGCTGGCTTCTCGTACGACTCAGCTTCTTCACAGGCGCGCCTTTGCTACTACAGCTCACTTGCTCAAGCTTCTTGGATTTGATCACGAAGCCCTCCAATGACTTGAGACTGGTTCGACCTTGAACCTTTCTACAATCCTCCTTGGAATGTAGACCCCTTTGATTCTTCAAATGTTTCCTCTTCAACTGATTGAAGTCGTCTTTCCTTCACAGGTAAGTGTTGGATTGATTTTCTTCGAAGTTATGGCTTGAGGATTAAGCTTGAATGACTTGAGAATATTCTTCTGGTTACAGTTTGAATAATGGCTTGAAAGCTTGTGTTTCAGGTATACAAGGTAACCTTTTCTCAAATTGATTCCTCAGCCTTTTATAGTGTTCTTTTGAAAATCTGCCCGTTGAAGAGATAGGCTACTTTTCAAAAGACACTTGTGGTCGTTGGCTTGTCTTGTTGCAGTCCTTGAAATTGACATTTTCTCGTATTGAATGAACCTTCAGCTTTTCAGAGTTCTGACACAGGTGCAGTGCTTCCCACTGGTTTATTCCTTTTGCATGCTTCTGGGACTGAGCACTTTAAGAAAGGCAATATGGAAGTATTACTTGTTTAAGTAACTTTCTTGACTTCTGTGCAACGGATCCTTTTCAGTTGTCTTGACTTGACTGTAGTTCCTTGACTTCCCCAGATGACTTCGAGTCAGCTCGCAATCATTGGATGACTCGTCTGTCACTTCAACTTGAGACTTGGATATCTTGAGTTGACTTGACTGACACTTCACACAGCTGCATCTCAGCTGATACTTCTCCAGTCGAGTTCCTGTCTTCTCTTCCTTGCCATACTCAGCTGCCTCACAACGGAGTCTTCATTCTAGTCTCCAGTTGACTTCTTGCATATTTAGGCATAGCTGACTTAACTCAGCTCGAACAACCTTATCTATTACAATGCAAATTACAAAGAAAATGGGGTGCCAACTTTCTAGTCTAAGTTTTACATGGCATTCATCAAAATCTAAACCCAACAATTTCCCCCTTTTTGATGATGCCAAAACTTAAAACATACATGCAAAAGTGTAACCATCAAAGATACATACAGGTAGTGCAGTAACAGAGAATGGTATGCATAGAATCAATCTTTTATTGATCATAACATTCTTGTCCTTTACACAGCTGTTTACAAAGTGTATCAGAGCAAACATCTATGTCTACGCAAAAAAAAATATCGAGAAATTACAGATTTCTTATTCAATGTACAAAAGACTTACATACTTATGCATTTACAATAGTAAATTACATGAAGGGGTGGACAACAACATTTCATCTCCTTCGCTGCCTTTTTCTTTCTTTACCAGCTCTGTCGTCTTCTGACCTTTTTCTCTTCTTCTCTTCTTCAGCTGCTTTCTTTTTCTCATAAGTTTTTCTGGCAGCTTCATCTCTTCTTTTTCTTTCTTGTCTCTCTTCCCACAGCTGAGTTTGTCTGTTATTTTCTTCTTCGATTCTTTTACATATTCAGCATTGTTCTTGGCCACTTGCAAGTTGGCTACTTCGTCAAACCCAGCCCAATAGATCCCTTATTTCTTCCCTGGATCTATATATTTGATGTTTTTGGGTAGAGGTCTAGGTTTGAAACCTCTTCCTCCACTGCTTCTACCTCTTCCTCTGGGTGTATATTGTCTTCGGGCCTTCTTTCCAAGAGAGTGACCAAGTGAGTGATCGCTCGTAGTCTGCGCCCTATCGCCTTCTTCGCACAGCTTGAGGCCTTTTTCCCAATACAAGTCCCAGGCTTGGGCCATGGTCATGTTCTCGAAGTATCCCTCAGATGCGAGCGTCTTGAATTCATCAACAGATCTCGGCTCGATTCCGATGTCTGAAATGGCATCAGTGTCTCTTCCTGCCGGAATGCCTCCATATTGTTTCAGTATGTCCATCGCACGGGCATCCATTTTTCTTTCAATCTCCGTCATCTCTTCTTCTACTATTTTCCTTTTCTCGGACATGGGCACATCAGAGTGTTGGAGCGGCAGAGTCACTGGAAGTTTGTTGATTATGTCAGTTGTGACAAGTCCTTGTTGAGGGGTTCTAGCAACCATTAAAGTCATGTCTCTCGAACCTTCCCCCTCAACTGATTTTCCCTTTTCTTTCTTCTGCTCTTTAGCTGTCTTCTCCTTCACAGCTGCGTCCTTCTTCTCAGCCGCGGATCCATTCAACGTCTTTAGGTATTCCTCTTCCCCCTTTTTTGGCATCATCAAAGGAAAGAGAAACCCCTGGAAACATGCCAGCAAGCATGAAATCTAGGCGACTGATAGTTGAGTTCTGCTTGGATTCTGCTGCGAAGTATGCTGCTCGAAATTCTGAGCGAGTGGCGTTGGATTCGGCTATCACCAACTTCATTTCAACCATAAGAAGGCTGAATTTTTCATTCATGTTCTCCTCTACGCGCAGAAGTTCTTTTCGATGAAATTCACGCAGCAGTTCCATTTCTGTGGTATGAGAATTACGCATTCTATCAATATTTTTTTGCATCCTCTTCTTCATGTCAGCATTATCAGCTCTCCAGATTAGCATCTTATTGTACAATGCTTTGAAGTATCGAACTTGTTCCACGTGCATTGTCTGCTGCTATTGCCACCATTCACGGATCCTGACTATGATTCCACGCAGATCGGCCGTAAGATTAGCATCTCTGTTATCCAGCCGCATATCCAATGAGGCCTGGTGCCTTTCCATCTTCTCAATCTCCGCAAATATTGCCTTGAAGACTTCTCGAACCTCAGCTGTCACCTCTGTCTCAGTTGGCGGCCAAGCAGCATAAAAATTAAAATCTGCTGGGACGATGGTATCTGTGAGAATTACTGGATCAGGTCTATGGAAACGTTGTTGATCTCTAGCAGATTCTTCATCAAGATCAGGCAGCTCTAATGTGAAAGGGAAAGTTTGTTCAAACGCATCATCACGAACATAAGGAATCTATTCAACTGTGACTTGTGCCCGTGATGTGCCTGGTTGAGTCGATTCTGCTGCAGCTTTGGGAGCCTGCGCAGTTGACTGTGATTCAGCTGGGGTCTATTGTGGTATTGACCCAGCTGGCTGAGCCTCAGGTGTCTTAACAGCTTCGTCGGTCTCAGCTGGTTTTTCCATATGAGTTGCCTGGTCCTCGGCCGTATCAGTAGCGTCATCGGTCGATGATGAGACTTGTAGGGGTGGATCATCATCAAAATTAAAAGTTTGGCGAGTAGCCTTAAGATCGGACTTACTCGTGCTTGGGAGAACATCCTCAGCTGAGTCTTTTGGATTTGCAATGGGGGATGACTCAGCTTCATCTTCACCTTCAGATCCCAGAAAAGTTATGTCTGGGTTGTCTTGGGAATCATGAAGGGCACTTATCTCCTTCTCAGATTCATCGATGATAGTAAGAGGGATGTTCTGTGTTTCTGCCTCTTTACCTCGGGAAGTCTCAACCTCCCGTAGGCCTTCACTACCTCCTGCAATCTCAACTTCAGCGAGGCATTGGACAATCCCTTCGACAGTCTCAGCTGTCTTAGGGTCTTCAGAGGTGGCATCCACTGGAGTCTCAATTCCGTGGATTGCACTTTCATTTCCCAGAGTGTTAACTCCCAGGGCAGATCCATCCTGTGCCTCGATCGCATCGCGTCGTCCTCGTCTCGACTGTAGAGCAGTTGGCACTTCAACTGAGACAATCTCAACTGTCCGAGCTTCTTCAGTGACAACTTGCTGTGTTTCGTTTTCTTTTTCCACTTCGCCTCCTAGATTCGTTGTGGAGTCAGCTGCAGCATTCTCCGACCTAGCTACAGTGGATGGAGTTTCCCCCTCAGCCGGCACATCAGCTGAGTGACTTGGAATGGGGTCACTCTTCTCCAGACTCCTGGCTGTTTCCTGTGAGTTGTCATCCGTTGGGATAGGTGGTAAGACACCTTCAGTAGGGGTTGGCTCGACTGGGGTCCCCACGTTCCCAGCTTCATCGCCAGTTCCCTTAATGCCTTCATCGAGTGAGTCCGGGGAAGTGGTCGCAGAACAACGATTGCAACCAATGCCGCACCACTCCCATAGGATCAATCTCCACCGTGATTTGGAAGATTCTCCAGGGCCTTCCATCAGCTGTTGCTCATGTAGGATCCTGGATTCCCGCATGGCTTGCTGCATCTCCAATTCTTCAGTCGCAGCAGCAGGGTCCAGATCTTCATCGCTCTCTAAAAGCATGTCAAGATGCGGATGAGTATGATCAATGGTTCCAGTTAGAGGACGAGATCGGGCTTTCTCACGAGCTTCGTTCACTCTCTGCGCCTAGCCTATTCGTTCTCTTTTCGAATTTGCAACATATTGATGCAGTTATCCTCATCAAGGGCTTGCAGCACTGTATCAACTTCAAGGAACCTGAAGAGTTCCTCTTCCTCCTCAATAGACTCTGGGTGTTCAAACTGCACCCTAGAGTGACTCAACTTCCACTTTCTCCATTCTCGCAGACGATTTTGGATGTCTGGATATGGTGGGGGATAGTATCATCAAATCATCATCGTCATCTTCGCGTTGTCCTCCAGTTTCAGAAATGGAGGGTAACATGGCTTGCTGCTCTTCACACTCACCAGCGACTGTCGCAGGAGGGGACACAACCCTGTCAACAGGAGATTCAGCTTTCTCAGCTACTCCTTGTTCCTCAGTTGTTCTGCCTACAGCTGGGTCTTAAACTTGCCTCTGCTGATCTGCCTCAGCAGACTTGGCTGTGTCATTTATAATTTCTGGAGACTCTACTTCTCCAGCCGTCTCAGCAATCTGCTCTAGCTGAGTGGCAGACTCAGCTGTTTTCTCAAGCTCTGAACGCTTGAAGATTCTTCTTCTTCTTTTGGTTTTCACCATAGGAATATCTGGTTCCACTTCCTCCGGTTCGTCGAAGGTAAATGCCTTCGCAGTTGTCTTAGAGGCAACTGCCTTCCTTGTTGTGGCAGTCCTCTTCTTCTTAATCACTAGAGAAGGGATTAACGGTTCCTTCTCTTTTGCGGCTGCAGGGGCAGGAGACACGGCTGCAGGGGCAGGTGACTCCTACTGCGGGGCGGACTTACTCGGGCGCAGTTTTTCTTTTTCTTTCTTTGGGGCAAGAAATCATCATTTGCGGTGCAGAGGCAGCCTTCTTCTTGGGAGGGGAGGATACAACTGTTTTTTCAGGGTCAACTGATTCCCCCTCACTTGTGTCCCCCTTCTTGGCATAAGCTCTGTTGGGAAATTTATTGTTTAGATTTTGATGAATGCCATGTAAAACTTAGAATAGGAAGTTGGCACCCCATTTTTTGTTGTAAACTGCATTGTAATAAATAGGGCTGGTCAAAATGAGTTAAGTCGGCTATGCCCAAACATGCAAGAAGACAACCGAGACTAGAAGGAAGACTCATTGCAAGACAACCGAGTATGGCAAAGAAGAGAAGACGGAACTCGATCAAGGAGCAAATGAGATACAACAGTGGAGTATCGACAAGTTAACTCAAGATAAGCCAAGTCTCAAGTTGAAGTGACAAGAGTCATCCAATGATTGGAAGTCGACTCTAAGTCACCTGGGAAAGCAAGGAAATGCAATCAAGTCGAGATAATCGAAAGAGATCCGTTGCCGTAAATCAAGAGAATTACTTAAACAAGTAATATCTCCATGCTACCTTTCTCAAGTGCTCGACCCCGAGAAGCGTGCAAAAGGAATAAACCAATGGGAAGCACTACACCGTGTCAGAACTCTGAAAAGCTGAAGAACATTTTATACGAGGAAGTGGCAAATTCAAGGACTGCAACAAGACAAGCCAACGTCCACAAGTGACTTTCAAAAATAAGCCTATATCTTCAACGGGCAGATTTTTGAATGATCACTATAAAAGGCTGAGGAATGACTCTGAGAGAAGGTGACCAAAACCACGAACATTCAAGAAAACATTTGAACTGTAACCAAAAACATTCTCAAATCATCCAAGATTAATCCTCAAGCCTACATTATGAAGAAAATCAATCCAACACTCACATGTGAAGGAAAGATAGCTTCAATCAGTTGAAGAGGAAACTTTAGAAGAAAAGGGGGTCTACATTCCACGAAGGATTGTAGGAAGGTTCAAGGTTGAACCAAGTCTTGAGCTTTTGGAGGGCTTCGTGATCAAATCCAAAGAGCTTGAGCAAGTGGGCTGTAGTAGCAAGGCAAATTGCCCTGTGAAGAAGCCGAGTCGTCGAGAAGCCACCGAGTAATCAAGGCGTCTCATCGAGTCCCAAAGGATCAAGTCACTGTCGATCAAGACTTGTATCGGATCTTACCACTTTGTATACTTGATCAATACCTAGTGGATTCCTCCAGAGTTGGAGAAGAGAGGAGTAGAAGAATTACCCCATCTTCGAACCTCTATAAAAACTTATCGTGTCATTTACATTTCAGCACTTTAAATTCCTGCATCTTATTTGCTTAACTTTGCTGATAAATTTGCTATTCACTTGATAATTTATAAGTACTAAATCAAGCTTTAAATCTCTGCCTAACCATAATTAAGGGTGTTAAGTCTTCCAATAAAACAAACCACGCTTGAGCTAATTCGATCTTAACAAATGAGTTATTCTATCAACAAATCGATCAGTCGTGACTAACTCTATCTTGATTAACTAAATTGGCTGTCCACCAAGGACACAGCTGCGTAGTATCAACTCTGAAGTTTAAAAAGGACTAAATCGAAAAGTTGGTAAGGTTTATTCAACCCCCCCTCCCCCTTCTAAACCTTACACTTACACCCCTTGGGACCTACAAGTGGTATCAGAGCGGTTGGTTCATTGAGCCTTCCGCACTGGTTACTGAACTAGATCTCCAAACTTTTCAATCTGCTTTAGTACTTAAATTTTCAAAACTCCTTTTATCATTAAAAATTATTATCATGGAAGCAAATTTGACACGCATCCCTATGTTCACAATTGAAGAATTTGATGATTGGAAAATTCGTATGCAGGCTCATCTATCAGCATTACATGATGAGATGTGGATAGTGATAGAGGATGGGCCACCGCAAATCTTAAAAGTGAACACAAATTGTAAGAAGAGCCGCAAATGAAGGTGAAGAGGATGTTGCCCCTAGACCACTATGGTTGAAAAACCAAGAACCGAATGGACAAATGATGACGAAAAAAAGATACAACCTGGACAATGTAGCCAATGACATCCTTTACAAAACCTTGACAAAGCCATGTTCAATAAAGTCAAATCATGCAAAACGGCTAAAGAAATGTGGGACAAACTAACATTGATTTGTGAAGGCTCAGAGCAAATCAAGGAAAATAAATTATTAGTGGCTGTACAAAAATTTGAGAATTTCAAAATGATCGCAGGAGAAAACCTGGATCAATGGATGCTCGGTTCACGTAAATCACCAACGAGCTATCCGCACTTGGAAAGGAATATAAACGAGAAGGAAATGTGTATGAAGATCCTAAAAAGTCTCCCCAAATGAATGGGAAATGAAGGTCATGGCACCGAGACATTCCATGGACCTATCGAAGACCTCCAACCATGAACTATTCTCGGATCTCAAAGCCTACGAATTTGAGCCGAGAAGAAAAGATCGAGGAAGAGACAAAATGTACCCAAAACAATTTGCTCTAATTGTTAAGGATGGAAAGAGAGATGAGGTCAAAGAAGTCATTGATCCAGAAGAAATAGCCTTGATGGTTAAAAGGTTCAACAAGTTGTTCAATAAGGACTACAAGAAAGGCAAGGGCGAATCTTCCAGAAGACACTCGGCTCCCCCAAGTCAAGGGAAGATAGGCCAACCAAGAGAACAGATCATCAAAAAGTGAATATCAAAGGGTGACAATCCAAGAATGGAAAGAGTCGATCAAAAGGTTGAATATCTATGCTTTGAACTGTAGGCAACCATGTCACTATGCCATTGATTGTCCATATCCTGTAGTCAACAAATACAAGAATGAAGAAGAAAGAAAGGTCTTCGAGAAAGAAGACAAGAAAAGAAAAAGGCAATGTTGGCTGCAGAGATCATTTGAAACAACCAAGTCAAGAGACACAACTAATTCGTAGAGTAGTGAAGTGACTACTCAAGTGACTCAAAGAAGAAGCCCTGTCCGTTTGATGGCCAAGGAACAAGATCAACCCGACCAAGAAGATGAGGTACACGCTAACTCATCAAACTCGGTTCTAGTGATAGTGATCGTGACACACACACTTCATCACCCACTAATCTTTATGATTCATTAGGCAAAATGATGAAAGATTTTGAACACATTAAATCCTCACACACACTCTTGAATGAGGAAAACAACCTACTCAAGAACTAAAACTCACAAATGACTAAGGAGCCGAGTACTCTAAGTCAAATAGCCGATGAGAATAAAAGTTTAAAGGCTTTGAAAATGCCAAGCTAATAGCGAGAAATAGCTGCCATAAAAAGAGGAGAATGACCTCAAAAATGTGATTGCCTCATTCACTAAGGCATCTAAATCATTGGATGATCTTATTATGAGTCAAAGAGAATGTGGAGACAAGACAAAGCTTAGGATTTAATTCCTCTGTGCTATGTCAAACTCCAAAAGTGATTTTGGAAAAGGGATCTTCAAGCAATGAAGTATCTCAAAAATCCAAAACTCCAAATGGTGCACACACATTCACTCCAAAGCACAATTACAAGCAAACTGGCCTTGGTTATAAAGGAAAAGGAAAACAGCCAGTTGGGTGCGTAGAGAGGACATCTGAGAAGAAATTCAGCCAAGTTCCTCAGCAAACTCCAAACAGAAAATATTCTGTAAAGAAGAAACAGAGCTACCAAAAACATCAGAAAATCTATAAAAGAAATACATATGATGGGAATGGTAGAAAATATCCAAGCCAAGCTGATTGGAATGATGTGAACTATCAAAGATAAACTTATGGAATATAAGCCCAAATGGCAAAGGCCTAGAACTCAAAGAAAGGCCATTCCAAAAGTATAAGAGCTTTCATCAAAGACACATATGCACCTAGGCACTACACTCAGAGACACCACAATTACCCAAAGAAGGCAATTGCTAAAACACATATACATGCATACAGACAAAAGAGACAGTTGTATGAACCTAGAATCCCCAAGCAATTTGCCAAAGTTAATTATGATTATGGCACTGATAGATGGAAACCCCTTAGAGCCAGATCATTTGGCTATAGGCTGGTTGGATCATCTTACAATACTAACCCCTCAGACCTGCACAAGTATGGGTACCTAAAACTTAATTTCCTTGATTGCGGTTCAAGGAACAGTGAGTGCCAAGGAACCTGGTACATGGATAGTGGCTTTCCCGGACATATATGACAGAAACAAGAAAAATCACAAGATTCAAGGAAGCTAAAAGAGCAAAAGTCATATTTGGAGGAAATGAAGCTCCAGGTGAAATAAGAGGCATTGGATCCATCAAGAGGAACGGATTAGAAATCACAGATGTTGCATATGTTGAAGGACTCAACTTCAATTTGCTAAGCATCAGTCAACTCTGTGACAAGGGCTATAGTGTTGGATTTATCATGGGTATATGCCAAATCAAGGATGCTGAATCGAATGAAATTGTGTTGCAAGGATGCAGACAAAAGAACATGTATGTAGTAGATTGGTCAACCGCTACACCCAAAGACTGTCTATTAGCAAAGAGCACAACAACCAAGTTGGTAGTGGCACAAAAAAAGCTGAGTCACCTGAATTTCAAAACGATTAACAAGCTTGCCAGAAGTAATCTTGTGGAAGGACTTCCAGACTCTGTATACAAGAAGGAAAGTATATGTGACGCATGTCAGAAGGGAAAACAGATCAAATCATCATTCAAAGAAAAGACCTGCCCATCTTCAACAAGAATATTACATCTGCTACATATAGATCTATTTGGCCCAAAGGAACCAAAGAAGCATAAGTGGAAAGAAATACACCTTGGTGGTAGTAGATGACTACTCAAGATATACATGGACTATATTCATGTGTAAGAAGAAAGAAACTCTACAGAAACTACCACAGCTGATGAAGAAAATTCAAAATCAAAAGAGCCAAACCATTATCAAAATAAGATCAGACAGAGGAACTGAGTTTGTCAATGGGATAATAACTCAGTATTGTATTGAAAATAGCATTGGTCATGAACTATCTGCAGCAAGGACTCCACAAAGAGAATGGAGTTGCGAAAAGAAGGAATAGAACTCTCAAAGAAGCAAAAAGGACCATGTTAGTCAAGGGGTTTACCAAAAAGATTTTTGGTCAAGCAATCAACACAAAGATGCTACACTCAAAATAAATGCATGATAAACAGACAAATGACAAAAAGACTCCTATGAGATTTGGACAGGAGAAAAACCAAATGTTGCATATCTTAGAATATTTGGATGTAAATGCTTCATCCATAACAATGGCAAAGACAATCTAAAGGCTTTCGATGCTAAAGTCGATGAAGGTATCTTCTTGGGATACTCAAAAAGCAAAGCTTACAGAGTACTCAACAAAAGAACTATGGTTGCGGAGGAATCCATTCATGTGGTATTCGATGAGCCAAATGTAAATGGAGAAGACATTGAAGAATCAACTGATAAGTCAATCATCCAAACACACAGAATAATCCCTATCTTTGGCCGAAATCGAATTGTAAACTCGAAGAAGATGAGATAGTGAATCTCAAAAACAATTTGGAAAATTTGCAGCTAAGTGATTACGAGAGAGCGATCAAAGCAACACAAATTTGCAAAGACGATCAATCCAGCTAACTTACTCCAACCTCGATGTAAGATGGCCGAGAGACCATCCACCGAACTTGTCATTGGAGATATAAGAGAAGGTGTCAAAACAAGATCCGAACTCAACAAGAAGCTATGTTCACATGTTTTATCTCACAAATAGAGCCTAAAGATGTGTTACAAGCATTGGATGACACACATTGGATTCAAGCTATGCAAGAAGAGCTGAATCAGTTTGAAAGAAATAAAGTATGGGAATTGGTTCAAAGACCCACCCATCAAAATGTTATTGGTACTAAATGGGTGTTCAGAAATAAGATGAACGAGGAGGGTTCTGTGGTAAGAAACAAAGCAAGACTAGTAGCCAAAGGATATTGCCAAGAAGAAAGAATAGATTTTGATGAAACATTTGCTCCTGTAGCAAGATTGGAAGCTATAAGGATGTTTCTTGCCTATGCGGCTCACAAGAATTTTGTTGTATATCAGATGGATGTAAAAAGTGCATTCCTAAATGGTTTATTGGAAGAAGAAGTGTATGTTGAACAACCTCCAGGATTTGAGCAGAAGACTCTTGGAGATAAGGTATACAAACTCAAGAAAGCTCTGTATGGATTGAAACAAGCACCCAGAGCATGGTATGATACTTTGTCACAATTCCTAACTGAGAATGGATTCACAAAAGGAAAAGTAGATAGAACACTTTTCGTAATTCAAGACAAGAAGAGAGTATACTTTTGCTTGTTCAAATATATGTGGATGACATCATTTTTGGATCCACAAACAAAGAGCTATGTGAAAAATTTTCAAACCTCATGCAAAGCAAATTTGAAATGAGCATGATGGGAGAGCTGACATTCTTCCTTGGACTCCAAGTAAAACAGCTGAAGGATGAAAACTTCAAAAGTCAAACAAAATACACCAGAGATTTAATGAAGAAATTTGGTATGGAGGAGAAGTCTTCGTGAAAATACCAATGAATACATCACCAAAATGGACATGGATACGGATGGCAAGCCTCAGAGATCAAACAAGATCTGAGCACTTATTGGATCATTGCTCTATCTCACAAAGCAAGCGTGCCGGACATCACCTTTGCTTTGTAGGTGTATGTGCAAGATTTCAATCGCTCCAAAAGAGAGTCATTTGACAAAGAACTAAGAGAATCTTGAGATACTTGAAAGGAAGCCAAGAAGTTGGCTTATGGTATCCAAAGGAAGGTGGATTCAAGCTAATTGGCTATTCAGACTTTGACTATCTTTGGATGCGAGTTGACAGAAAAGCACCTCGTGGCACATGTCAAATGCTTGGAAAAAGCTGATTTCTGGTTTAGCAAGAAGCAAAATTCAATAGCCACCTCTACAAAAGCGAAATACATAGGCTGCGGGCAAACACAGTTGCCCAAATCCTATGGATGAGGCAAAGAATGAGAGACTATGAAGTTGAAGAAAAGGAAATTCCAATCATGTGTGATAACACAAGTGCAATTGCAATCACTCATAATCCCGTGTTGCACTCAAGAACAAAGCATATCGATGTCGATATCACTTCATAAGAGATCATGTTGAAAAGAAGGACATTATATTGGAATATATCTCAACTGATAAACAGTTGGCTGACATATTCACAAAATCATTATGTGAGTCAAGAATTGAAGAACTCAAGCATGAGTTAGGGTTAATTGAGCTGAGCTGACACTCGAAGACTCAAAGAAAAGAAATGAAACACAAAAAGAGAAAAAGGATCAATTCTCAAAATCACCTAAATGAATCACCATGTCGGAAAGACAACTATACCGAATTAGTTTGACAAATGAGTCACCGAGAGAATCGTGACTGAAGAGTTAAATCACTAAGGGATAAGTTTGAGTCATTTATGAGCAAAGTGACAAAAACGCAGTCGTTTTTACTAAGCGGGAATGTTTTTAAGAATGACGTCAACATAATGATGATGTGTAGAGACAAAATGCTGCATACCAAGCTTATGATTGGATATAAATGCTGCCGCATTAAATTCGAGACATTAAATGCTAATCGGCGTGCAAAATCTAAGCCGTTGATTTCGATCACATTTCAAAAACCACCCGCACGTCCTTTCAGAAACCATACTTAACCCATTTTCGTCTGTTTTCTCTCACATATCACCAAAACGGTTCATTTCTATCTCAGAAGCAAAGACAAAACTCTCTCAAAACCCTCTCAGTATTCAAATCAACCTATGATTTTGTCAAGCTAGGAAAGCAAATCCACACAGGGTCGACCGTGGATTTCGAGGGCATGGTCAAACATGGGTCCGATGACGCCCTCATAAAGAAAATCGCTGAAAAGCTCGAAAAGTCTGGGCTAAAACCATTTCTGACGATGGAGTTCGCAATGACCTACGTGGAGGAGGTCGCACAGTTCTACGTGAACGCTGAGATTCACGATGAAGGGATAAAATCATCTGTTCACGGAAAGAAGTTCATCATCTCTGCCAAGGATTTGGCTGAACGCTGCTCACAACCGACGGAAGGAGCATCGAAAATCAACGGTTGATGTAGACTGGCCGCCGCTGGAGGGAAGTAGCCAAATCCGACTATCTTTGATAAAATAGTCTACACAACAAACAAGAGGCTGCCAAGGAGGATTACCACAAGTCGTTGGACATAGTTGCCAAATGCATAGACATCAAATTTGGCGCTTTGACCAATCACAAAAGCAAAGTTGATCGTAATGGCTGCGATCATTGAAGAAAGGAAAACAAATCGGGCCGAGTTTGTCTCACAAGCAGACTGCGCCGTAATGTAGGGAACAAATCCTTCAAGGAGGATGGTGCATTTGTAGGATCCCTGGGATATGGTGGTAATTGGCCTACCGATGGAGGTGAAAGGAGTCCCTCTTCGACATGGAAAGACGTTCCATGTAAACAAGAGGATGTTCATATCAAACCTCTCTCGGCGCACGAAGAGAGCCCACGCCAAGAGAGCTAATACAAGTGAGGGGGAATCACCGACCAAGATACAAATCTGCTTTCCTCTCCACCAAAGAAGAAAGCCGCCCTGCAACAAGCTAAGAAGATCACGCTCTCTGCAAAGAAAGAAAAACAAACTCGCTCCCGCCCTGCAGTAGAGTCACTCCGCCCGCAACCGTGTCTCCCGCCTCAAAGAAGAGCCGGTCGAGAAGGACTCTCAACTACTTTCTCGATCGTCAAAAGAGGAGAACGATAAGCCAAGACGGCCACTCCTCGTAAGAAAACACCAAAGACGCCCCCGCCGCCCAAGACACGTAAGAAACTTTCTCAACCAAATCCTTCTCCGGTACAAACTAAGAGATAAAGAAAAATCATCAAGCACTCCGAGCTTGAGAAACCGGCCGAGTCACCACTCACCGAGCAGAGACACTGAGATCATGGGAGAAGTAGAGTCTCCGGATATTATAGATGAAACAACTAAGTCTCACCAAGGCGATCATCGAGGCAAAATGAAGACACAAATCGTAGTTCGTTACATACCGAGACAGACACAAGAAGAAGGCGATAGAGATGATAGTGATGTGATGATCCTATCCCCACCTTACCCAGACGTCCAAAATCGTCTGCGAGAGTGGAGGAAGTGGAAATTGAGTCGATCAAGCCTACATTACGAAGAAAATCAATCCAACACTCACCTGTGAAAGAAAGATAGCTTCAATCAGTTGAAGAGGAAACTTTAGAAGAAAATGGGGTCTACATTCCACGAAGGATGGTAGGAAGGTTCAAGATCGAACCAAGTCTTGAGCTTTTGGAGGGCTTCGTGATCAAATCCAAAGAGCTTGAGCAAGTGTGCTGTAGTAGCAAGGCAAATGCCCCTGTGAAGAAGCCGAGTCGTCGAGAAGCCAACCGAGTGATCAAGGCGTCTCCGATCGAGTCCCAAAGGATCAAGTCACCGTGTGATCAAGACTTGTATCCGGACTTACCACTTTGTATACTTGATCAATACCTAGTGGATTCCTCCAGGAGTTGGAGAAGAGAGGAGTAGAAGAATTACCCCATCTTCGAACCTCTATAAAAACTTATCGTGTCATTTACATTTCAGCACTTTAAATTCATGCATCTTATTTGCTTAACTTTGCTGATAAATTTGCTATTCACTTGATAATTTCTAAGTACTAAATCAAGCTTTAAATCTCTGCTTAACCATAATTAAGGGTGTTAAGTCTTCCGCTGAAAACAAACCACAATTGAGCTAATTCAGTCTTAACAGCTGAGTTATTCTATCAACAAATCGATCAGTCTGTCCTGAGTGACTAACTCTACTGATTAACTAAATTGGTCATCACCAAGGACACAAACCAGTAGTATCAACTCTGAAGTTTAAAAAGGACTAAATTGAAAAGTTGGTAAGGTTTATTCAACCCCCCCCTTCTAAACCTTACACTCACACCCCTTGGGACCTACAAGCTCTCTTCTGTGCTCTGGAGAGATTTGATCGGAACATCTTTTTGTTAACGTGGAATGCCTTTCCATGTCGGAGATAAACACCTTTCACCTCCATCAACCGGCCAATCACCAGACCATACCCCAAAGATCCTCCGAACGATCCATCTTCCTTGAAGGACTTATTCCCAATATTTTGGCAGAGTCTGTTGTATACAAACTCAGCCCAGTTTACCTTCTTCTCCTCCATGATCGCAGCCATCACGATCAGCTTGGTTTTGGTAATCTTCCAAATTTGATGTCTACACACTTGGCAACAATGTCCAACAGCTTAAGGTAATCTTCCTTCAGCAGCTTCTTATCGCCTGTGTAGACAATCTTCGCAGCACAGTCAGGTTTGGCCACTTCCTTCCATGCAACAGCCAGGTTTACATCAGCTTCATAGATCTCCGGCACTCCTACCGCCGGTAGCAAACAGTGTTCTGCCAAATCCTTGGTTGTGATTGTGAATTCTTTCCCGTGAACAGAGGACTTGATGCCCTCGTCGTGAACTTCAGCGTTCACATAGAACTGCGCGACCTCCTCTACGTAGGTCATTTGAAACTCCATTGTGAGAAAGGGTTTCAGCCCAGACTTCTCCACTTTCTCAGCTATTTTCTTCACAAGGGTTTCGTCGAGCCCCTGTTTGATCATTCCTTCAAAATCCATGGTAGAACTAGTGTGGATTTGTTTTCCCAACTTAACAAAATCGTAAGTAGATGCCATTTCTTGAAGATTTATCGAACGAAACTTTGAAAAATGTGCTTTGAAAATCTGTAGGGTTTCGAGAGAGAAATTTCTTTCTTTGCTTTTGGGAGAGATGAACAGTTTGTGTAAAGTGAGAGAAAAACGGACGAACTGGTATATGTATGGGTTATGAAAGGATGTGCATACGATTTTTGAAATTTGATCGAGATTAACGACTCAGATTTAGCACGCTAATTAGCATTTAATTTCTCGCATTTAATGCGGCAACATTTATATCCAATCATAGGCTTGGTCGTGCGACTTTTGATCAGATTCATCATTATTGCATACGACGTCATCCTTAAAAACATTCCTGCTTAGTAAAAACGATTGCGTTTTTGTCACTTAGCTCATAAATAACTCCGCTTACTCCTTAGCTGACTCAACTCTTCTCTCTTTTCACATAGGTACTCAGCTGTCAGCTAACTTGATGCAGCTGATTTTTCGATACGGCTGTCTTACTTAGCTGATTTATAAACTCAGCTTCATTTTTATCTTTTCTCGCTTTATCTCTTTTCTCTGAGTCTTCTGAGTGTCAACTCAGCTCAATTAACCCTAATTCATGCTTGAGTTCTTCAAATCTTGATTCGCATAAAGGCTTTGTGAATATATCAGCTAACTGCTTATCAGTTGAGATGTATTCCAAGGTGATGTCCTTCTTTTCAACATGGTCTCTTATGAAATGGTATCTGACATCAATGTGCTTTGTTCTTGAATGCAACACAGGATTTTGAGTGATTGCAATTGCACTTGTGTTATCACACATAATTGGAATCTCTTTTTCTTCAACATCATAATCTCCCAGCTGTTGTCTCATCCATAAGACTTGGGCACAACAACAAACCCGCTGACTATGTATTCTCGCTTCACCATGGATGTGGCTATTGAATTTTGCTTCTTGCTAAACCAGGAAATTAACCTATTTCCAAGCATTTGACATGTACCTGAAGTACTTTTCCTATCAACTCTACATCCAGCATAGTCAGAGTCTGAATAACCAATTAGCTTGAATCCAGCTTCCTTTGGATACCATAAGCCAACTTCTTGGCTTCCCTTTAAATATTTCAATATTCTCTTGGTCATGATCATGTGGCTTTCTTTTTTGGAGCAGATTGAAATATTGCACATACACCTACCGCAAAGGTGATGTCCGCCTACTTGCCGTGAGATAGAGCAATGAACCAATGAGTGCTCTGTATCTTGTTTGATCCACAGGCTTGCTATCTGCATCCATATCCATTTTGACTGATGTATTCATCGGTATTTTCACAGAAGACTTCTCTTCCATACCAAATTTCTTCATTAAATCTCTGGTGTACTTTGTCTGGCTTATGAAGGTTCCATCCTTCAGTTGTTTTACTTGGAGTCCTAGGAAGAATGTCAGCTCTCCCATCATGCTCATTTCAAATTTGCTTTGCATGAGATTTGAGAATTTGTCACACAGCTCTTTGTTTGTGGATCCAAAGATGATGTCATCCACATATATTTGAACAAGCAGTATACTCTTCCCATCTTGAATTCTGAAGAGTGTTCTATCTACTTTGCCTTTTGTGAATCCGTTCTCAGTCAGGAATTGTGATAATGTATCATACCATGCTCTCGGTTCCTGTTTCAATCCATAAAGAGCTTTCTTGAGCTTGTACCCCTTATCTCCAAGAGTCTTCTGCTCAAATCTTGGAGGTTGTTCAACATAGACTTCTTCTTCCAATAATCCATTTAAGAATGCACTTTTTACATCCATTTGATATACAATGAAGTTCTTGTGTGCAGCATAGGCAAGAAACATTCTTATTGCTTCTAATCTTGCAACAGGGGCAAATGTTTCATGAAAATCTATTCCCTCTTCTTGGCAGTATCTTTTGGCTACCAATCTTGCTTTGTTTCTTACCACAGAACCTTCCTCATTCATCTTGTTTCTGAACAACCATTTTGTGCCAATAACATTTTGATGGGTTGGTCTTTGAACCAATTCCCACACTTTGTTCCTTTCAAACTGATTCAGCTCTTCTTGCATGGTTTGAATCCAATGTGTGTCATCCAATGCTTGTGACACATCTTTTGGTTCTATTTCAGGGATAAAATAAGTGAACATTGCTTCTTGTTAAGCTCTGGATCTGGTTCTTACACCTTCTCTTACATCTCCAATGACTAGTTCTGGCGGATGGTCTCTTAGCCATCTTACATCAAGTTGGAGTAAGTTAGCTGGATTCAGTCGTTTTGTAGCTGTGTTATTTTGATCATCTCTCTCATCATCACTTAGCTGCAAGTTTTCCAGTTGTCTTTGAGATTCAGCTATCTCATCTTCTTTTGGGTTTACGACTCCAGCTTCAGCTTCAACATAGGGATTCTTCTCCGTTTACCTTGGGTTCATCAAACACCACATGGATGGACTCTTCTGTAACCATTTTCCTCTTGTTGAGCACTCTATAGGCTTTGCATTCAGCTGAGTATCCCAAGAAGATACCTTCATCAGCTTTAGCATCAAAAGCCTTTAAATTGTCTTTGCCATTATTATGGATGAAGCATTTGCATCCAGATATTGTAAAATATGCAACATTTGGCTTTCTCCTTGTCCAAATCTCATAGGGAGTTTTTGTCAGCTGTCTATTCATCATGCATCTGTTTTGAGTATAACATGCTGTGTTTATTGCTTCAGCCCAAAATCTTTTAGGCAGCCCTGCTTCAGCTAACATGGTCCTTGCAGCTTCC
The DNA here is from genome assembly GCA_016081115.2 of Rehmannia glutinosa. Classification (NCBI taxonomy): domain Eukaryota; kingdom Viridiplantae; phylum Streptophyta; class Magnoliopsida; order Lamiales; family Orobanchaceae; genus Rehmannia; species Rehmannia glutinosa. The sequence continues at coordinate 43,795,187 of CM071935.1, read as the reverse complement.
TTGAGAGTTCTGTTCCTCCTTTCTGCAACTCCATTCTGCTGTGGAGTTCTAGCTGCAGATAGTTCATGAGCAATACCATTTTCAATACAATACTGAGTTATTATTCCATTGACAAACTCTGTTCCTCTTTTCGATCTTATTTTAAAGATGGTTTGACTATTCTCATTTTGAATTCTCTTCATCAGCTGTGGTAGCTTCTGCAAGGTTTCTTTCTTCTTATACATGAAAATTGTCCATGTATATCTTGAATAATCATCTACTACCACCAAGGTGTATTTCTTTCCACTTATGCTAGCTGGTTCAACTGGACCAAATAGTTCCATATGCAACAGGTGCAATATTCTTGTTGAAGATGGACATGTCTTTTCTTTGAATGATGATTTGATCTGCTTTCCCATCTGCCATGCATCACAGATACTTTCCTTCTTGTATACTGAGTCTGGGAGTCCTTTTACAAGATTGCTCCTTGCAAGTTTGTTAATTGTTTTGAAATTCAGGTGACTCAGCTTCTTGTGCCACAACCAACTTGATTCGGCTGTACTCTTTGCTAGCAGACAAGTGCTTGGTGTTGCAGTTGACCAATCTACCACATACATGTTCTTTTGTCTGCATCCTTGCAACACTACTTCATTGGTTTCAGTGTTCTTGATTTGGCACACTCCCATATTGAATCCAACATTATAGCCCTTGTCACAGAGTTGACTTATGCTTAGTAAGTTGAAATTGAGGCCTTCAAACATCTGTGATTTCTAATCCATTTTTCTTGATGGATCCAATGCCTCTTATTTCCCCTGGAGCTTCATTTCCTCCAAATATGACTTTTGCACCTCTAACCTCCTTGAATTTTGATAGATTTTTCTTGTTTCCTGTCATGTGTCTGGAACAGCCACTATCCATGTACCAGGTTCCTTGGCACTCTGTTGTTCCTTGAACCTGCAATCAAGGAAATTAGGTTTTAGGTACCCATACTTGTCTGGATCCTGAGGGGTTAGTATTGTAAGATGATCCAACCAACCTATAGCCAAATGATTTGACTCTAAGAGGTTGCCATCTATCTGTGCCATAATCATAATTTACTTTGGCAAATTGCTTGGGGGTTTTAGGTTCATACAACTGTCTCTTTTGTCTGTATGCCTGTGTGTGTGTTTTAGCAATTGCCTTCTTTGGGTAGTTATGATATGTCTGTGTGTAGTGCTTGGGTGCATATGTGTGATGAAGATATCTCTTTTGCCTTAAATAGCCTTTGTTGAGTTCTAGGCCTTTGCCATCTAGGCATGTATTCCATAAATCTTTGCCGAATTTTCATATTGTACCAATCAACTTGGCTTGGGTAGTTTCTACCATTCCCATCATATGTGTTCCTTTTATAGAACTTCTGGGGCTTTTGGTAGCTCTGTTTCTTCTTTACAGAGTACTTCCTGTTTGGAATTTGCTGAGGAACTCGACTGGATTTCTTCTCAGCTGTCCTCTCAGCACACTCAACTTGTTGTTTTCCTTTTCCTTTATAACCAAGGCCAGTTTGTTTGTGATTGTGTTTTGGAATGAATGTGTGTGCAAAATTTGGTGTCTTGGTTTTTTGAGATGCTTCATTACTTGAAGATCCTTTTTCCAAGATCACTCTGGGAGTTTGATTATGAACAAAGGAATTGAATCTTATGCCTGTCTTATCTCCACATTCTTTTTGGCTCATGATAAGATCATCCAAAGATTTAGTTGCCTTAGTGAATGAGGCAATCACATTTTTGAGGTCATTTTCTCTCTTTTCTATAGCATCTATCTCTGCTATTAACTTAGCATTTTCAGCCTTTAGTGCTTTATTCTCATCAGCTATGTGACTCGTGTACTCGGCTCCTTAGTCACCGTGAGTTTTGGCTTTTGAGTTGGTCGTTCTCCTCATGTATCGGTGTGAGGATTTAATGAGCTCGAAGTCTTTCATCATTTTGCCTAATGAATCATAAAGATCTGTGGGTGATGAAGTGTGTGTGTCACAGTCACTATCACCTGAATCTGAGTGAGATGAGTTAGAGTGTACCTCGTCTTCTTGATCAGGTTGGTCTTATTCTTTGGCCATTAAACAGATCAAGGCTTCTTCTTCAGAGTCACTTGAATATTCAGCTTCACTGCTCTCCGAGTCTGCTGTGTCTTTTGACTTGGCTGTCTCAGAAGTCTCTGCAGCCAACATTGCCTTTTTCTTTTCTTGTCTTCTTTCTCTGAAGACTCTTTTTTCCTCTTCGTTCCTGTATTTGTTGACTACAGGATATGGGCAATCAATGGCATAGTGACTTGGTTGCCTGTAGTTCCAGCATAGATTCTCAACTTTTTGATCAGCTCTTTCCATTCTTGGATTGTCAGCTCTTTGGTACTCGACCTTTTGATGCTCTGCTCTCTTGGGTGGCCTATCTTCCCTTGACTTGGACGGAGCTGAGTGTCTTCTGGAGGATTCACCTTTTCCTCTCTTGTAATTCTTGTTGAAGAACTTGTTAAATCTTTTAACCATCAAGGCAATCTCCTCCTGATCGATGGCTTCTTTGCCTTCAGCTCTTTTCCCATCCTTAACTATTAGAGCAGCTGTTTTGGGCACATCTGTCTCTTCTTGGTCTTTTCTTCTCAGCTCAAATTCATAGGCTTTAAGATCTGAGAATAGATCATGGTTGGAGGTTTTTGATAGGTCCATGGAATGTCTCAGGGCCATGACCTTCATTTCCCACTCAGTTGGGAGACTTCTTAGAATCTTCATACACATCTGCTTCTGTGTATATTCTTTTCCAAGTGCAGATAGCTCATTGGTAATTTCTGTGAATCGAGCATCCAGTTGATCCAAGGTTTCTCCTGCAAGCATCTTAAAATTTTCAAATTTTTGTACAAAGAACAGATAGCTTATTTTCTTTGATCTGCTCAGCCTTCACAAATCAAAGTTAGCTTATCCCAGATTTCTTTGGCCGTTTTACATGATTTGACTTTGTTGAACATGGCTTTGTCCAAAGTCCTGTAAAGTATATCCTTGGCCACATTGTCAAGATTGTATCTTTTTCTATCATCATTTGTCCATTCAGCTCTTGGTTTTTCAACCATAGCCGGGTCTAGAGCAAAGATCCTCTTCTCCTTCAAATGCAAAGAAAGAACTCTCCTTGCAAATGTTCACTTTTAAAATTTGTAGTGGTCCATCATCTATTACTATCCACATTTCATCGTGTAATGCTGATAGATGAGCCTGCATACGAATTTTCCAGTCATCAAATTCCTCAATTGTGAACATAGGGATTCGTGTCAAATTTGCTTCCATGATAGTAACTTTGCTGAATAAAAGAGTTTTGAAAGATCAAGTACTAAAGCAAGCTTGAAAGATTGGAGATCTAGTTCAAGAACTGATCATGAAGGCGCAATGAACCAACCGCTCTGATACCACTTGTAGGTCCCAAGGGGTGTGAGTGTAAGGTTTAGAAGGGGGGTTGAATAAACCTTACCAACTTTTCGATTTAGTCCTTTTAAAATAGTTCAGAGTTAATTCTTCACAGCTAAGTCCTTGATGGACAGCTAAGTTAGTTAACCAGCAGAGTTAGCCACTCAACAGACTCGACTGAGCTGTTGATAGAATAACTCAGCTGCTTAGTCTAAATCTTAACTCGACTGTGATATGTTTTCAGCGAAAGACTTAACATCCTTGAATTTGGTTTAAGTATGTTTTAGTACTTGGTTTTAGCACTTTGTTAATTATCAGTTGGATAGCAAATTAATCAGCAGATATAAAATAATATGCAGAATTGAAGTGCTGAAATGTAAATGATACAATAAATTTTATAGAGGTTCGAAGATGGGGTAATTCTTCTAATCCTCTCTTCTCCAACTCCTGGAGGAATCCACTAAGTATTGATCAGAGTACAAAGTGGTTATCAGTCCGGATGATGCAAGTCTTGATCACACAAATAACTTGATCCTTTGGGACTCGATCCGAGATGCCTTGATCACGCAGCTGGCTTCTCGTACGACTCAGCTTCTTCACAGGGCAGCTTCCTTGCTACTACAGCTCACTTGCTCAATCTTCTTGGATTTGATCACGAAGCCCTCCAATGACTCGAGACTGGTTCGACCTTGAACCTCTCTACAATCCTCCTTGGAATGTAGATCCCTTTGATTCTTCAAATGTTTCCACTTCAACTGATTGAAGTCGTCTTTCCTTCACATGTAAGTGTTGGATTGATTTTCTTCGAAGTTCTGGCTTGAGGATTAAGCTTGAATGACTTGAGAATATTCTTCTGGTTACAGATACAAGGTAACCTTTTCTCAAATTGATTCCTCAGCCTTTTATAGTGTTCTTTTGAAAATCTGCCCATTGAAGAGATAGGCTAATTTTCAAAAGACACTTGTGGTCGTTGGCTTGTTTTGTTGCAGTCCTTGAAATTGACATTTCCTCGTATTGAATGAACCTTCCGCTTTTCAGAGTTCTGACACAGGTGCAGTGCTTCCCACTGGTTTATTCCTTTTGCACGCTTTTGGAACTGAGCACTTTAAGAAAGGCAGTATGGAAGTATTACTTGTTTAAGTAACTTTCTTGACTTCTGTGCAACGGATCCTTTTCAGTTGTCTTGACTTGACTGCAGTTCCTTGACTTCCCTAGATGACTTCGAGTCAGCTCCCAATCATTGGATGACTCATCTGTCACTTCAACTTGAGACTTGGCTATCTTGAATTGACTTGACTGACACTTCACACAGCTGCATCTCAGCTGATACTTCTCCAGTCGAGTTCCTGTCTTTTCTTCCTTGCCATACTCAGCTGCCTCATAGCGGAGTCTTCATTTTAGTCTCCAGTTGACTTCATGCATATTTAGGCATAGCTGACTTAACTCAGCTCGAACAACCCTATCTATTACAATGCAAATTACAAAGAAAATGGGGTGCCAACTTTCTAGTCTAAGTTTTACATGGCATTCGTCAAAATCTAAACAATAAATTTCCCAACACACGCTAATAGTTTTCAGCACTCGCAGGGTTTAGTATGTTGGCCATAACGTTCTCTACAAAATTAATATTGAGCATATTTAACTGGCTATGGAAAGAGAAGAGAAAGGTCTACAACTTTCACGAAGACCCCATGAGCATATTCACACGTTTACAAGTCACACGGACCGTGTGAATTCACACGACCTGACCGTGTGAATGGTTCCGTGTGATTTTACATATCCGTGCGACTTGCTTTTCGGAGACAGATTACATGACCCACCCTGTGAATTCACGCGGCCTTGTGAATGGTCCTGTGGATGATTTTATTTTCTAATTCCATTGGGACTCTAATAGTGATCTCTCAAAGCCCCTATAAAAAAGGGACCAAACCTTGGACGAATTTTCTACTTCAGATAACATTTCATACATCAGAAAATAACCAAAATATACTGGGATTACACAAATCTACAGTTTTTTGAGAGAGGAAGGCAAATGTACGAAGAACACCACAAGGCCTTTCACATCTACGGAAGCACAAGGGTTCAAGACTTTGAAAGAGGATCCATCCTGACAAGAAGGGTTCTATCTTTTTAGTTTAGATCTCTTGTTTGTACTTAAACGATATCAAACTATTTGACTTCAAGTTTGTTTATGAATTTGTTATCAATTATGTTAGGTTAATCATTCCAATCCTAGGGCATAATTAAAACTGTGGATTCATGTTAAATCTATATTGATTGTTTCTTAATTGATTTATGTGTTCTATTATATGAATTCAAATGCTTATTTCTTGTAGATTATCTGATTAATAATTTGCATGTCATATTTGTTAGTTCATAATTTGGGAGATGGGTTCTAACGAACGAAAATCGAATTCAGACATAAACGGGTAAAGAGTCGGGATGCTTATAATTGTTTGTGGGGAGTACTTTAATTCAAAGATCTTTTGGGTGTTGGTATTAATTGTTGAGTAGGGATGCTAGCAATTGGTATTTATCAACTGTTTATTTACTTCGGGAGGGCGAATAAACTGATTCAGGAATTGAACCCATACAAATCATAAACTGGTTTTGATAAACATTAATTGGATTTAATACTGAAGAAGCATGTTGAGATTTTGTTCCTAGGATTCCTTTCGTATTTGTTGAAAACTTGTGGAGCTTGGGTCTTTATAAATTTATAAATAATTTTACTTGAAATTAAACTTTTTATTGCTAGCCACATTTTGAGCTTTAAACTTGAAAATAATTTTTATCCCCAATACTCGAGCTTATATATATATTGATGGAGATATGGTTTAATCTTGAAAAAAAAAGAATGTTGGCAAGAAAGAGTGATGAGTAGTAAATAGGTGAAAAAATGATAAAGTTCGAAAAATAAAGCAAATTTTGAATGAAAAAGAAAAGAAAAATCGAGCAACAAAGAGAAAAGAAAAGAAAAATATCTGAAAATTTTGAGAAAATTTGAGAGCTTGAGACAAAATAAAAAAAAAAGGCAAAGGGCCTAAGAATGAAAAAGATGAAAAAAAGGGTGGAGTATGAGATGAAAAAGAAAATAATTTGAAAGAACGATTCTTTTGATAAAAATTCGATTGGTGAGTTGAAAATTTGTATACTTAAATTCTATTTGGTCAAGTCAAGTCATTTAATCCATATTTTGTCCTACACTTACCAAAGAGCCTACATTACAACCAAAGAAAAAGTCTTTTTTGATTCTTAAATTGTGCACATTTGAGTGGTAGAGATGTTAGGGGATTTGCAAGCCTATGGTAGTTCTACGTCATTGAATTGATTTGAGCGTATACACGTCCTATCTACTTTGAGAGTTGAGTGATACACTACTTCTGAGTCGCGATGTCGAATACATGGATGAGTATTAATTATGTTGAATTAGTAAGTGATGACTTTTTGATGATGAATTACATGTTTGCTAGAGTATGGATTTGACTGAGATTAAGTGTGTAGCACCCTTTCTAGCTTACATGAATTTAATGCGAAAATAGCAATTAAAATAAAAGAAATACTTTAATAGAATGCTTAATAATACAGAAAATTAAAAATCTTACTTCTTTTGAAAACTTTGCAGCGGAATTAAATGCTTATAACTGAAATAATTACTTATCCAAAAACATCCATTCTGAAAATAAAACGACTTTCGACATTTAATAAACTAAAAATTCAAACTTTATAAATAAGAGAAACTGAAAGACATGAAATCATGAGAGACGTGGGTTTCCGAGTCACTGCGTTGTGCCATGTCCTTCCTCATCTTGGTTCTCATCTGAAAATATTCAACATTCGTGGAATGAGCTAAAGGAGCTCAACAAGTAATCTCATGCATGAATTCATGCCTAATGCAATATCTTACATTTATACCTTGAAAGACTTTACGTTTTCTTTACTTAAAAAGCTTTCACATTCATACATAAAACTTCATCTTTCTTTTCGTAAAATGTTCTTAGGATGCGAGCTCACTTGGTAACACATTGTTCTAATCAGGGTCGCAGTGGGCCTTGTTATTTGGAACCCGATTAACATTTGCACGAAGGCACATTTCCATTCGTTTTGCCCGAAGGCCCATTTCCATTCGTTTTGCCTGAAGGCCCTTTTCCTTTACCATTAACATTAGCCGCAAGCGGCACATTGTTTCGAACGCCGGTCCCCGCCCCATTTCCCACTCACTCCAGCATCATAGAACAATGTGCACCCATTTCTTTTTGAAAAACATTATTAATTATAAACCTTAAAACTTGACTTTACTTAGTCTTCGTATGCTCGTGAATGGTATGACCATACATTAAGATGATGCATGAACCTAAGTGATGCAACTTCAATTGAATACGAACATAAACTTAAAGAGCATAAACATAATAATTAAATCACATTAATTAGCAAACATATTAAATGTAAACATCACTTGAAATATGTAAATGATGATAAACCTACATTAAAGATACTCAACATTAATTGGGGAAAATCTTATATTCAGTTAGTCAGGGAAAAACCCTATGTCCAACTAGTTAAGGGATAGCCTATATTCAATTAGTCAATGGAAGACACTACATTTAATTAGTTAAGGAAAAACCCTACATTCAATTAGTTAAGAGAAAACCCTACATTCAATTAATTAAGGGAAAATTCTACATTCAATTAGTTAAGGAAAAACCCTACATACAAATAGTCAGGGGGAAACCCTATATTCAATTAATCAAAGGAAAACCCTACATACAATTAGTTAGGGGAAAACCCTATATTCCATTAATCAAGGAAAAACCCTACATTCAATTAGTTAAAAGAAAACCCTATATTCAATTAATCAAGGGAGAACCCTACTAATAACTCCAGCAAAATGTTTCTAATTCAATTAACAACCCGAACAAAATTATTATTCTTTAACTAATACTAAAACAAAAGACATTATTTAGAAATAGATACACGTTCATGCAGCTAGCTAGATTGCAAACATGTCCATAGAAATTGAAAACTTGAACATTCATGATCCACACATGTATTCCACTAATCTAGTTGATAACTGAAATTTAACATTCTTCAGCATAGAGTTCATATACATTCAATGACTAAGCCAACTAATCCCACGAACTTCGAAATTTGTGCTGTGAACTTCGAAATTTGTCTAACTAATCCCACGAACTGGGTCCTACAATATTATGTATTATATAATCTAATACATAAGAACAAACATCAAATTCGAAGACGCCGATGAAATTCATGTCTGAAATTAAACCTGATAACGCCCGAGCCGAGCTGGAAGAAATTAATCCACGTCATCAATCCAGCACACGTCCGAGTAGGAGACCTGCGGGTGACGTCAGCAACGGTGCGCGGCGACACGTCACGAATTAGGCTCGCCCGCTAGCGAGCCCAACCGCAACACGGCTGCCGAGCCCCGAGCCCAAATTTCGACGGGAAACGCATCCGCGACAGACTTATAAAAATAATCACACGCCCATGCTTAACGCTTTATTGGTATCAGAAACTGCCACGTGTCAGAAAGTTATAAAGAGAAGTCGACAAGTGGCAAGTTTTGACTGACATGCACAGTTAGAGAGGGACATGTGTCTTTCTTTAATTCTTTTACTAATTAATGACTAGTTAGTGCAAAGATGACTATTGTAAACCCACTGACTCAAGGGGTATAAAAAGGCTGATAGAAGAGAAAAAGAAAAGGAGTAAGATTGTAATAAAGACCGACCCAAATAATTCGGCTCGACATTATGCAAAAAAGGCAGAATTAGCCAGATATAAACACGTTACGCACGTTTACATTTCCACGTGTTAAATCTTTTACATATTTTTTGCTTGTTGACCAAAACGCACGTCAACAAAACCCATGATTTCCGGTTTTAATACGCCTACGGGATTCGGTAACATTGATCTACATACAACACATATTCACAAATCGAAGGTAAGGTATTTACTTAAACCCATATGAATTTTTAGAAAATACATATTAAGCTATAATCGTTCATCAGTTAGTTATTCTAATAATTTAAAATCATAATTTTATATGAAACTATAAACGGACCGTCATGACAACATTCAAAATAATCAACGCCGATTCGGAGTACAATGCTATCATTAGAAGGCCATTGCTTTATCATATAAAAGCAGCCGTTTCAATATATCATTTTTGTATAAAATTCCCAACATCTGATGGCGAGGCTATATATAAAGGGAATCAAAGGGAGTCACGAGAATGCTCTCTCAAGCACACAAGGCGATCCCCTGCCCAAGGAGGAGTCCGAGCGGAAAGTGGTGATCGTTCAGGAGGATAATCCAGGTCATCGACCTGGGAAGGAGCCGATGATGGAAGAAGGCGAGCCAACAGTCAAGAACGAGCCGGCCACTGAAGATGAATTGCCCCTGCAGATCAAAGAGGGGCAGAGTAAGAAAAGAAAACGGGCGGAACCAGTAGAACAGGTTGATACAATCAACGTTGGAAGGCCAAGCGAAGGGCGCCAATTGCGTATTGGTCATGATCTCCCAGAACCGTATCGAACCGAGTTGATTGAGTTTTTGGGAAATAATCTTGACGTCTTCGAATGGACTCATGCAGACATGCCCGGAATTGACCCTAAGTATGCATGCCACCGCCTCAATATTGATCTAACGTTCCGCCCGCTTATCCGAAAAAGCGTAAGCTCGGCCCGACAGACAAGCAAAGACTCGAGGCCGAGGTTAACAAGTTGATAGACAATCAATTCATCCGGAAGCCCTCTATCCCGATGGGTTGCCAATCTGTTTTGGTGAAGAAGAGCAATGGCGATGGCGCCAAGTGCGTGGATTTTACCAACCAGAATAAGGCATGCCCTAAGGACAGTTATCCATTACCAAATATTGATTATATGGTGGATGCCACAGCGGGACACGAACTGATGAGCTTCATGGATGCATACTCGGGTTACAACCAAATACGAATGCACCTTAAGACGAAGAAAATACATCATTCTTCTCTCTCGTGTGGAATTTATTTACAAGATGATGCCCTTCGGGTTGAAGAACGCTGGTGCGACCTACCAAAGGTTAGTAAATAAGATGTTTGCAAAAATGATAGGTCACACTATGGAAGTTTATGTAGATGACATGTTGGTAAAATCACTGTACATATCCGATCATCTAAACGATCTTAATAAAATGTTTGTTGTTTTGAGAGAGTACAAGATGATGTTAAACCCGAGAAACTGTACGTTTGGGGTCGGCTCGTAAATTTAAGGGTATATGGTCAGCCAAAGGGGAATCGAAGCCAACCCAGACAAAATAAAAGCCATCATTGATCTAGAACCCCCGAGCTCTGTAAAAAGGGTACAAAGCCTAACAGGCCGATTGGCCGCCCTTAACCGATTTGTTTCACGATCCACGGACAAGTGCAAACCTTTCTTTGAAATTATAAAAAAGAGTAAAAATTTTGAGTGGACTGAGCGAGCACAGACTGCCTTTGAATCCCTCAAACAACACCTTTCTTCAATTCCCATATTGCAAAAACCTACCCAAGGGGAGGACTTGTACTTGTACCTGGCGGTATCCGAATACGCTATCAGCTCGGTGTTAATCAGGTTAGATGGTTCTATTCAACATCCGATCTATTACACTAGCCAAGCGTTACATGACGCCGAGCTCCGCTATCCACCAATGGAAAAATTGGCTTATTCGCTAGTCACTGCGGCGCGGAAACTCCGTCCATATTTTCTAGAGCACAAGGTTATAGTCTTGACGAACTACCCACTGAAGCAAGTACTACACCGACCCGATACTTCTGGTCGGATGATCAAATGGGCCGTCGAACTCAGTCAGTTTGATATTATATACGAACCACGCACCGCAATAAAAGGACAAAGCTTTAGCCGACTTTGTGGCAATTCACACCTTCCATACGATTGGAAGTTATGGAAGACCAAGAATGGAAATTGTTCGTTGATGGCTCTTCCACCGCAGTCGAGCGGGGGCGTAATCGTGATAATCGATCCAAATGAAAAGTGCCTTTGCTCGGCCGTATGATTTCGATTCCCGCAACGAACAACGGCCGAATACGAGGCACTTCGGCAAAGCTTAGAGATGGCGGCTTCTATGGGCCTAAAACGACTATTGGTACACAAAGATTCTCACCGGTCGCTCATCAAATCAACGGCGAGTACGAAGCAAAAGAGCAAAAATTGCACAATATTTGGACTTGGTCAAGAAGAGGTTATCACACTTTAAGACAAAAGTCTTACATGTGCCCCGAGCCGAGAACATGCGGGCAGATGCCTTAGCTCGACTCGGTTCGGCCCGAGGGACGGATGCCATCGCGGATGTCACTTCACACAACCGTCGCCTGTCACTTGGCGCAAAGAAGATATATACAACTAAAACCGCCGAGCGCACACTGGATGACCCCAATCGTTCGATATTTAGAAAAAGGAGTTCAACTCGAAAACAAAGTCAAAGCTTAACACTACGAACCCAAGCGGCTCGGTTTACACTAGTAGATGGCATCCTGTACAAACGAGGATACTCCGTCCCACTCCTACGGTGCCTTTCCGAGACAGATGCAGATTATGCACTTCGAGAGGTTCATGAGGGAATATGCGGGAACCACGCTGGGGGCCAGACGTTGGCCTATAAATTAATACGGCAAGGATACTACTGGCCATCCCTAAAAAAGGATGCAACCGACCTCGTCAAAAGATGCGAGAGGTGCCAAAGATTCGCACCGCAGGTCAGATATCATCCTGAACAACTTACCTCCGTATTTAGCCCATGTCCATTTGCCAAATGGGGAATGGACCTCATCGGACCACTCCCCACTGGCAAAGGGGCGTCAAGTATGCCATTGTGGCGGTGGATTATTTCACAAAATGGGCCGAGGCGGAGCCTCTGGCAAAAATAGATGAGGAAAAGATTGTGAGCTTTGTATGGAAATCCATTATCTGTAGATTCGGGATACCACATTCGATTGTTACAGACAATGGGAAACAATTCGATAACCGAAGGTTTCGAAATTTTTGTGAAGGTTTCCACATCAAAAACTATTTCTCAACTTCATACCATCCCCAGTCGAACGGACAAGTTGAGGTCGTTAATAAAATACTCAAGTATACCTTGAGGGCGAGATTGGAGGAGTCTAAAGGTAATTGGCCGGAGGAACTACCCGGTGTACTATGGTCATACAGAACAACGCATCGAGCGGCCACTGGAGAAACACCTTTTTCTTTGGCTTATGGAGCCGAGGCGGTGATTCCTGTTGAGATTGGAGCCCCTACCTTCAGAATTGCAAATTTTTCTGAAGACTGCAATGAGGCCGCGCACCGAGCCGAGCTAGACCTACTCGAAGAAAAAAGGTGCAGTGCCGAGATGAAAAACGCAGTGTATAAACAAAGGAGTGAAAGGTACTACAATTCGAAAGTAAAGGAAAGGAGATTTCAGGTCGGCGATCTTGTGTTGAAAAAGATAACGGGCGTTCAACCCAGCCCATTGAAGCCAACCTGGGAGGGCCCATTTCGGGTCAGCCACGTCTTATCTAGTGGGGCGTACCAGCTAGAATATTTGAGTGGAGAAAAATTTATGCATCCATGGAATGTAGCATACCTGAAACGGTATTATCAATAAAGATCTCGGTTTATGATCCAGATAGGATTCCAAGGAATTATCCTTTCATCTGATATTTCGTGAGCTCTCTAAAGGGAAACGAAGTTTTTACTCAGCTCGGCTATGTGCCGAGGGCAGTAAAAATCGCCTCGGCTTAAGCTGAAGGCCGAAAAGTCATCTCAGGTACATCCTTTGCACGATGAAAAAAGGGCAACACGCCCACGAGGCGGATCTATCCTCACAAATCAAAGACTTGGTTACGCACCGAGCACAAATCAAAGACTTGGTCACGCACCGAGCACAAATCAAAGACTTGGTCACGCACCGAGCACAAATCAAAGACTTGGTTACGCACCGAGCACAAATTAAAGACTTGGTTATGCACCGATCACAAATCAAAGACTTGGTTACGCACCGAGCATAAATCAAAGACTTGGTTACACACCGAGCACAAATCAAAGACTTGGTCACGCACCGAGCACAAATCAAAGACTTGGTTACGCACCGAGCACAAATTAAAGACTTGGTTACGCACCGAGCACAAATCAAAGACTTGGTTACGCACCGAGCACAAATCAAAGACTTGGTTACGCACCGAGCACAAATCAAAGACTTGGTTACACACCGAGCACAAATCAAAGACTTGGTTACGCACCGAGCACAAATCAAAGACTTGGTCACGCACCGAGCACAAATCAAAGACTTGGTTAAGCACCGAGCACAAATCAAAGACTTGGTTACGCACCGAGCACAAATCAAAGACTTGGTTACGCACCGAGCACAAATCAAAGACTTGGTTACGCACCAAGCACAAATCAAAGACTCGATGTACACACTGGGCACAAAATGGAGACTTGGTATATACACCAAGTACCAAAAACAAAATAAAGATCAAGTTCATATAACGAGTACGAGAATCAATTAAAGCAAGTAAAGCCCCTTATTCAGAAGACAGGCAAAAATCTTACAAAAAGGAGAAAAACCAAGCATATGCAAAAAGCTTGAAACACATACACAGGTGAGGAAAATAACAGTTCATTCCTACTTCAGAAGTATTTACATAAGGGAGGCCAGAGCCCATTACATCTTAAGGCACGAAGCCAAGTTACCTACCTACGAGTACATATGAAAGCATGTAAATAAAAAGAGGCAAACATCAAGGCTGAGCAGGGGGCGGAATTTCAACGGCACCGCTGGAGGCGACTTCTTCCACATCCGGAGGAGGAGAGCCCTGAGCATTAGGAGCCTCGGCAAAGTTCGGCCGAAGAGCATCGAGATCAGCCTCCATGAGGGCCAGATCTTCCTCAAGCTGAGCAACAGTACGCCCGCCCTTAACCAAATCGAGAATTTCTCTGAGGCTGGTCGCGTGGCCGCAGGTTAACATAAATGCATACTCCTCAGAGTCCTTGTAAGCTTCAACGGCCTGTGTGCGAGCTTCCTCAATTTGCCGATGAGTTGTCTCTTCGGCCTCTCTGCAAGACATCGGCTGACGCCTCTCCATTTCCTCGGCCGGCAATGGCAAAGACGTTCCAACTCGGCAACCTTAGCCCTAAGCTCCTCTTCAACCTTGCGGGCCTGATCTCGCTCTGCCTCGGCCCTCGCTGCAGTTTCTCTCTCAGAGTTGGCCCGAGCCGTAGCCTCATCCGCTTGGGTCTTTAACGATTCTTGTACCCCTTGAAGGGTAGCATAGGCCTCCTGCAGGTCCCCGTGCCGCCTTTCCAGATCGGCATATTTTTTCTCTAGCTCGCGAGTTTCCCCAATCGCATGCCATAAGAGCCCAATCATCCGCCCAAACATCGCCATGGTGTACTGAATTTGTTCTTCGAAGCCAGTCTCCGAGCAGAATTGCTCGATGCATTTTGTCCAGGCACGAGCTGGGACACTCATCGCGGCCCGACTCCGGTAAAACTCTTGCTCCTCCGTCGGCGTGGCACATCGAACAAATTCCACAAACCATCGAGGGCGTAGTCCAATCATTCCCTCGCAATATTCATCTCTCACTTGACTTGGAGGAATGAAGTGACCTTCCCTGCCGAAGTCATCTGAGAAAGTTCGCGGACCCCCCCCTTCTGGGGCCTGTTCAGGATGTTCCGGCGCCGTTTGACCAACCCCTTCAGTCTGTCCAGGCTCCTCCATCACAATCCCTCCTCTTCTCCTTTTGAAGAGAAGGCTCCGCTGCCTCCGGCACTCCATCAGCGGGACGTTTAGCGGCCCAGATATCAGCTCTCCGAGCCGCCTCCGCATCTACAGGGTGACCGATGGTCGCCCGAGTTCGTCGAGCGGCCGTGTTCCTCACGCTGCGAAGGCGCGCACGCAAATCCAAGCCACGCCCTACAAAAAGCAACCACCGTTAATATGTCAGAAGAAAACGAAATAACATTTAAAAAGGGTGTAAAAAATATGTTTACCTCGAACGGCAGCCGCACTCGGCGGCTCCGGAGTCTGCGTTTGCCCAATGGGCACAGATGATCTACCCACAGGACTAGCCGTCGCAGGAGACAGCAGCTCGCTCTGTCCTCGCCGGCTGCTCCCCTGGAGAATGGGGCCGTACTTCTTCATTACCGGGAGGGTTCTGCTGAGTCTCTCTCTCAACCTCCACCTCCCGCTCAGCCGCCTCATCCCGAGCTGCCCCCTCGGCCTCGGGGTCGGCGGGCAGAGCAGCCCTCAAGCCAGCTGCGGCCAAGTTGGCCTCGGTGGCCAACCTCTCAATCCGCCTGTCCATGATGCCCCGAGCCTGGATGTTTTCCAGCCTTCGAATAAAGGTGGCCGACAGAGGCCCCTTTGATGCTCGGTTCTCTATAAAGGTAAAAAGACAAAAGTCAATTACAAAAGGAAATAGTAAATGGCAAAAGCAGAGAAAGGAAAAAAGATAAGACTTACTGTAACCAAAAACAAAATTCGATGGGGGATGAAGAACGGTTTCCCTTTCTCCATCTCCCACGCGAGCTTGCCACTCGCCACCCGTGAGCCACTTATCCTTCCACTCCTTCAAAGATGAAGGGAGACCTTCCAACAAGCCATCCGGATACCCCAGTCGGGTCTGTACATAATACCACCCGGACGGCTGGCCCCGAGATGAGGGAGTCGCTCGCCATATAAAGAGCTCGTTCATCTCCTTAAATTTGGGGCGAGGATATTTTTCCAAGTGAAACATCACTAGGAGGCCGATGATCCTGCCCCAAGAAATAGGGTGCACCTGGGTCGGATGCATGCCCCATTTGCAAAACCACCGCGTAAGGAAATCCGGCAGTGGAAATCTCAACCCGTATAGAAGGCTGGCGGCAAATACGGCCAAGCAACCCGCCGGTGGGTACTGGGGAACTTTTGTGCCGTCCGGTACCCAAAAATTGATGCCACTTGGAATACGGTACCTCCGCCGGAATTATTCCACCTCCCGAATCATCAGCATGCTCGGGATATCGTTTATATCACTCGGCGTCCATAGAGGCTCGACACGAAGACGAGGGCCTTCTCCTTGCCGGCCGTCACCATTACGGTGGCCCATTGGCCCTAGTGGCCTCTCCGGCCTCGAATCACTGGAGGGTTCGTCTACCCGCTCCACGTTATCACGCTCCGGCTCCGATGGGTCCATGTTTTCTTCTTCTTGCTGGTACTGCCTAAAATCAACACTTGGCGATTCTTCACCGGAACTCTCTTGTGCGGTCCGGCCGATACTGATCACTGCTTCCTTCTCTAAAAACGTCACCGGCATCGGATCAAAGATAGTATGCGTCCGCTCCAAGGACGTTCCACTTCGAGAAGAATCTGGAGAAGATATCTGAATAATGCTCGGGCTATGAGACGGAGATTGTCGTGCTGGTGAGAAATAAACAGAAGGTTCAGAGGGAGGATCTTCGATTTCAACCTCAACACTATAACTACGACTCCTACTATCCTCAAAAGAAGACATTTTATAGGTAAATGGAGAGTATTTCGAAAAAATACCTAAGTTCGAAATCTCTGAACTTTGGAAGCCGACCCGAAATTTCTGCTCGGTTTTAGTCACTTCAGCTCAAAGGTTAATGGTTGCGAAAGTGGATAATGGAGGGAAACAGAGGTATTTATAGATGGAGTTCCCTTGATAAACGAAACGTTTATTCGAAAAGACGCGTCTTTTTAAACTCAAAAGCCGTCAAACATGTCAGAGAACGTCGCGTCCCCACGCCCGCTGATAGAACTGACGTACCTTTTCGATTCCTGCGCAAGGCTGGTCCAACCACAGGATGCCACGTATTTGTCATTATGGCAACCCAATTAATGCGCCGTTTCAGGCATTAATCACTACGCGACAGATGTCGGGAATGAACAAAACCTTTGAGAAATCCGTTTCCCCATTAAATGTTTATCATTAGCATTAAAGTTTAACTCTGACTTCAGAAATTCTTCTCTCGGAATTAAACTTGGGGGCCTTTGATGATGCCCGAGCCAAGCTGGAAGAAATTAATCCACGTCATCAATCCAGCACACGTCCGAGTAGGAGACCTGCGGGTGACGTCAGCAATGGTGCGCGGCGACACGTCACGAATTAGGCTCGCCCACTACCGAGCCCAACCGCAACACGGCTGCCGAGCCCCGAGCCCCGAGCCCAAATTTCGACGGGAAACGCATGCGCGACAGACTTATAAAAATAATCACACGCCCATTCTTAACGCTTTATTGGTATCAGAAACTGCCACGTGTCAGAAAGTTATAAAGAGAAGTCGACAAGTGGCAAGTTTTGACTGACATGCACAGTTAGAGAGGGACATGTGTATTTCTTTAATTCTTTTACTAATTAATGACTAGTTAGTGCAAAGATGACTATTGTAAACTCACTGACTCAAGGGGTATAAAAAGGCTGATAGAAGAGAAAAAGAAAAGGAGTAAGATTGTAATAAAGACCGACCCAAATAATTCGGCTCGGCATTATGCAAAAAAGGCAGAATTAGCCAGATATAAACACATTACGCACGTTTACATTTCCACGTGTTAAATCTTTTACATATTTTTTGCTTGTTGACCAAAACGCACGTCAACAAAACCCATGATTTCCGGTTTTAATACGCCTACGGGATTCGGTAGCATTGATCTACATACAACACATATTCACAAATCGAAGGTAAGGTATTTACTTAAACCCATATGAATTTTTAGAAAATACATATTAAGCTATAATCGTTCATCAGTTAGTTATTCTAATAATTTAAAATCATAATTTTATATGAAACTATAGAGATCACTTGTCTTTTCAACTTAGGGTAGTAAAATTCTTTGCACGCCTCTTTCAAATCAATCGCGTTGGGGAAGTCACCTTTCTTCCTTCTCTTTTCTCTTTTATTCTTCTCTTGGTCGATTTCTTTCTTCTCTCTAATCGCCGTGTATTTCTGTTCTCTTCGAGTGGGATCTTACGTGTCTTATATCTGTGTTTTAACCTACTCCTAATTGGACTAGGTTTAGGGTACATGGGCTTATTATTAATCCACTCATTGCAAAAATGCTTATGGGCCTCAATTACAACTCTAAACTAATTAAATGTCTAATTATTCATTATAAGGCCCAAAATAAATAATTAATCAATCCAATTAAAAAGACTTTTTTATTATCTATAATTTAACAAATTAACTATCTAATAAAATCATAAATAAATTCTTATTTTTCTATTATTATTCCATAAAATAAACAATAACATGATTAATAAAATAATTATTAAGGCATAAAAATTTGGGTCGTTACAAAGTGTTTATAGTGTCCTTGTGTGTTCTATTTATCCCATATGATTATATTTCTTATTTTGCTCGAGGACGAGCAATGGTTTAAGTTTGAGGGTATTTGATATGTGTAAAATATAAATGCATCTAGAGGCTTATTTGGATACAAATTTGATATATTTGCATGTATATTTGTGTGTGTTTTAGTTGGTTTCCTTTGTTGGGCGTGATACTGCGTATTTTGTATATTTCTATAGAAAATGGAGTTAAATTGGACATAAAATGATAGCACGTTCCAAACGATATGTCAAGAGCTAAGGTACAAGCAAAGATGTGAAGGAAAGAAGCATGGACGATCGAACAAAAATGGAATTACTTTCGAAAATGTCCAAACGCGCTAACAGTTTTCAGCATTGGCAGGGTTTAGTATTTTGGCCATAACCTTCTCTACAAAATCGATATGGAGCTGATTCAAGTGGATATGGAAAGCTTAGGAAAGGGCTACAACCATCATGAAGACACCATGAGCAATTTAACACGTTTACAAGTCACACGGACCATGTGAATTCACACGACCTGACCGTGTGAAAGGTTTCGTGTAATTTTACACTTCCGTAAGACTTGCTTTTCAGAGACGGGTTACATGAACCTCCCATGTGAATTCACGCGGTCGTGTGAATGGTCCTGCGGATCATTTTGTTTTCTAATTCCATCGAGACTCTACCAGTGATCTCTCAAAGCCCCTATAAAAGGGGGACCAAGCTTTGGACGAATTTATACTTTATATAACATTTCATACATCAAAAAATAACCAAAATACACTAGGATTACACAAATCTACAATCTTCTGAGACAGGAAGACAAATCTACGAAGAACACCACAAGACCTTTCGCATCTACTAAAGTACAAGGGTTCAAGACTTCGAATGAGGATCCATCCTGAGAAGAATGGTTCTATCATTTTAGTTTAGATATCTTGTTTGTACTTAAACGATGTCAAACAATTTGATTTCAAGTTTGTATATGAATTTGTTATCAATTATGTTAGGCTAATAATTTTGATCATAAGGCATAATCAAAACTGTGGATTCATGTTAAATCTATATTGATTATTTTCTTAATTTGTTTATGTGTTCTATTACATGAATTCGAATGCTTATTTCTTGTAGATTATCTGATCGGTAATATGCATGTCATATTTGTTAGTTCATAATTCAGGAGATGGGTTCTAAAAATTGAAAATCGAATTCAGACATAAATGGGTATAAAGTAAGGCCATAACTGTTTGCGGGGAGTACTTCAATTCGAATATATTTTGGAAGTTGATATTAATTGTTCAGTAGGGATGCTAGCAATCAGTATTAATCAACTATTTATTTTCTTTAGGAGGGGGAATAAATTGAATTAGGAATTGAACCCACACAAATACATAAACTGGTTTTGATAAACATTAATTGGATTTAATATTGAAGAAGCATGTTGAGATTATGTGCCTAGGGTTACTTCCATATTTGTTGAAAACTTGTGGAGTTCGGAACTTTAATAAATAATTATGTGATTTTCAACCACTTTAATAAAATTGGAATATGATATTTACTTGTTTAATAAATAATTATGTGATTTAAATATTTTTACTTGTTTAGGGTTTAGATTAGATAATAAATAATTATGTGATTTTCAACCACTTTAATAAAATTGGAATATGATATTTACTATAGCCTAAGTGTTTCGTATCCAATCCCTGAGTTATACGACCTTGCTCACTGTTATATGCTAGCTACGTTCTACACTTGCAGTATAATGAAAAGATTTTCACAATCAGATACCATTGCAAGTTCTAGAGTTCTAATAACATTAATGACACACTCAACAAATAAGAATGCACATGATAAATGCAGTTATAGACACAAAAGCTCACATGCTTATTTTTTGCATCATGTTCCAATATCCAACATTATCAATCAATCAAATAAGCAAAAGATATATTTTCAAAAATTTATCTCAAGAGTTCATAGTAAATCATACGAAGGCTTTCTGTACTAAAAAAATCAAAAAATATTATACAATTTTTATATGCTCCTACATGCAACCTAAATGCAATGCAAGCATGCTTACATAATTACACATGATCTTGATAACCCCCGAAACTTAAATCATATTTCGTCCCGAAATCATAAGGAAGTTATCAAAAGAAAGAGGAATGTGTGATAAGTACTTACGTGGATCAAAATGGTGGAGGAGGCGGAGGATAGGGGCCTTGTTGGATATGCCGTTGATCCATACGAGAAGTCATCTCGTACATCTGTTGTTGTTATTGGGTGATCGTACCAAAGTGCTGCAAATATTCAGTGTGATACTCGTCAACAGTAGCAGACAATTGGTATGTATTATCCATCAAAGAGCTCACATGGACCTTCAACTGCTCAATTATATCCCTAAAGTCCCCTATCGTCTATCTTCTTCCGGCCTATCCGTCTCAACTTGTGGCTCATCTTTTGTGGCAGCGGCTTGTTCTCCCCTCATAAGCCAGTTACCCCTATCACTCTTTTGTGGCAGCGGCTTGTTCTCCCCTCATAAGCCAGTTACCCCTATCACGGATTGAGGTAGCATCCAAATTTGCGAGTTTAAATTTAGTCCGATCCGCATGAACAAGCCAGTAGTCGCGCCCATCATACTGTATCATCTTCATGGCGGATAAGGCATTAAAATCGATCTTTCTCCCACCATCCGCATGCGCATAGTTGCTAAAATTAACATTAAAGTTCTCCGCGATAGGTGTAATCAATCCTCCAAGACAAATTCCCATTTTCGCCTGATTCTTTACCCGATCAAATTGGTGAGCGATGAATGCCCCAACATTGGGCACCACCTCAGTTCCCGAGGGCATACACCATAAAAACAACTCATCCATATGAATAACCCGTTACTATCTTCTCTAGTGAACATTGTTTCCGCAAATGTGTGTTGCACATATCGAAAAATGGGGTTGCTAATACTTGAAGCCTTCAAAGTACCTATAGGTCCCAAGGGGTGTAGTGTAAGGTTTAGAAGGGGGGGTTGAATAAACCTTAACAATTTTTCACTTTTAGTCTTTTTAAGAATTTCATCAAAGTTGACTCAAATCAGCTAAGTCCTTGGGGGACAGCTAGGTTGGCTTATTTCAGCTAAGTTACCCACTCAACAGACTCGACTGAGTTGTTGATAGTATAACTCGGTTGCATTAGCTAACACTTAACTTTTTAGTTGATTTGGTTTTTAACAGCAGAAGAATTAACACCCTTTGATAATTTAAAGCTTGTTTTTAACACTTGTTTTAGCACTTGTTAGTATCAGTTGGATAGCAAGATAACTTATTAGCAGATATGGAAATATAAGCAAGAAAGTAAATGCTGAAAGTAAATATAAACAAGTGAACAAGTCTGATTACCCCTATTGCCCGACACTTCAACATTGATTTTCGAGGCTTGGTGTTTGCCTTATTTTTAGCTTCACCGCAAGTGTATGGTGTAGTTTATAGAATATGGTATGCAAGGTCGTATCCATGGAGACTAATAAATTAATGCGCTAAGTATTGAACCAAAATAGTCTTATTTTTATTTAGACGATCGAAATTGGATGATTGTTGTGGAAGTAAAGACAAGAATAACCACAAGATACAAGATGAAAATAAATATGGAATTATCAAGAGAATGAAATGGATTCCCGGGTTATGTTTTAATTAATATTCCTCTTGTTGTTCGATTTAATCAAAGCCAAAGTTATTATCAATATACCTATAAGACGATCACACATATGTTTTATCCCCCCTCTCGAGACGTATATAAAACATAGATTGAAATATCTATGCTAGCATCTCTACTCAACAATAGATATACAACTCCAAAATGCACCAAAGATCAAATATCCTTACAAATATCTACAAACCTCTCGATTCATGCAAATATTCATGTCAAGTACTCAAGATCTAATATTGAAGCTCATCTCTCGAATTATGAATCAATATATCAAACATGCTAAATCATTGGCCAAAGTGCTCAAGAATCAAATATTGAAGCTCATCTATCGAATTATGAATCAATATATTAAACATGTCAACTATAGACCAAATGATAAAACAAGAATAGGCACAAAGTACTCAAGTAGGCTTCAAGACAATAACTTCAACTATGATTAAAACATTCAACAAGAGTTCAATTAATCTACTTCCAAAATTCGGAAATCACAAGATGTTTAGCTATTCATTACAAATAAACAACTCATAGACAAATTGTTCATATTCATGACAAGCTAAAATGAAAGATTAAAGCACAAAAAAATGAGAAAACTTAGGGAAATGGATAATCTCTCGATTAATCTTCAATCCTCAAGCTCCGAGTCGACCCGATTCTTCCATTGAATCTTCCTTGATGAAATTGATGTGTTACTTGTGTTCTTGGGTGTATTCCCAGCCTTTTTTTCCCCCTAGTGTGAGCCCCAAAAAGTGGTATTTATACCCCTTATAAGCTTAGGTCAATGTGCTGTCAGATTTTGGAGTTTTCTGCAAGGACGCACGGGTCGTGCTCCCACGCACGGGCTACCCGTGCTCAAATCTGTAGGCATTCTCCTGATTTTTACCAGCCACGCACGGGTCGTGCTCGAAGCCGTAGACATGCTCAAAACCTTCAGGTGCCTTCAGGTGCGCACGGGTTACCCGTGCGTCACCCAAACCTCCGCATTTGCTTCTGGGGTCTTCATAAGAGTTGTAGCCCTCCCTCTTAGCTTTCCATTGCCACTTGAATCAGCCCAATATCAATTTTGTAGAGAGAGTTATGGCCAAAATACTAAACCCTGCTAGTGCTGGAAATTCTAGACACATTTGGACGTTTCTTGAGATTAATCCCCTCATTGTTTGCTCATCCATGCTTCTTTTGACACACGACTCATTATTATGACTCTAGACTCAATATAGTTGGCTTCCAATTGGGTGTAATCGCTCGATCCTTGATGATTCTAGGTCACAATGCTCGTATTTGTCACAAAATCACTCCAAATATCGTTAAATTCCTACAAAACAAGCAAAGCGTAATACCTTTTCCACAAAGAGTGAATATATACCATTTCATATGAGTAATTGCATGTTTAACAACGATAAAAGCCCGAATTAAACCCCAAAATACATGCAAAACTCACACCTATCAAAAACCCTCAAACTTAAAATGTTGACTGTCCCGGTCAACGCATTTAAAAACAAGACAAAACATAACTGGGAGTAATGAAAAGTAGAACGCACAACAACTCAATAAAATTCGTATTATTCATCATAGGTATCAAGTAACGAGTCAATCAAGCCCCAAACATTTAACATAAAGCACACATCAAATAAATCATGGTAAATGCTTTGAATCACTCCTCTCAAAGATCAAGTGTATACCCTCATCTCAAATGAATATAGGACGTGTTTACGCTCAATTCAATTCAATATTGCAGAATTACCATAGGCTTGCAAATCGTCTCATATCTCCGCCACTAGAATGTATGCAATTTGTGAATTAAAAAGGACTTTCTCTCTTTGGTTGTAATGAACGCTCTTTGGTTAGGGTAGGAAAATATGGATAGAGTGACTCAAACTCGAGCGTATAGACCGATGAGCATATAAATCATCTACATTAAAGCTCAATATGCTACTAAATTCTTCTCTCATTTTCATCAACTCTTCTTATCTCCATCCCTTTTCTTTTGTAAACATTATCACCTCACATTACAATTCCTAGCCTCCAAGTTCATTCAATGAAAACTCACATCATAAAGTCGATTAATTTTCAACATTTCTTTTCTCCTCCTTTTCTTCCTCTTTTGTTCCCATCAACCAATTTGCACAATTATCCAACTTTTCAATTCCAACCCATTCAACCTCATCCAATCCCTTTACTCAATGTTATACGCTCAAGTCTAGGGTAACAAATATATCAAGTTAAGGCTTGAATTACGGCTTTCAAAAAAAATCAGTCAATAGGCTCAAGTTGGCTAACTAGGAATTTCAACATCATTAGGTAAGCAAAAGGCTTGAAAGGCTTAACAAAAATGGCCTTTAATCATTTTCACAATAGCATACAACATGTGGCCTTGACAGAGATACCAGAGCAAGTTCTAGAATTCAAAACAACAAAAATGATACACTCAAATCAATAACAAGACTGCATAATATGAAAGCAGTAAAGGCTCAAAAGCTCACAGGCTTGCAAATACGTAATTCAAAGCATCAAACCATGTTCTCAATATCCACATGCTCAATGTCATCTATTCATGGCTTAATAAACTCATACTCAACACCCAATCATAACAATACAAAAATTTCAAAATAAAGCACGAGAATCTCAACATCGGTCAACTCACCCTCTAAACCCTATGAAAGCGATAAACGTGCTAAAACAATAAACGTGCTTCTAATGAAAATGCAACCTAAAATGCTCTACATGCAACTATATGAAAACACACAAAAATGCAAATTTTCTTTTTTAATCCACACAATTCATATCAAAATATTACCTCTCCCCCAAACATGAATGGTATTATATTGCACTAAAGGAAAGATAGAATTTCAATAGTGAAATGTGTGGATATACCTGATTCGTTGGGAAAATGGTGGTAGATCATGACGTATCATCCCGAAGAGCTCCTCATGCCTCCGGTCGACTGTCCAATTCCACTGTTGCTAGCACACCCAAACATCGTATTGACGCACGGGTCGTGCGTAAGCGCACGTCCTGATCGTGAGTGGCTGCGAAGCAAAATCAGGTACTTTCCAATTTTTTTTAACAAAAAGTAAACAAACAAAAACAAAAATCACTCCACAAACCATTGGGTTGCCTCCCAACAAGCGCTATATTTAACCTCTTTAGCTCAACGCCTGTTAATTTCAATTCGTACCACCTTTGAATGCATATATTAGCTGCTAGTCGAGAACCGTTTTTGCATGGTTTGCATCTAGTAATGCATACTTGGGATTTCCAAGCAAGTATTGAAGTCCTGATGTTGGAACACTTTGATTTGAATTATGCTCATGTTGTCCGTGCGCGTATGTACCACTAATGTTCGTTTCATTGTGGAATAGCTTTCTTATAGTATCACGCACGAACTGTTCGGGCATCCACGCACGGTTCATGTGTTCCTTATCCTGTTTCTGCTCCTTTTCGACACCACACACGGGCTGAAAATGCATAGACACACAGTCCGTGTTTGGTTCCGAACTTTCTCGCTTTTCCAGGATCTTCGGATCCTCGTATTCGGTACCACTCCTTTGATGAATGGCACTACATTGTTCCTTTGAGTTGGCTTCAGTGGTGCTTGAAAATTGGCTCTTTTGTTGTTGCCCACCAACAATTGTAACTAATTGGCCCATTTGAGTCTCAAGATTTTTCATCGTACTGGCCAACTGTATCAATTGTAGCTCCATCTTGTCCATCCTTGCGTCTTGCCTTGTGAAGCGGCTCCTAGTTTCATTCATGAATGAACTTGATTGATTTATGGACAAGGTGAGGGCATCTTCCAAAGATGATTTTGCCTCTGCATTGGTATACCCATTCGTTACATTGAAGCTTGATGATGGTGGAATCACATTCTCCGTGTTAGCATATGAAAAATTTTCGTAATTCCCCCAATCTGGATAATAGCACGTAGGAGTAGGATTATTCCAATAACTATAAGAATTCCATTTATTGAAGTAATTAACTTTCTCCATCCGAGCGAGCGTTCGTGTACTACCTGCACCTACTTAAAGAAACAAATCAAACATTGTAGAGATAGAATTTACAAAATAAAAATGAAATAAAAAAATGTCTAAATTAAAAATAATTCTATCTATCGCAATATTTTTAGCTTCACCGCAAGTGTACGGTGTAGTTTATAGAATAGGGTAAGCAAGGTCGTATCCATGGAGACTAATAAATTGATGCGCTAAGTATTGAAGCAAAATAGTCTTATTTTTATTTAGACGATCGAAATTGGATGATTGTTGTGGAAGTAAAGACAGAATAACCACAAGATACAAGATGAAAATAAATATGGAATTATCAAGAGAATGAAATGGATTCCCAGGTTATAGTTTCAATTAATATTTCTCTTGTTGTTCGATTTAATCAAGGCCAAAGTTATTATCAATATACCTATAAGACGATCACACATATGTTTTATCCCCCCTCTCGAGATGTAAATAAAACGTAGATTGAAATATCTATGCTAGCATCTCTACTCAACAATAGATATACAACTCTTAAATGCACCATAGATCAAATATCCTCACAAATATCTAAAAACCTCTCGATTCATGCAAATATTCATGTCGAGTACTCAAGATCTAATATTGAAGCTCATCTCTCGAATTATGAATCAATATATCAAACATGCTAAATTATTGGCCAAAGTGCTCAAGAATCAAATATTGAAGCTCATCTCTCGAATTATGAATCAATATATCAAACATGTCAACTATAGACCAAATGATAAAACAAGAATAGGCACAAAGTACTCAAGTAAGTTTCAAGACAATAACTTCAACTAAGATTAAAACATTCAACAAGAGTTCAATTAATCTACTTCCAAAACCCGAAAATCACAAGATGTTTAGCTATTCATTACAAATAAACAACTCATAGACAAATTGTTCATATTCATGACAAGCTAAAATGAAAGATTAAAGCACAAAGAATGAGAAAACTTAGGGAAATGGATAATCTCTCGATTAATCTTCAATCCTCAAGCTTCGAGTGGACCCGATTCTTCCCTTGAATCTTTCTTGATGAAATTGATGTGTTTCTTGTGTTCTTGGGTGTATTCCCAGCCTTTTTTTCCCCTGGTGTGCGCCCCAAAAAGTGGTATGTATACCCCTTATAAGCTTAGGTCAATGTGCTGTCAGATTTTGGAGTTTTCTGCAAGGACGCACGGGTCGTGCTCCCACGCACGGGCTACCAGTGCTCAAATCTGTAGGCATTCCCCTGATTTTTACCAACCACGCACGGGCTACCCTTGCTCGAAGCCATAGACATGCTCAAAACCTTCAGGTGCCTTCAGGTGTGCACGGGCCGTGCGTCACCTAAACCTCCGAATTTTCTTATGGGGTCTTCGTAAGAGTTGTAGCCCTATCTCTTACATTTCCGTAGCCACTTGAATCAGCCCAATATCAAGTCTGTAGAGAGAGTTATGGCCAAAATACTGAACCCTGCTAGTGCTGGAAATTCTAGACGCATTTGGACATTTCTTGAGATTAATCCCCTCGTTGTTTGCTCATCCATGCTTCTTTTGACACACGACTCATTATTATGACTCTAGACTCAATATAGTTGGCTTCCAATTGGGTGTAATCGCTCGATTCTTGATGATTCTAGGTCGCAATGCTCGTATTTGTCACAAAATCACTCCAAATATCGTTAAATTCCTACAAAACAAGCAAAGCGTAATACCTTTTCCACAAAGAGCAAATATATACCATTTCATATGACTAATTGCATGTTTAACAACGATAAAAGCCCGAATTAAACCCCAAAATACATGCAAAACTCACACCTATCACTTGGACCTATACCGGGCAGCACTCGGGTCAACATGGCATCTTTGCACCATATGAAGTTTATTGCAAATGATGATGGCATGTTATTCTTTCAATAGAAGCGAGGTGATGCATTTCCATTGCCGAACCCGAGATACACCACTGTAAAAGTTCTTGAGGACACAACTAATTTTCTGCTTAACTCTGAAGCACATATCAGAGTTACTGAGGCTATCAATGCAAGAAAGATGTGGTGGCTGACATAGAAGATGTGGTGGCTGAAGAAGAGGAGCTCAACAGGCAAGAAAGGGGAATGGAACCTCATCATCCTCAAATAGGGTATGACATCCCCGGGCCCTCACAGGGAGGAGATCACCCCGGACCCTCACAACGCGGGGATCATCCCGGAACCTCTTATGGCGACGAGTCACAACGCGGGCATGATTTTCATGACATGCTCTATGCCTTTGGGGAGGACTTGCGGCATCAAATGGAGGACTTGCGGCAGCAAAGGGATGAATTGCAGTAGCATCGAGATGATTTTCGTGCATTCCAGGTGTACTACGATCGGAGGACCTTGGAACAAGAGCAGCAGTATCGGGCCCAGGAGCAACGGGAATTGGAGATGTGGCAAATGATGCAACAGATACAAATGTGGCACATCTCACAGGGCCACTTCCCGTCCCCACCTCCACAGTGACTCAGGTATATCTCCACTTTTCATTATTGAAATTCTATCTTTCCCCTTCCGGACAATATAATTTCATTCAAGTTTGGGGGAGAGGTAGTATTTTGATATATGAAAAGTGTAGATAGAAAAAAAAATATCTTGCATTATTGTGTGTTTTTCATATAGTTGCATATAGAGCATTTTAGGTTGCATTGCATTAGAAGCACGTCGACGGCTTTAGCATGTTTATTGTTTTCATAGATTTTAGAGAGTGAGTTGACCAGGCATGATGCAACTTGATGCTTGTTTGTTGCTGAAAATTTGTATTGTTTGGATTGGATGTTGAGTATGAGTTAAATGAGCCATGAATAGATGACAAAGAGCATGTGGATATTGATAACATGGTTATATGCTTTGAATTACGTATTTACAAGCCTGTGAGCTTTTGAGCCTTTACTGCTTCTATTTTATGCAGTCTTGTTTGTAATTTGAGTGTATCATTCATGTTGTTAGAATTCTAGAATTTGCTCTGGTATCTCTATCAAGGCCACATGTGTATGTGAATTGTGAATATGATTAAAGGCCATCCTTGTTAGCCTTTCAAGCCTTTTACTTACCTAACGATGTTGAAATTCCTAGTTAGCCAACTTGAGCCTATTGCCTATTTTTTTGATAGCCACAATTCAAGCGTTAACTTAATATATTTGTTACCCTACACTCGAGCGTATAGCATTGAGTAAAGGGATTGAATGAGTTTGAATGGTTGGAATTGAAATGTTGGATAATTGTGAAAAATTGGTTGATGGGAACAAAAGAGGAAGAAAAGGAATAGGAAAGAAATGTTGAAAATTCATAACAGAGTCGAAAAAAAAAATCGAATTTATGATGTGAGTTTTCGTTGAATGAACTTGGAAGCTAAGAATTGTAATGTGAGGAGGTAATGTTTACAAAAGAAAGGGGATGGAGATAGGAAGAGTTGATGAAAATGAGAGAAGAATTTAAGAGCATATTGAACTTTAATGTAGATGATGTATATGCTCATCGATCTATACGCTCGAGTTTGAGTCACTCTATCCATATTTTCGTACCCTAACCAAAGAGCCTTCATTATAACCAAAAGAAAAAAGTCTTTTTTGATTCACAAATTGCATACACTTTAGTGGCGGAGATATGAGATGATTTGCAAGCTTATGGTAATTATGCAACATTGAATTGAATGGAGCGTAAACACGTCCTATATTCATGTGAGATGAGAGCATACACTTGATCTGGAGAGATGTGATTCAAAGCATTTACCATGTTTTATTTGATACGTGCTTCATGTGAGATATTTGAGGCTTGGTTGATTTGTTGGTTGACACCCATGATGAACAATACGGATTTTCTTTTGGAGTTTATGTGTGCGCTATCTTTCATTTCTCCCTGTTGTGCTTTATCTCGTTTTCAAAATTGTTGATCGGGATGGTCCACAGTTTAAGTTTGGGGAGTTTTGATAGGTGTGAGTTTTGCATGTATTTTGAGGTATAAATATGACTAAAATGGTGATTAGACATGCATAAACTCATATGAAATGGTTTGTATTCACTCTTTGTGGGAAAGATATCACGTTTTGCTCGTTTTGTAGGAATTTAATGATATTTGAAGCAATTTGGTGACAAATACAAGCATCGCGAAGTAGAAACACCAAGAATTGAGTGAACGTACGAGATTAGAAGACAAAATGAGAAGAAGTTGGACAAATAAGGCCAAAACAGGGTACGCACGGGTAGGGCGCGCACTTGGACGTGACCCGTGCGTCTCTGGGCAAGGAGAATTGTGACTACGGCAAGGCGCATGGGCAACCCATGTGTAGACGCACCACCCGTGCGCCACTAAAAGTTTGAAGATTCCTACGGCAATGCGCATGGGTAACCCGTGCATGGACGCACGACCCGTGCGTTGGTTGGTGAAAACCAGGACATGGCCTACGGGATGACGCACGGGTAACCCGTGCGTCTCTGCTGGAATGTTGCATTATGACAGCACTTTGCCCTAGACTTTCTAAAAGGTATAAAAGGCTTTTGGGGGCGCACACCAAGGGGATATTCTAACATTTTGGACTTAGAACACAAGGCAAAACACAAAACTACCAAGGAGGCATCAAGGAGACAATCGGGTTGCATCGGAGCTTGAGGAACGAAGATATATCGTGAGATTGTCAACTTTCCTAAGTTTTTCTTGCTTCTCTTGTATTTTAATCTCTCATTTGAGCTTAGTATGGCTTTGAAAAATTTGTCTATGAGTTGTTTGAACATCATGTGTAGCTAAACTTCTTGAGATCTCCGTGTTTTGGAAGTAGATTAATGAACTCTTGTTGAATGTTTTAATCTTAGTTGAAGTTATTGTCTTGAAGCCTATTTGAGTACTTTGAGCTTATTCTTATTTTATCACTTGGCCAATTATTTAGCATATTTGATATATTGATTCATAATTCGAGAGATGAGTTTCAATATTAGATCTTGAGTACTTGACACGAATATTTGCATGAATCGAGAGGTTTGTAGATATTTGTGAGGATATTTGATCTTTGGTGCATTTGGGAGTTGTATATCTATTGTTGAGTAGAGATGCTAGCATAGATATTTCAATCTACATTTTATATACATCTCGAGAGGGGGGATAAAACATTTGTGTGATCGTCTTATAGGTATATTGATAATAACTTTGGCTTTGATTAAATCGGACAACAAGAGGAATATTAATTAAAACCATAACCCGGGAATCCATTTCATTCTCTTGATAATTCCATATTTATTTTCATCTTGTATCTTGTGGTTATTATGTCTTTACTTCCACAACAACCATCCAATTTTGATCGTCTAAATAAAAATAAGACTATTTTGCTTCAATACTTAGTGCATCAATTTATTAGTCTCCATGGATACGACCTTGCTTACCCTATTCTATAAACTACACCGTACACTTGCGGTGAAGCTAAAAATAAGGCGAACACTAAGGCAAAGGATGGGAAAGAGGCCACGGGAGTTTAGACTCTTGGCCATGAAAGTGCAATCGAAGGAGTTGTGACTCCGAATGATGCCATTGAAGACCCCAAGACAACTGAGTCTGTCGAAGGGATTGTAGAATGCTATACAGCGGTTGAGACTACTGGGGGTAATGAAGGCCTAAAGGAGGTTGAGACTTCCTTAGGTAAGGAACCTGAACATGAGAACATTCCTCAAGTAGAAGGAGCTTATGCAGAAGAAGAGATCAGCGCCCTTCATGATTCCCAAGAACATATTGATACATCTTTTCTAGGATCAGAGGATGAAGCCGAGTCCACACATAATGAAGATTCTACGCTGGACAAAGCTGAGGATGTTCTTAACTCATGGAGCAATGTTAGTGATAAGACAACTCCAATGAGATTCAACTTTGATGATGAACCATTGCCTCAGGCCACATCATACTCCGATGACGATGCTAATACAGTTGAGGACCCATTACCTCAAAAGAAAAAACCTACAAAGACTGACGAAGCTATTAAGATAGATGAGGCTTAGCCACCGAAAGCAGCTACCATAGTTGTAACAAGAATTTACTCAAACAACTCTGTTGTAGGCTCCTACAGCTGCATTATCTGCCGATGACACTGGCTCAGCCGAGGCATAGAGAGCTGATAAATTGCAACAAGAACAGGGAAAGGCCCCCCAACGTGGACCTTCAGGGATTCCTTTTGTTCGAGACGATGTCTTTGAAGACATATTTCCCTTCAGTGTTGAATTGCCTGACATGGACGCTGAGTCTCCCCGAGACCAAGAGAAATACACCATGCAGGAAGATCCCATCATTCCAACTGATACGATTGTGCCTATGGGTTTTGATTTCGATGTAGTGTGGCATTGAAGAAGAGTCGGCTTCCACAGTCGAGTTTCAAAATGCTTTCAGAAAATTTGTGATGAAATCGAGAAGATGGAATGCCACCATACATCGCTGGATCTTCATTTGGACAACCGTGATGCAACCCTCAGCACAGATATTAGAGGAGTTGTCCTATGCATCAGGTAGTGGGCTGCACAGCAGACTGCCATGCGCTCAGAGTAGGTCCATTACTTCAAGGCCTTGTTTGCAAAAATATTGGTTTGGAGTGCGGATACGTCAAAGTTTCAGCAGAGAATGAAGGAATACATGGTCAGAATGGAAACCTTTCATAAGTCGTACATGGAGTTGCTTAAGTTGCACCATCAGAGCGAAATTACACGTCTAAAGGACAACGTGAACAAGAAGTTTAGTCTTCTTATGGCAGAGATGAAGTTGGTGGCAGCTGAGTCGAAAGCTACCCGGTCAGAGTTTTGAACAGCCCACTCTAGAGCAGATATCAAGCAAAATTCAACCAACAGCCGATTGGATTTCATTCTGAGTGGATTATTCCCTGGCCTAACCCTTTCGTTTGGTGATGATGCCAGAAAGGGGAAAGATGAGGCCTTAAAGGGACTAGAGGGGGAGAATAGGAGTAATAAGGAGGCGAAGAAAGGTGATACCTTAAAGGGACTAAAGGAGGAGAATAGGAGTAATAAGGAGGCGAAGAAAGGTGATACAGCTGAGGGGGAAGAAAGTTCAAAAACTTTTCCTTCGAAACTCATGTTTGCTGAAACCCCACAGCAAGGAGATGTCACTGTTTCAATTCTCAGCAAGTTACCGAAAGAACCATCCGTTGAACAAAAAGCTGAGATGGCCATGAAAGAATCTATGAAGGCCATTGAAGCTGCATTCGAGAAGGTAGCTGAGAAGCAATCTGCACGCATCCAAGATATCATAAAGCAGTATGATGGTCCTCCAGTCGGAAAGGATTACCGTGCTATAAAGCCCCCAATAGAGTTTGCTATGCCTGATGCTGGAAAAGAGCCCAGATCTCTAGAGGAATTCCAGACTCTAGAAGCAGAAGGTTATTTTCAAGATATGACTCTACCTCAATCATGGGATTTGTACTAGGAGAAGGGAATTAAGCTATGCAATTCGGCTATTAAACAGCCAACTTCCAGCAGTCACCTGGCTGGAAAAGCAAAAGCTCTAGTGCAAGAATTTTGTTGTACTATTCATTCTCCCTGTAACTTAGCTTAGATACACATTAAAAGTTATACTTGTATAAAGCTTTGATCTTTGTTGTAAACAGCTTTGTAAAGGACAAGAATGCTATGATCAAATAAAATTGATTATTCAAAAGCATACATTCTTTGCTACTGCAATACTTGTGTTTGTTGTTTACTTATTTGTGTTTGTTTAAGTTTTGGCATCATCAAAAAGGGGGAAATTGTTAGGAAATTTATTTGTTAGATTTTGATGATACCATATAAAACTTAGACTAGGAAGTTGGCACCCCATTTTCCTTGTAATTTTGTATTGTAATAGATAGGACTGAAAGAGCTGAGTGAAGTCAGCTAAGTCAAGAATGCAAGAAGCCAATTGCCGATTAGAGTGAAGACTCTGCTGTATGTCAGCTGAGTATGGCCAGGAAGGAAGACAAGGACACGACTGAAGGAGAGCCAGCTGAGGAACAACTGTGTGAAGTTTGAGGAAGTGTCAGTCAAGTCTATGAAAGGAGACAAGTCTAACAGTTGAAGTGATAGTTGAGTCAATCTTATGGTTCAAGCAGACTCAAGTCACAAGGAGTAAAGGCAGCAGTCAAGTCAAGACAACTCGATTGATCTATTGAAGGAAGTCAAGAATATTACTCGATATAGTAATATGTCCAAGCTTCCATGTCTTAAAGTGTTTGGCCCAGAAACATGCAAAAGGAATAAGCCAACGGGAAACACTAAAACTTGTGTCAGATCCTGTAAAGTTGTGAAGTCATTTAATACGAGGAAGGGTCAACATCACAAGTGCTGCATACCAAGAAAAGACAAGCCAACGAACAAGAAGTGTCATTTGAAATGAGTCTATCTCTTTAACGGGCAAATTTCAAATAAGCAGTATAAGGCTGAGGAAGCATTTGAGAAAAGGTTACGAATGACACTGATCTTTCAAGCAATATTCAAGCAAGCATAACCTGCAATATTCTCAAAGCTTATCAAAATATTCCTCAAGCCTAAAACTCGAAGAAACTCGATCCAACACACGTTGTGATGAAAAGATAACTTCAACCAGTTGAAGAGGAAATATTTGAAGAACAAAGAGGGGTCTACTCTCCAAGTTGAAGGAGTTGTAGAAAGGTTCAAGGTCGAACCAGGAGATTCAAGTTTGTTGGAGGGATGTGTGAACAAATCCAAGGACTTGAAGGGAGCTGAAGTAGCAAGGCTCTTGTGAAGAAGTTGAGTCACAGGAGAAGTCAGCTGTGTGATCAAGGCTGTCTCTAGACTGTTCACTGCTTTGTAACTTGATCTGTTACTTAGTGGATTCTTCCAGAAGTTGGAGAAGAGTAGATTAGAGGAATTACCCCATCCTCGAACCACTATAAAAATTACTTGTGTCATTTTACTTTCAGCTTTTACTTTCTTGCATATATTTTTATATCTGCTATTAGTTAATTTGCTAATCCAACTGGTAAATAACAAGTGCTAAAACAAGTTTTAAAAACAAGCTCTAATTAATCTAAAGGGTGTTAAGTCTCCCGCTGTTAAAAACCAAACCAACTAAAGTTAAGTGTTAGCTTAAACAACCAAGTTATATTATCAACAGCTCTATCGAGTCTGTTGAGTGGGTAACTTAGCTGAATATAGCTAACCTAGCTGTCTCCCAATGACATAACTGATTTGAGTCAACTCTGTTGTAAATCTTAAAAAGACTCAAAGTTAAAATTTGGTAAGGTTTATTCAACCCCCCCTTCTAAACCTTACGCTACACCCCTTGGAACCTACACTATGTTCACTCCTAGATGCCATTTCATCTACATGTTCATCAAATAGAGCATCATCATCTATACTATCATTCCCCATGTTAAAATCAATGTCATCTAGATCTAAATCCACAACAATGTAACCCCTCTCATTATCACCAATGTCACCCCTCTCATCATCATCAATGTTGAAATTTTGTATGTACTCCTCAGTGTCACCACTATCATTGTCACTCTCAGCCTCCTCATTGTCACCACTATCGTTATCCCCAATGTCACCACTCTCAATGTCCTCTGCACTAGACTCATGTTTTGGTACTAAAATCTCGACAAATACATGAATTTCCCTAGCAGCTTTACATTTTTTTAAAAGATTTCAACAATTCTGCATCTTCATATACTAACTTAAAACCATCTTCCTCATACAAAAAAAATTTGACCTTCACATATATGGTTCTTACCCCACAACTCAAAGTTTATAATATTCATATTCATAACATCTACATAGTCAAACACTATCTGCCTACCACCAATGTACTTTGTATGAGGCACATTTTGAAAAGTTCCACCATAATGCAAGACTACTGTTCTAGATTCCGAATCAGGGTCTGTGGAAAAATGAAAAAAAAAATTCATTAATAAACTCAGTCAACGAAAGAAGGACCACAGTTCTTTGACCGCACATTAAAATATTACAACTCAACCCTACATGTTTCACAAATACCAGACAAGCACAACATGAAAAGGAGGACCATTTTATAAATTAACAATATAAGAAAAAATAAAAGGGAGGACCATCTTCTAAAACATATTCTCAAAACACATTGTATAAACAAGAAACTCAGAAAGAGAACTCACGATATCGAGGTGGTGGCAAAATCTAGTGTTGTTCGCTCCTAATGTACACCATTTCTCTGGGTATAGACCTTCAAATTTGTAGGTTTTGATTTTTTCGGTAGTTTTGAAAGAGGAGGGAGAAATCGAAGGCTGGGTTTCTTTTTTTTCTCCACATGTTTGATTTCTAGGGTTTATGTTAATTTGGTATACCAATTAATTAATTAATGTGTGTAATTATTTTCCCTCCAAAATATTTTCCACCTAGGATGGGTTTATGTATTTATTTTAATATATTTATTCCCAACGTGTCACAAATCACCGGAAAATTAAAAATCCCCCAAATCAATGGGTCACGTGGGGTCACGTGCCATTTTCCGGCAAGTTTTCTTAATCTCCCACGTAATTTGGACTTAAATTGCGATAAATTCTAAATTATTATACTTAATTTGCCATACCCCTAAATTAATGGTCTACTATGCAAGTACTCCAAAGATAGTGGACTAAGTATGCATTTTAGCCTATATTGGAAAGCATTTCAACCCACAAAAGAGTCATTAATTTACAGTTCTAGATATCATTATTTTCTTCCAAATAGATGTTTAGTTAGAGACACTTCAGGCTTTCCCCCAATTGGATGAAAAATGATTAGTACTAGATCACTACAAGAAAAATTCAAAACAACAACACTAAAAGGACAACATTTTTGCACTAATTAGTTGTCATTTGAAGCATTCACAAAAGTTTTTCAGAAATAAGTTGTCTGTTAACATTTTTATTTGTCAACTTATTTTTACATATGTTGTAATGGACATCTACCACAACATCTTATTTGTGTCCAATACAACAGTTTAAAAAGAAAACATTTACCACATATTTAGATTTTTTTTTTGAGAATAACATATTTTTTTTGAAAATCAAAAGAAAGATATCATTAATTAAGCAGATCGAACTGCAAGTCTTTACAAATAAAGAGAGGAGGTATATCCCTCCACTCAACGACATCAGACACAGAATATGTTATTCGGGCTAACACATGGTCAACATTATTCGTTGATCTCCTAACAAACACACACTTTACATTTTGCATATCTACTAAAAGTTCCTTACAATCACATATAACTTCAGCAAAAAATGAATTATCTTCATAGTTGTTGCACAGTGCCTTAATAACTTTGAGAGAATCTGATTCAATAATTATTGTAGAATTGCTCCACCATGCCTTAAGCCAACTGAGAGCCTCACGAATTCCAACTGCCTCTGCAACCTCAGGATCAAAACAACCAAGCAAAGCTCCCTGTAATGCTGCTAAAAAATGGCCATCAGAATCTCTAAGTACACAAGCATAACCCATCTTACATGATTCTTTGAAAATTGCAGCATCAACATTACACTTGATCCAACCTAGGTCTGGTTTTTGCCACTTAACCGCCCCATTAAATGCATTAAGAAACCAGTCCCCAATTTCACTGACTTGTGCTATCTCCCACTGATATAGAACATAGTTTGCAAAATTCAACACCTGAACAGGAGTCTTAAACGTTTGGTTCCAAATGATATCATTTCGGTTTTTCCACATAGCCCATAACATCATTAATATCTGAATCCGACAAACATTCGAACACTCCTCCCAAATACATTTAAAACAGGACAAAAAAGAAACAGAATCAGCAGGAATATGAATATTTGACAGCAAGCTCCAGCAGCACTTAGCAAAGGAACAATGAAAAAAAATGTGAGACAGATTCTCAATGCCCATATTACATACAGGACACAACATACAAATCTGAACCTTCTTGGAAAGAAGTCGATCCTTTGTTGGTAAGACAATGTGGATGGCCCTCCAAACAAGATTTTTAACTTTAGAAGGAACTTTTAAACTCCAGAAATTCTTCCAATCAATAATCTCACTAACCAGGCTGTTAGCAGCTAAATTATCACACAAAATTCTGTATGTAGACTTGATAGAATAAACTTCTTTTGTGCATCCTTTCCATATCCATTTATCACCTATATGCCCATCATTAAGAGGAATACTGAGAATGAGATTTTGATCTCTAGTATTAAACAAATCATGAATAATATCAACATCCCATTGCAAGCAATCAACTTTCATCAAAGTATTAACAGATATGGGGGCCTGAAATAGGGGAGGAGATGAAACAAATGCATTAGAATCTGGGAGCCACGGATCATCCCACACAGAAATATTCATTCCATCACCCACCTGCAATGTACAATTATTCAATACCAACTCTTTAACAGCTAGAATACTCCTCCATACATAGCTAGGATTCGAGCCTAATGAAGCCTTATACAAGCTGTTAGAATGGAAATATCTTCCTTTGAATAGCCTAGCAACTAGTGAATGCTGATGGGTTAGAAGTCTCCACACTTGCTTACCAAGCAAAGCTAAATTAAACTCATGCAACCTTCTAAAACTCAATCTCCCTTGATTTTTATGAGAGCAAAGTTTATCCCAGGATAACCACTTTATGCCTCGCGATGAATTATCTCATGTACCCCACCAAAAAGCATTCATCATCCTTTCCAACTCACAACATAATTCTCCAGGTAAGAGAAAGATACTCATGGCGTAAATGGGCACAGCTTGTGCAATTGTTTTTAAAAGTATCTCTTTATCCGCCCGAGAAAGAATTTTTTGTTTCCATCCTTGTAATCTACTCCACACCTTCTCTTTAATGAAAGCAAAGATTTCTTTCTTATTACGCCCAATCAAAGAAAGAAGACCAAGATACGAGCCATGATTCTCTGTCAAAGGAACATTAAGAAGGCTGCAGATTTCATCCCTCCTAACAACATCGTATTCTTACTAAAAGAAATAGCAGACTTCTGAAAATTCACAATTTGACCCGAGGCTCGAGCATAAATATCCAAACACGACTGAATTCTAAGGCATTCTTCCCGATTAGCTTGGAAAAATAAGAAGTTGCCGTCTGCAAAAAATAAATAAGAAACACTAGGCGCACGCCTTGCAATTTGACAACCATGTATCCATCGTCGTTCAAATTTCTGAATAATAGCCGAGAGCCCCTACGCACATAGGATAAAAAGATAAGGCGATAAAGGATCACCTTGTCGAAGTCCATGTTCCGGAATGAACAACTTTGATTCGAACTCACCGTGTATGATTTTATAGCAAACAGTCGAGACGCACAACATCATGAGATCAACCCAACGCGAATTAAAACCAAGTTTAAGCAAAATGGCCTTGAGATATGCCCATTCAATGCGGTCGTTTTTACTCATATATCAATTTTAAGCGTTGCCACTCCATTCTTACCTTGTCTCTTACGTTTAAGATAGTGATTAATCTCAAACGCAATCATAATGTTGTCAGAAATCAACCTCTTGGGTACAAAAGCACTCTGAGATTCCGAAATAACACCTGGGAGAATTTTTTTTAAACGATTGGCCAAAACCTTAGAGATAATTTTATACGCCACATTACATAGAGCAATTGGCCTTAAATTAGATACAACCCGTGGATTGTTCTTTTTAGGAATAAGAACAATATTAGTATCATTAAACCCTGTCGGAAACGAACAAGAGTTAATAAAGGAAAGACAAGCAGACACAACCTCAGGGCCAGTGACATCCCATAACTTTTGAAAAAATGCCGGATTCATCCCGTTCGGACCCGGTGATTTATCCGGATGCATAGAGAATAAAGCCTCCTTAATTTCCAGTTCCGAGAAAGGAGCCATAAGATCTGAATTTTGGGCTGCAGAAATGCGAGGCTCAACACAATCAATAATTGAATGACATTCGCATCCTGAAGAGGAAAACATTTCCATAAAATGGCGAACAATATGAAGGCCTAATCCGTCATCCCAATTAAGCCAAGAACCATTTTGATCTTTGAGCTGTGAAATTGTGTTATGTCTCTTTCTCGTAGATGCCACTGAATGAAAATATTTAGTATTTGCATCTCCGCCTTTTAGCCAATATAATTTCGCTCGTTGTTTCCAAAAATCATCTTGTTGTGCAAGTAATAATGCGTACTGCTTCTTTGCTTGTTCAAATTCATTAACAGAAAATGAATCTCTGCCACCCTGATAATCACTCATCTTCTTTTTTGCTTGTTTAATTCTGATAAAGAAAGAATTTCTAAGAATATCACCCCATTTAAAAATATCCTCACCACATGCTGCAATTTTCCCAATTAAATTCCCAGGATCACCTTTATTCCATCCATTAACCACAATCTCTTTACACTCCTTTTCTCGCAGCCACACATTTTCAAACCAAAATTTCCGCACACGACGAATACGATATTGTTTTCCCAAATCAAGAAAAATAGGGGAGTGATCCGACATGGAAGCCTCCAAATTCCAAATTTTACCATAGGGAAAATTAGAAAGCTAGCTCCGATTAACTAATCCTCTATCTAATCGTTCCTCTACCCAATGTTGTGTGCCTCGACCTCTTTCCCAGGTATATTGATAACCCAAAAAACCCAAGTCCATGAGTTCATAGTCACTAAGAGCCGAACGAAAGCCCGTGAGAAGCCAGGATGGATGATCCACATTACCACGTTTTTCCAAATTTAACAAGAGATCATTAAAATCACCTAAACAACACCACGGAAGAGTAGATTGATTAGCTAAACGACGAAGAAAATCCAACTATGGGCGTCTCCGAGTCCTTGAGAATAACATATTTAAAATAACAAATAACAATATTTCGAAAAAAGAAAGAAAGAAAAACTAACAAAATAGTTGCATTAGAAAGTTAATTTTAATTATTCAAAAAAAAATTAATTTTAATTGATAAAAAAAATTAATTTAAATAAATTAAATTTAAAAAGTAATAATAATAATATCAGCCCTAAACTAAACATATGTCGCTCAAAAAACCCAAAACGCTTATCATCGTCCCTCCACCGCCACCACCCTTTCCATCGCCCTCGACCGCCTAGTTGTCATCCACTCCTCCACCGCGCGCCGCCGTCAACGCCCCCTCCACCGCCTGGGGCCCTGGCTGGCTGTCAAAACATCTTCACTTATTATTTGTTCGATCTGTTAGCAACAACCTGGTATATCTTAGTCTTTTGTATCTTTAGCAACATTTTGCTCGTAATATTTTCTCTATATCCAGAATGCTAAGATGGATGTGCGGACACACTAGATTAGATAGGATAAGAAATGAACACATTAGAAACAAAGTGGGAGTAGCACCAATAGATGAGAAAATTAGAGAAACACGATTAAGATGGTTTGGACATGTTTATAGGAAACCTTTAGATGCACCTGTGCGACGTTTAGAAGGTAGAGAATCACTCACACAAATCAAAAGAGGAAGAGGTAGGCCTAAAAAGACTTGGAAAGAAGCTATTAAACATGACATGTTATACCTAGAAATAAACGAAAATATGGCTTATGACCGTAAACGATGGCACAATATGATCCGTATAGCCGACCCCACGTAGTGGGATTAAGGCTTAGTTTGTTGTGGTTGTTGTAGCTCTATATCCAGATAAACATCTTCACGACATGTAAGTTTTCTGGTAGATAAGTATGATTGATAGATAGGGCAACAGTTAAAGTATGATTGAGTCAGTGAAATATTTTCTGCAAATATGTGAAACAATTCTTTTGTATGTATTGTTTATATTGAATATGTAACATGATTCATTGGAGTGTTCAAGAAAGATAGCAGGTTCTGTTTTCTGGTAGATCATCATCATCATCAACTGCACCTTATCCCACTATGTGGGGTCGGTGGTGTGAAGTTTATAGTGTCAATTAATTGTCTAAAATTAGTTAACACTACAAATTCACACAAAAAGCAAAGTGGCAAAGTTTTACGCCGGATGCCCTTCCTGACGCAACCTTCATACGAAGGAGAAATGAGATGAAATTCCAAAACCATCATCACCATAAGTTTTTCCACTTGCATGGAAAATACGATGAGACGGCGATGAGTTGAGATAGTTGCTCTAGTCATATCCCATTACATAATTGATATAGTAAAATCAACATGTACATCATGGAACATGACCAATGTTTTCTGGTAGATATGTTTGGTTATTAATCAAGAGTGGCATGATAAATAGCTCTCTTGAAATTGTGGAAATGTGAGACTCAGTGAAAATTTCTTAGCATGTGTAAAAGATCAACAGAATGCTAGAGCAGTTTGATCACTCAGTTTTTTTTGGGCTTTTTGGTGAAGATGTACACTGATAATCTTGAGAGACTTGGATTTTATAGCAGGATTATGCCTCTATTGAAAATGTAACAAGTTTCAGTGCTATTTTCTCCTCCTAGATTTTAAAATCAATGCATCCAAATTTACATAAGTCATAATCTTTTTTTGTTTCTTGAATTAATTGATTGGTTCTTGCTGATGGATTTTCATCTTTTGAAATGGATCTGCCAACAATATAGGTGTGCACCAGTGACATATTACAATTTAATAAGTCAATTGTTGAGTTTGCCTATGGAGTTCATTGACTTGCTTGAAAAGGACATAGTTAAAATGTAGCTGTTGAAAAAAATCCTTGTATGGACAGTGATTGAGTTATATATGTTAAATTGCTGAATATTTTGTCGAGCTAGCTGTTGCATATTCCAAGAATCCAAATACTGGTTTTTTCCATAGTATTTGTCTAATTTAGTTCCAAGACAACTTTGGTTTTAGCGAAAGAAATTTGAGGCACTAAGTAAATTTAATAATTATCAAAGTGCCGTATTATTAATTAATTAAGGCAGGTCAAAAGTGAGATTAGACGGCCAGTTGTTTTCCTCTGTATTTTTCAATAGTTTGAGACCAAGAATAGTTCCAGAATAATACCTCATTTTAAATAAATAGTTCCAGATTAGATGGCCATTACCTTTTTTTGTTCCGTAGAAACTGAGTAAGCAACAAAAAGAGAAAAGACAGAAAATCAAATACCCCCATCGTCTTTCTCGTAAAGGATATGCACGTTTTGCTGAAGACATTGTAAGTTGATGATAATTGATTGTAAATTATTTTCTTCAACAACTACAATTATTTGAAATGTAAATTGATGATAATTCTTGATTGTAGCACGATAAAATAGGTGATGATGATGAAGTCGATAGAGTTATTCTTTGGAAGGAAGCAAGAGTAGGTCACAAAGGGGAATTTGCAGGAGAAGATGTCAAAAGAGTAGCCAAAATCATTGTGAGCGAATCATTCTCATTTTTACTATAATCTCTTGATTTAGATGACTTATATTTTTAATATGCTCATTCTTAATAAAGATCAATATTATAGAATCATATTCTTAAAGATCATTTTGTTGTATTACAGGACGATCTGATAGAACAAAAGAAGAAGGGTAATTGGAAACCTGGAGGACCAAAACAAGATCCCCTTACAAAGGCACCATATTCTGAAGAACATCCTGGGCGTATGAGGGCTATTGGAGGTCATGTTACTCCATCAATATACTTTAATGTAGCTAAAGGGAAGAAGACTGTTGTTGAGAAAGAGGTTATGATTGAGCAACAAAGAAAGTTGGAGGTTGTTTAGCGAATACTAAATTGTCTGATGATGAAAAGTCAGAATAAAGGACACGTGCTTTAGCGGACAGGTTGATGGGTACATTGACTAATCAATTAGTTTTGGTACCATGTGATGTTGGGTAAGTAAGAACTATATTAATTTCATTAGCATGCACTTATAAGTGGTGAATTGTTTGACCTATGTGTTTGTTTGTATATTTCAT
The DNA here is from genome assembly GCA_016081115.2 of Rehmannia glutinosa. Lineage (NCBI taxonomy): Eukaryota > Viridiplantae > Streptophyta > Magnoliopsida > Lamiales > Orobanchaceae > Rehmannia > Rehmannia glutinosa. The sequence goes on along the minus strand of CM071935.1, from coordinate 43,750,921 downwards.
TGGATTCTAACAGTCATCGACCCTCACAAAGAGGTTGTTTCTTTGTTCGACCCTCTTAGTCATCGAAATCGCTATGAAGATTGGAAAAAAGTTGTGAATGTGTAAGTCTTTTTTCACTTTTTATGTGTTTGATGTATATGATGATTTATAAATTTATGTATACTAGATGCGCATTCTTATTAAACCATCAACTGAATGTATATAGGGCTTTAAAAAGGTTCAACGTGGAGAAGGGAAAGAAAGGAAAAAAGCAACCTACATGGGACGTAGTTAAGGTACATGTTTGAAATGTACTCTGTAGGTAATGAAATGCATTAATCCAATTATTGCATATCCAAAGTGCCTATGTGAAATTATAAACAATTTTATGTCAATTAGCTTCTTTTGTGCATGCACATACTCTGTAGGGACTTAATTATTCCAATTACTTAAAAGAGGAGCGGGGAAAGAAGAAAAAACTTAGATTGTCTATGATCCCTAAATGCACTCATGAATTGGTTCTTTTCTTCTCCTTCCTTCGATGGCATTGGTTGTGTGGATTATGTTGCAAATCAAAATCATAATTTGTAAAATAAGTTAGTTGGGAAAATGTTTAAGATACGACACTGATACAAAATCAGTTGTACTGAGGGTTTTTGTGAATGACTCCAGTTTCTCTGGTACTCACCATCCCTGGCCTGAGTATGCTCTCAATAGCAAGATCTCTATGATACACTTATATGCTTTTCTATTCTTACAAAATTCAAAAAAAAAAAAGGGAAGAAGAATAAAAAAAAGCCATCTCCGATTCTGTCCAGGTGTGTGGGGCGCTGAGAAAAATCCTTTCTTTTTTAGTGTAAGTTTCAGTGTTTCTTTATGTTTTCTTGGATTTTTTCATGGCTTACACCTGATGATCAAGTATGATGGAGTATAATTGTTGAATAATTCTATTTGGGGAGATTTGTGGGGTACGACCCTTTAATGTACTAATGATTAGGATTATTTATGATGATTTTTTTTTGGTTTTTTTTTTTTTTTGCTCTGGGCTGAGGTGCTGAATCAGTACAGTATCAACTGGTGATGGGATATAGTTTTTGAAATGAACTGGTTGACTGTGTATGATCTTTTCATCCTAAGTTATTACCACCTTTGCCTAATGCAACAATCTTGAAAAGGTACTGAACTGTATAGTAAGAATTGATAATGATGTCTATTTTGTGATAAAAATGTTAACATGTCTTCTTGGAAGTTAATCTCTTGAAATCGCTTTGGATTGAGGAGGATTTACAAGCAACGCACACAATATAATAATTTCCATATTTGTTGCAAATGTACCTCACATTTTGGAATCAACAAGAAAAAAGTAATTTGCTGATTGGTTATTAACAACTTGTTTCTAACACAGGCTCCTCGACAAACGGATGATCTACAGCGTGGATTTTTCGTAATGCGATACATGAGGCAGATAGTTAAAGAACTTACATCCACTGATAGTTCTTTGTTGCGAGCAATAGTAATTCTATTTTGTTTAAATTTTCTTAATTTATATTTTCCAACACCATCAAACTTTGTGTTTATATGAGGTCTGTATTTATTGTTCACAGTTCACACAAGTTGAGTACTCCCGTGGAGATATCGACAAAGTGCGTTCTGAGTGGATAGATTGCGTATCAAATTATATTAGCTAGTGAAAAGGTATTTAGAACTTATATTCTATATTAAAATTTTCTTTTATATTAAACAAAGTTGTGGGATATTGTTTCGTTTTTACTTATGTTTCTTTCTTTTATGGTAATTCATGTAGTTTATGGACGCGCTGATGCTGTCGGAGTTACTATTTGGAGCTACCATTTCTAGATCATTGACATACACAATTATTATTGTTTTGGCACTTTATTTTGGCAGAATATAACTTATATTAAATTTCTGTTGTTTTGGGCATTTTATTTTGGTAGAGGACTTTATACATAACTGATACTAAATCATTATTGTTTTGGGCATTTTGTGACATTGAGATATGAAATGCAATTTGAAGTAGTTTAATTTCATATTTTATTCTTGTTTCAGAAGTTTAATTTGTAATTTGCAGTAGCAAAAAACAAAAAAATATTGTGCAATATTATTGCAAAATTCGCATTCAAACACAACCGTTTTTCATTGTTGGAAAACTGTTGTGGTTGAGAACAAAGACAACGGTGCAAAACTGTTGTGGTTGAGAACAAAGACAACAGTTTTAAACTGTTGTAGATTGTTGCGAAACTGTTGTCTTTGTTACATACCACAACAGTGTTTTTTTGTTGTCATTTAGTACCTCCTTTTACAACACAACTTTCTACAACAGTGTTTTTTCTTAATAGACAACGGTAAAAAACTGTTGTCTTTTTGGTTTTTTCTTGTAGTGCGATACATTAAAAATGCAATATATAGAACAAATAAGACAAGCCAATGTAAGGAATAATGGTGTATTAACTCAAAAGGCTAAAGCAATATATTATAATATAAAACCCGAGGTAATAATGTATTCATCTCAATCCATGACCAGATAACGTAATTTAATTATTAATTTAGATTACCAGAAACAACACACAATTGACTAGCTCAAGTGCAGCATCATCGAGACAGTTCAGCAAAACATCCTTAAACAAAATTAGGAAAAAAAAAAGATTAAAACCACAGACGCTTATGAATTCTGTACAGGGACTTGCAATATATTAAAACAGTTCATCAATCTAATACTTAACTAATTTTGGTCAATCCGTTTTGGTTATTCAGATTTTCTAGAACTTGCGTTACGAAATTTATTTTCTGCATTCAATTAATCAAAATATAGGTTGCATTTGGACTGAAAGGATTTGGATTTTTGGAGGGGATATAAGAGAAAAATTGGAAATGGTTCCATATTATATGGATTTTAAATCCATCAAAATTACTCAAAAAAAGTTCAAAGTAGGAGCTCAAGGATTTGAAAACCATGTCACTAAAACAAGTTGAATAAATTTATTATTATGGATTTGAAATCTTAAGCTTCAAATTCATCAAATGAAGCTTAAGAGAATTTAAAGTGTAAACAATAAAAACTAAATGGTAGCTAATGAACAGTTCTAGAGACTGATTAGTTATACAAAGTATTGGGCCTCCCAAATATAAAAGGCTAACAGAAAAGATCATGAATGACCAACATACTTAACTTTAACATCCTAATAAATCCAAATTCGACAAAGAAAATACAAAAAAAAAAAGAGACAAATCATATTAATACTTCAAGAATTGCAACGGCGGTAGCACGATAAAGCTCAAGAAACCAGAGAAAAACCCAACCAAAAACCCAAAAATGTGATCTTAAAATTAAAATACAAATTAGAAAAAAAAAGAATGAGAAGATTACAAATTCAACACTGACATGACGTAAACATTGGCGGCCATTGATACTGCAAATATTTCCCGTTTCTGAAAAAAGTATAAAAATGTGTTTGACAGAAGAGATTGAGGCTTTGAAATGGGCCTCCCAATTTGTAGTGCAAAACCTCAGATTAGTTATACTTCCAATAGTAATCATTATTCTGCCAGAACAATATTGTTAAAGAGCTAAACTGAAGAAGTACATATATACAGGAATAGCTAGGAATTTGTTGGAGATAACTAATTCTATTTTAACTGACAACTACTTGCTAACTAACCCTTAATACCATTTGGTTAATACGCAACAAATACTGTACTTAATTTCAATATTCTAATACACCCCTGTCAAATAGAACCAGGGAGAGAACAAATGGCTAGCTTTTGGCAAAGGAGCTGATAGCATTTTGTAGGAAGAGACTTTGTAAAAATATTGGCACGTTGATCTTCAGATGAAATATGACATACTTCAATATCTTGACGTTGAACTTTTTCTCTAAAAAAATGAATGTTTACCTTGTTGGGTAAAATTTACGAAGGTTTCTGTTTCAAAGAAAAATGGCTAATGTTTGAAGTGTACGGCTAGTCGAGGCCTGAATTGGATTCATTCTCCGCGGGACGAAAACACCCCGTATACAAGTACTAACAGTTCAGGCGTACGCCACTAAGATACAACGACTATTTCTATTCCGATTTAGCAGTACTTGCAAAAACCAGAACTACAGGTGTTTGAACTTTCAAGCTTTTGAAGGAGGGAATGTCAATATATATGCAGATAATGCAAATGACCGGTTTTTATCTGATGATTTCCTTTCCCAAATTCATCTGCAGGGTTCGACAGGTGCCCCGTATAGAAAGATCATGTCTTTTGGCTCGAAAATACATGTTTACACTAAACAGACGCATCGGTTCAGCCTTTCGCATCGACGCACGACCAGGCGCACGGCCCGTGCGTGTGCCCGTGCTCGGATGCGAACAAATTGACAAAGTTTCGACTTGACGCACGACCCGATGCACGGGCCATGCGTTCGCCCGTGCTTGGATGCGAGCAAGTTCGATTTGACGCACGACCCGATGCACGGGCCGTGCGGCCGCCCGTGCTTGAATGCGAAGCACTTCAGTTGGATCCGTTAACTAATTAATTAAAAAATTAATTAATTATTAATTTTAAAAGTTTTTGATGCAAAAAGAATAAGGGCCTTGAAGCCCAAGCCCAAGCCCAAGCCCAGGCCCATAGCCCGCGACCCTCGACCCACGAACCTGGACCCGGGCCGGGCCGGGCCCCCGCGCGTGCGCGTGTGTGCTTTAAACCAAACCCACAAGCATGTAGGTCCTCACCCCTTTAAAAACTTGGGTTCCCACAAGGGCCCAAACCCATAAGTCCAACTTTTTTTTTTCCCTAGGATTCTAAGCATGGTACTTAATATTATTTCAATATCCAAATATATTGGTAGCACAAAATACAAACAAAACTCGACCAAAAGTTTGATTTCATAAACCTATAAGTCTAACTTGGGATATATCAAGTGAGCAAATTTTGCCTCCTTTTCCTATGTGGGATGGAGCACTTCTCCTTCCCCACATTTCCCATTTTCCATACCATTTTCTAGTATTAAGTGGCTAACTTCTAACATTAATTTCTCATTCACCCATAATGATTTTGAGAAATTTCAAATGTTATTCTCATCTGCTCTCTTAGTAGAATTTTTATAAATAATTTAATTCCATTTTTCACTAATGGAAACCATTTAATTATTTGGTCAAAATCAGGTCAACACGTATTTTACCAAACAACAATTCCAACAATCTCCCACATGAATGAAATTAATGCATGCATGTATGCAGATTCGCTTGAAAGTCTCGGCAAACTGTTATTGCATTTGGATAGGTAGCTTGTGGCTTTGAACCTTCCTTAGTAAAACACTATCGGATTTACTAGTTGCTTAGTGACGCGATGTCTTGAACTACTCAGCCGTTTGTGTAAACAGAGATAACATTACTTACATAATAACAACTCTAACACTTGTTGTTGCCACGTTGTGTCCATTTCGGCATTGGACCATATATTAGATTCATAAGTGTTTCTTTGAAGCAGCCATTAAACTTCTCACTTATTTAGGTGATCTCCTATTCTAGAGTATCCTGCCATACTCCACCTTTCGGTATAGGAATCATTAAAAGTCTTAAACTTAGCCTCACCACATTCAGCAGGTTTTCATTCACTTGGATGTTTCGAGAATGAGCTAATACATTTTCCAAGTGTTCAGCTGAACATTCATAACTTAGTTGTCCTATTGAACCAAGATCTTGGGATCTCCAATTCACAAGGTTGGGTTACCGCTATGAACATTTCTTAGTTTGTGGATTTTAAACCCATTCTTCTTAACAATTTATACAATTGATCTCGATTTATGCCTTTTGTAAGCGGATCCGCAATGTTTTCCTTTGACTTCACGTAATCAACTGAAATAACCCCATTCGAAATCAACTGTCTAATAGTATTATGTCTTCGACATATATGTCTAGACTTATCATTATACATACTACTTTGTGCCCTTCCAATAGCTGATTGACTATCACAATGCATCAAAACAGCAGGCACAGGCTTATTCCATAGTGGATCGAGCTATACACGTCTGCTTAGAAGACTTCCAAGACACCGTTCTTCCACCTATTGTGAAAACATATCCACTTGTGGACTTGGAGTCTTTTGTGTCTGATATCCAATTGGCATCACAGTATCCTTCTAATACTACTGGATATCTCGTATAAAGTAATCCATAGTTCATGGTATACTTTAAATATCTAAGTACCCTTGTCACGGCTTTCCAATGATCCATACTCGGGTTACTTGTGAACCTACTTAGTTTACGCACTGAATATGCAATGTCTGGACGTGTACAATTCGTTAAGTACATCAGACTGTCAATTACCCTTGTATATTCCAGCTGAGAAACTGGTTCGCCTCTATTCTTGGCCAAGTGTAGACTTAGATCTACAAATGTCTTAGCCATAGGATTATCAAAATCATTAGACTTTCTAAACATGTTTTCGACATAATGGGATTGTGACAAGAGAATTCCATCTGAAGTTCTAGATATTTTAATCCCTAATATAACATCAGATACTCCCATATCTTTCATGTCAAAGTTTTTCTTTAACATGTTCTTAGTGTTCATGATGAAATCATGACTACTACCCATAATCAACATATCATCTACATAAAGGCATACTATGATGTAATCATTTGTAGTACCTTTAATGTAGACACACTTGTCACATTCGTTGATCTTTGAAACCATTTTACTTCATAGTCGAGTCAAACTTTTCATGCCATTGCTTAGGTGCTTGTTTTAGTCCATAAAGTGACTTAGCAAGTTTACACACCTTTCGCTCTTGACCGGGTGCAACGTACCCCTCGGGTTGTTCCATATAAATCTCCTCTTCAAGCTCGCCATTCAAGAAGACAGTCTTGACGTCCATTTGATGTATCTCAAGGTTATGCAAAGCTGCAATAGCAATGAGAACACGAATGGACGTAATCCTCGTAACAGGGGAATATGTATCGAAGAAGTCATATCCCTTCTTTTCTCTAAACCCTTTAGCTACCAAACGAGCTTTATACTTGTCAACACATCCATCTGCTTTATACTTCCTTTTAAGGATCCACTTGCATCCCAATGGTTTGCAACCCGGTGGGAGATCAACTAACTTCCATGTGTGATTTTGCATGATGGAATCTATCTCATTAATGATAGCTTTTTCAAGAAAGGAGCTTCTGGACTAGACAATGCTTCTTGAATAGTTTTGGGTTCATTTTCCAACATATAAGTTAGAAAATTAGGAACAAAAGACTTATCTACTTTTGTCCTTTTACTGCATCTTGGTTCCTCTTCAACGTCACTTTGAGGTAACCTTGTAGTTTCATAAGTTCGTTTACTCGAACTTTCTTCTTTCCGTTCTTTGTTCGGAAAGATATTCTCGAAGAATACAACATTTCTTGATTCAATGATCATACCTTCATTTATATCAGGAATAGCTGACTTGTGCACTAAAAAGCGATATGCACTACTATTGTTAGAATATCCAACGAAAGCACAATTGGTTGTCTTCAGACCGATTCTAACTTGTTTTGGCTTAGGTACTTCGACTTTAGCCAAACACCTCCACACTTTGAGGTATTTATATCACGGTATACGTACCTTCCATAACTCATATGGAGTCTCATTTTTACCTTTGTGCGGGATCTTATTAAGAATGTAGTTTGCAGAAAGAATGGCTTCCCCCCACAAGTTTTTGGGTAAGCCAGAACTTATCAACATCGTATTCATCATCTCCTTAAGAGTACGATTTTTTGCATTCTACAATTCCATTGGATATAGGTGTGTAGGGAGCAGTAGTTTGATGAATTATACTTGCTTCCGAGAAAAATTCTTCAAACAGAGCAACATACTCTCCGCCTCTATCACTTCGAATCATCTTAATTTTCAAATTAAACTGATTTTCAACTTCATTCTTATAAGTCTTAAAAGCTACTAAAGCTTCATCTTTGCTTTTCAAAACATACACATAGCAATATATTGTGCAATCGTCTATAAACGTTATGAAGTACTTTTTCCCACCTCGAGTTTGCACAAGTTTTAAATCACACACATCTGTATGAATTAACTCGAATGGTTTGGTACTTCTCGTTACCGAATTAAACGGTGCTTTGGCCAACTTTGCTTCAACACAAATTTCGCATTTGTCTTGTGAATCGGTTTTAAATGTAGGTATTAATTCCAGATTCACTTACCTTTTAATTGTGTTTAAGTTTATGTGTCCTAATCTATCATGCCATAAATTAGAACAATCTAACAAGTAAACATAAGTAATAGTTCTATTCTTCGCCTCTTGGCGGAAAACAGACATTACAGTCATCTTAAAAAGGCCCTTATCAAGGTAACCCTTACAAAGAAACTAACCATTCTTGGTCATTACAAACTTGTCGGACTCAAACACTAGTTTAAATCCGGCCTTACTAAGCAAAAGACTAAAAACCCAATTCTTGCGGATGTCCGGGACATGCAGCACATCTACAAGCGTAAGCTCTTTTCCGGAAGTCATCTTGTGCACAACCTTGCCAAGCCCCACGATGTTGGAAGTCGAAGAATTTTCCATGAAAAGCTTCCTTCCGTTTATTGGAGTGTAGGAGGAGAACATCTCATTGTCAGCACAAATGTGATGAGTAGCCTCGATATCTATCCATCACTCCCTTGGGTTATCCACGATATTGGCTTCAAACACAACGGCGGTGAGATCGAGATCCGAAATGTCGATTGGAACTGACTTGTCCTCCGTCACATTGGCTTGTTGGTTGCCATCTTGATTGCCCTTTTTCGGGTGACGACAATCATTGGCCATGTGGTTCGGTTTGCTACAGTTGTAGCAATCCCCTTTGATATTTTTGGCCTTTCCCTTGTCTTTTCCGGAGTTCTTGCATTTCTTGATAGTGCTCAATTAAGCAAGATTGGCCTTGGCCTCCATTCCAGACTTACTGGATTTCACCTCTGATTTTCTGTTGTCTTCTTCGATTCAAAGCAGAACAATCAGATCCTCAATCCCCATCTCTTCTCCCTGACTTGGCTAATCACCGTCTTGGTGTCAACCATCTTGTACTTGATAGGTGTGAGTTTTACATGTAATTTGGGGCGTATTTATGGCTAAAATGGTGATTAAACGTGCATAAACTCATATGAAATGGTTCATATTCGCTCTTTGTGGGAAAGATATTATGCTTTGCTCGTTTTGTAGGAACTTAATGATATTTGAAGTAATTTGGAGACAAATACGAGCATTGCGGAGAAGAAATACCACAAATGATGAAAAATAGAAGACGCGCGGGTAGGGCGCGCGCCTGAGCACCACCCGTGCGCCTCTGGGAAAGCAGAACTGAAGGTACGACAATGCGCACGGGTAGCCCGTGCGTACACGCACCACCCGTGTGCCACTGAAAGATAGGAGATCTCCTACGGAAATGCGCACGGGTCACCCGTGCGTCTCACGCACGACCCGTGCGCTGGTTGCTGAAAAGAAGAGTTGCTACATAATGACGCACGGGTAACATGTGCGTCCACGCACGGCCTGTGCGTCCCTGCTGTACTGCAGTATTTTGACAGCAAATGACCTAGGCTTTTGAGGGGGTATATAAGCACTTTTTGGGGCGCACACCAGGGGATATTCTGACATTTTGGGATCTACAACACAAGACAAAGGTCTATTCTTGGAAGAAGACATCAAGGAGACAATCGGGTTACATCGGAGCTTAAGGAATGGAGATATATCGAGAGATTGTCGACTTTCCTAAGTTTTTCTTGCTTCTCTTGTAGTTTTAATCTTTCATTTTAGTTTATCATGGTTTTGAACAATTTGTCTATGAGTTGTTTAGAAAACACGTGTAGCTAAACTCTTTAGATTTCCGGGTTTTGGAAGTAGATTAATGAACTCTTGTTGGATGTTTTTATCTTAGTTGAAGTTATTATCTTGAAGCATATTTGAGTACTTTGAGCTTATTCTTGTTTTATCACTTGATCAATGATTTAACTTGTTTGATATATTGATTCATAATTCGAGAGATGAGTTTCAATATTAGATCTTGAGTACTTGACACAAATATTTGCATGAATCGAGAGGTTTGTAAATATTTGTGAGGATTATGATCTTTTGAACTTTTGGGAATTGAATACTTCATGTTGAGTAGAGATGCTAGCATAAGTACTTCAATTTACGTTTTATATGCATCTCGAGAGGGAGGATAAAATATCTTTGTGATCGTCTTATAGGAATATTGATAATAACTTGGCTTGGATTAAATCGGACAACAAAGGGATATTAATCGAAACCTTAACTCGGAAATCCATTTCATCATCTTGATACTTCTATCAATTGTGTTATCTTAATTTTGTGTTTTAGTAGTCTAACTTGTCTTAATCTCACAACAACAATCATTAAATTACGATCGTCTAAATAAAAATAAAGCTATCTTAGTTCAATACTTAGTACATAAATTTATTAGTCTCCCTGGATACGACCTTGCTACCATTTTCTATAACGTACACTGTACACTTGCGGTGAGCTAAAAATAAAGGTGAACAAGTTTTTGGCATCGTTACCGGGGACTATATAATTTTTTTGTGCTAATATTGCGGTATATAGAATTATTCTTAATTTAGACATTTTTATTTTATATTTTGGTTTGACTTTAATTCTACATTATTTGACTTGTTTCTTTTAGTTTGGTCCAGGTAGTGCATGAACACATGCTCTAGGCGAGGGGACTTAATACCGCTCATACCGGAAGTTGAGGCTTTCGCGAGAAGAATCAGTGCTACTACTAGACGGGCTGAAAGACAACAAAATCCGATAATGGGGGATTTGGACAAAGAACACAGGGGTAACAATGGGATCAACAGGATCAATGAGTTACCAATACCGGGTAACAATGGAGTAAACGAGTTACCGATACCTGTTCAACAGCAAGCCATTCATGATTTCTTTCAACCACAAGCGAATCGTAATTATGGTGGTATTGCTCATATTCCGATAAATGCCAACAACTTTGAGCTCAAACCGGCACTGATCAATATGGTACAACAGAACCAGTTTGGGGGGTTCGCAACTGAAGATCCTAATTCCCAACTTGCACATTTTATCCAAATATGCAATACGAACAAAATGAATGGAGTCTCGGATGACGCCATAAGATTGCGCCTATTCCTATTTTCTTTGAGGGATAAGGCGAGAAATTGGTTGGGTACTTTGACACAAGGAATTGTGAGCACATGGGACGAATTGAGCTAAAAGTTCTTGTTTTAATTCTTTCCACCGAGCAAAACTTTGCAGCTCAAAAATGAGATTACTCAATTCCGACAGTTCGACTCGGAGCCTTTGTATGAGGCTTGGGAAAGATTTCGGGATTTGTTACGAAGATGTCCACAACATGGGTTCCCGGAGGATCAACAGTTATGTTTCTTCTACAATGGTTTAATGGGGAAAACGAGGGCCTTTGTTGATGCCGCAGTGGGAGGAGCATTGTTGGCAAGGCTTCCACAAGATGCCTTGAATCTTCTTGAAGAAATGGCTATGAACAGTTACCAGTGGCCGTCTGAAAGATCCAATATACAACGAGTAGCCGAAATCTCGGATTCAAACCCGATTAAAGCATTGATGGCACAAGTGGCGGCTTTGACAACTCAATTGAGTGTTTTGACGAAAGGGCCAGAAGCAAGCACGAGCACGGGTAGTGACGCTCTTCTATATCCGATGGAGGAGGTCAATTATGTGAATAACCGGAATTTCAACAATTTCCGGAATAATTCAAACCCAACACACTACCATCTGGGGTTGAGAAACCATGAAAATTTTTCCTATGCCAATACAAAGAATGTGTTGCAACCACCGCCAGGATTTAATGCTTCAAATGGAGGTGGAAATGTGGAAGGCAAATCATCTTTGGAAGATGCACTCACCTCGTTCATAAATCAATCAAATGCATTCATGAGTGACACGAGAAGTCGCTTCGCTAGGCAAGATTCTAGGATGGATAAGGTGGAGCTACAAATGACCCAAATGACAAGTTCAATAAAGAATCTTGAAACCCAAGTGGGTCAATTGGCTACAATTGTGGGTGGTCAACATCAAAAGGGTCAATTTCCGAGTAACACGGAGGTTAATCCTAGGGAATAATGCAAGGCTATTCGATTACGGAGCGGTACAGAATATGAGGGGCCTAAAGAAAAATCTGGAAATCTAAAAATTTCAGAGGAAGCATCTAAGTCGGGAGAGGTTGAATCGGTGATGAAAGATGGTATCGAAGAAGATGGGGAAAAAGAGAAACAAGAGGCGGAACAAAAAGGGGCTGAAAATCTAAAATCATCGTAATATATCTAAATTGCCTATATCTCTTCCCTTTCCCCAAAGATTTCAAAAGAAAAAGCTTGATGATCAATTTGCAAAATTGCTCGATATATTTAAGAAATTGCACATTAACATTCCTTTTGCAGACGCACTAAAGCAAATGCCAAATTACGCGAAATTTCTTAAGGATGTTATGTCGAAGAAGAGGAAGATGACAAGCTTTGAAACGGTGAATTAGACGGAAGAATGTAGCGCGATCATTCAAAGGAAGCTGCCACAAAAACTGCAAGATCCGGGGAGTTTCACTATCCCTTGTGCCATTGGTGGTAACTTCTTTAATAAAGCGTTGTGTGATTTGGGGGCAAGTATTAATTTGATGCCTTTGTCCATTTTCAGGAAGCTTGGACTAGGCGAAGTGAAGCCAACCACGGTGACATTGCAACTTGCGGACCGGTCACTTACTTATCCAAAAGGAATTATAGAAGACGTGCTGGTAAAAGTTGATAAATTTATATTCCCTGTGGATTTCTTGGTTCTTGACATGGAAGAAGATCGTGACGTTCCACTGATACTTGGACGTCCATTTCTAGCTACCGGTAAAGCCTTAATAGATGTACAAAAAGGAGAGCTCACTTTACGTGTTAATGATGAGCACGTTTTATTTTCTATATATAAGGCGATGAAATTTCATGATACGGTGGAGCATTGTCATTTTTTAGATATAGTTAGTTCATGCATTGAGGATTATGTTGATCATACATTGTCTACAGATGATTTGGAATTTGGTCTAACCCACTCGTGCTCAATGTCGAGTGTTGTGCTTGATTTTGATAACCAAGATTTGTACGACTATATTTGTGCCTTAGATCATATGCAGGAACTACCTAGGAGTGCAAGAGGTGAGAACGTAAAGTCAGAAATATGGGAGTAGAACCTACAGAAACGCACGACCCGTGCGTGATGCCGAAGCAAAATTTGAGAACCCTGAAGGGCGCACGACCCGTGCGTCCACGCACGGGCAACCCGTGCGTGTTGCCGAAGTGAAAATTGAGGACAGGGGATCACGCACGACCCGTGTGCCTGAGCACGGGCAACCCGTGCGTGACTCTGAAACAGGAACATCGACTCCGGAACTCAAGCAATTACCCAAACACCTCAAATATGCAATCCTTGGGTAAATAATGCAAATCCGGTATTCGTTTCATCTCTTCTCACTCCTACTCAACTTGATATATTGTTAAGGGTTTTACGAAAACATAAGTCGGCACTCGGATGGTCTATAACTGATTTAAAAGGCATAAGTCCATCCATTGTAATGCATAAAATTTGGATGGAAGATGTTTATAAACCATCAGTGCAAAACCAAAGACGACTAAACCCTATCATGCAAGATGTGGTTAGAAAGGAAGTGTTGAAATGGTTAGATGCTGGGATCATTTATGCTATATCTGATTGTTCATGGGTAAGTCCGGTACAAGTGGTGCCGAAAAAAGGGGGGTAAAGGTAGTGAAAAATGAGAATGAGGAACAAATTGCTACTAGAATTGTTACCGGGTGGCGAATATGCATTAATTATAGAAAACTTAATGATGCCACTCGAAAAGATCACTTCCCCCTCCTCTTTATCGATATGATGTTGGATCGTCTTGCAGGTTATGATTATTATTGATTTTTAGATGGTTATTCCGGGTACAATCAAATCATGATTGCACCGGAAGACCAGGAAAAAACAACATTTACATGTCCTTATGGCACATTTGCATTTCATCGCATGCCATTTGGTTTATGTAATGCGCCTACCACTTTCCAACGTTGTATGATGGCTATATTTCAAGATCTAATTGAAAAAGTTATGGAGGTGTTTATGGACGATTTCTCTGTGTTTGGTGATTCTTTTGATAGTTGTCTTCACAATCTTTCCTTAGTCTTACAGCGATGTGAAGAGACCAATCTTGTACTCAATTGGGAAAAGTGTCATTTTATGGTACGCGATGGTATTGTACTTGGTCATTGAGTCTCGTCTGCAGACTTGGAAGTCGATCGGGCAAAGATTGTAGCAATTGAGAAATTACCACCTCCTACAAACGAAAAAGCCATTCGGAGCTTCTTGGGCCATGTCGGATTTTATAGAAGGTTTATCCGTGACTTTTCTAAAATTTCTAAGCCTTTGAGCCAATTGCTAGAAAAAGATGCTGCTTTCAATTTTTCCAATGATTGTTTGCAGGCGTTTGAAACGTTGAAGAAGGCATTGGTGACCGCACCCATACTTGTCGCCCCAGATTGGAGTCAACCATTTGAGTTGATGTGTGATGCGAGCGATTTTGCGGTAGGGGCTGTTCTCGGTCAAAAACGGGACAAATTATTCAGATCCATCTACTATGCTAGTAGAACGTTGGACAGTGCTCAACAGAATTACACCACAACCGAGAAGGAAATATTGGCGATTGTTTTCGCATTTGATAAATTCCGATCATACTTGATTGGGACGAAAACGATTGTTCACACCGACCATGTGGCCATCAAATATCTCTTTGACAAGAAGGATGCGAAACCAAGGTTGATTCGGTGGATCTTATTATTGCAAGAGTTTGATGTGGAAATCAAGGACCGGAAAAGATGTGAGAATGTGGTGGCAGACCACTTGTCTCGAATTGAAAAACAAGAGGGAGCACAAGGAAGCACGGGATTAATAAAAGAGGAATTCCCTTATGAACGATTACTCATGCTTGAGGCAAAATTTTCGTGGTATGCGGACTTTGTCAACTATTTGACTATGGGAGTTTTACCTCCGGATTTATTGACATATCAAAAGAAGAAGTTCTTACATGACGTAAAGTTTTACATGTGGGACGACCCCCTACTCTTTAAGAGGTGCGCGGACAAAATCATAAGAAGATGCGTACCTCAAGAAGAATGGGAGGGAGTCTTACAACAGTGTCATTCCGCACCCTCTGGAGGACATTTCGGCCCAACTCGCACCGCAAGGAAAGGTATTGCAAAGTGGGCTATATTGGCCCACTTTATTTAACGACTGTTATTTGTTTGTGCAACAATGTGACAGGTGTTAGCGGATGGGCAACATTTCAAGGAGACACGAGATGCCAATGACAAATGTAATCGAAGTGGAATTATTCGATGTGTGGGGAATTGATTTTATGGGCCCATTTCCATCATCTTCGGGTTATCAATACATTCTACTCGCAGTGGAATATGTATCCCGTTGGGTAGAGGCGATTCCGTCCAAAACAAATGATGCTCAAGTTGTGATACGGTTCCTTAAGAAAAATATATTTACTAGATTCGGCACTCCAAGAGCTTTAATTAGTGATGTAGGGTCGCATTTTGTAAATAAATTGATGAGCAACTTGTTGGCAAAATATGGGGTGAAACATAAAGTTGCATTGGCATATCATCCTCAAGCCAATGGGCAAGCAGAAGTGGCCAACCGGGAGATCGAACAAATCCTTGAAAAGACGGTGAACATCAATCGAAAGGATTGGGCGTTAAAATTAGATGATGCTCTATGGGCGTACCGGACTGCATATAAGACACCATTGGGCACATCCCCATACCAGCTTGTTTTTGGGAAATCGTGTCACTTGCCGGTGGAGTTGGAACACAAAGCATTTTGGGCGGTCAGAAGCTAAATCTGGATTTTCAAAAAGCCGGTGAAGAGAGGTTGCTCCATTTGAATCAGATGGAAGAGTTTCGGGATGAAGCTTACAAAAACTCCCGAATTTATAAAGAAAGAACCAAGAGGTGGCATGATAAGATGATCAAGAAAAGAGAATTTTTACCAGGGGAACCAGTCCTCTTGTACAATTCACGCCTTAAATTTTTCCCTGGAAAACTCAAGTCTAGGTGGTCGGGGCCATTCGTGATAGAGAAAATATTGAATCCTCCCGGAATTGTGGAATTGTTGACAAAAGACGGTGAGACTTTCATGGTAAACGGCCAACGGATTAAACATTACTTCCACCGAGGTAATCAAGAGGAGGTGACATCCATCACCTTGCGCGACCCGTGACTGAACGAAAACAGCCGTCAAGCTAAAGACGTTAAAGATAGCGCTTGTTGGGAGGCAACCCAACGGTTTTTCGTGTGAATTTCATTTTGTTTTGTGTGTTTTATTTCAATTTTGTGTGTTTTGTATGAAAAAAAAAATGAAAATACCTGAAAATTGCTGCCCAGGGACGCACTGGTAACCCGTGCCTATGCACACCACCCGTGCGCCCTTGGAGAGGGGGACAAGTGATGCTACGGCAATACGCACGGGCAACCCGTGCGTGCCTGGAGAAAAAATTTTTGCCCCTACGGCATGACGCACGGGTAGCCAGTGCGCCCCACGCACGGCCCGTGCGTCACCTCGATGAACGTTTAAAGAGTCTGGCAGACTCTGTTTTCTTCAAAAACTTCCTCTTTCTCCAAAACGAAAAAAAAAATCGCCCCTTCCCATATTGTGTTAAACTCATAACTCCCTTCAAAATTTGTTCACATAATCATAGTCTTATCATCATTCATTCACAAATTGCATCAAATTAGTGTTTGAATTGAAGAATTGGGAGAAAAAGCACCTAGGGTTCCAAGTTTTCCCCCTTTGTGAAATTTCGAAAATTTCGGTGAGAATTTCGTTGTTTCTTGTAAATTTCTTGAGAATTACATGTTAGGGATGATATTGGGTGCTTGTGTTGGTACTTTTGCTATGTTGTTGATGAATTCTTCTTTAAGGCATATTATCAAACACCTTGTGGACATGTGAATTGACATATTTGGAGGAATTTATGATGAATTAGGCATGAGCTTTGATGATTAGGGCTTGTAGATAATGATTCTCTATTTTTGCAATATTAGTTGATTGCTTAGAGCACAATTGATCGGTTAAATTGACATATGAGATACATTATGCCCTATGTGACTTATATGCCCACATTCATCATACTTGTGATTGTAATTGGTTGTTTTGGGTTGCTAATACATGTTATTCCAGGTACTCATTCACAAGTGATGGCCAATCGACAAAATCCTCAAGGCCGAAGACGACGACCCTGGGTGGAACCACCACAGGCGATCCAACCTGATAGCCCGGCGGCTTTTGGAGTAGTATTGACGAATGCGGATGCTTTAGAGCGTTGGAATAAGCTTGTTGTCCGAACGATGGGGCCCTCAAAATACGTCGATGATGACTACACCCAATTTCTTGGGATACACGAGGATGCGTGGCGATTATTTGACAGAGTCGATTGGACAACTTTTATGAGGAGAAGATGGCCAAGTTACAAGAAATTCACGCTCGAATTTTTGAGCACAATAAAGATGATCAAAAATATAGGTGGGGAGGTCACTGGTGTGAGACCCCATAAGTGAATAATGGTATAGTTAACAATATATAATATTTGGATATAATATAATTATATTATTGTGTAATGATATATGACTCATATATATATAAACACACGTGTATGGGGCATATTATACAAGAAATGATTAGTGTTACCCTGGGAATATATGATATCACCTTTGAATAAATACATTATTATATTAGTTTGTACTAATCCAATCTTATAAGAAAATCATAGAATCAGGGGATAACTTCAAATTGCACACCGCCTTATAATATACACGTGGCTGATACTATTGACAAGCACAAAAGTTTAGTGAAGAGAAAAGGGACAATAGAGGGTTGAATTGCAATTAAAAAAAATAAAAAAGAGAGGCTTGATCAATAAATATAAGTAAGTTAAGTCTTATCCCTACACAAATATGTATAACCTCTGTTATATACTCATAAACCACCTTAAATAAAAGAACAGGCATCTTACACGTCTCCACACCTGAAAATGGTAAGCTTCATATCCCTCAAACCTTTAATTAACTTAATATATTTTTTCAAGATTATAAGTTGCATATGGGATTGAAAGAAAAACCACTTATCTTCAAACCTTTAGTTCTTTTTTCACTATCAAGCATACGGGTACAATTAGAGTATATATGAATTGGTGGATAAGTGATGAAACTATTTATAAAGTAGAGATGCTAGATATGTTTATGTAGATGTAAAAAGATGTCATGTTTTAAAATTTTGGAAATTTTATTTTTGATAAGAATAGAAACAAATAAAAGAATAATAAGTGAAGAATGATATCAATTTATATTAGTAGGATGCAGTATTACAGGGTGTATTAGAGTGATTTGATTTTCTATTAAGTCAAAATAATTTTACAATGATTCTGAGATTTTATGTGTTATATTTAAGAACTTAATTAGATATTATAATTCACCGATTAACTAATTTTTGGAATGAATTTAAAATGAGGAAATTATGGTGCTTGGGAGCTTTAATTAGTAGGTTTAGAGTTTAGATTATAAATTTCAAAGTTTTGAGGATCAATAAAATACATGATTAATAAAGCCTTAATATCATTAGGAATATTAACCTTTAAATGTACACGTCACTTTCCAAACATAAATGGTATAACTAAGAAGCTCATTTTAGGACTATCTAATTTGTTAATTAAAAGACAAATGAGACAAATAGAATGGTTATGATTTTATTACTAAAAACAAATGTACGTATAGATATACACATCAGTATAATATTTGAATATTCCTAGTATTAGTTCTACTAGGATTTAATTGATTGCAATAACTAATAACTCGGGTGATTTCACAATTAAACTGGATTATACTTCCGAAGGGACGAGGTTGAACCCCGACAACTAGGATTTTCATCCTTCACATTATTAAGGTGGTCTTTCAGTCAAAGGTGGGCAAAATTTCAGTTTCCTAAGGAAAGTTAGGTTTGCTTATATTTTTATAAATTTCACGACATTAGATGTTCCATGAACTCCACGACATTAAGCGATTTTATGATTTCATTATATACACCATTGTCATAAAGTTCATCAATATAATTTAATTTTTTTCAAGAAAACATAAATTTGTATCATTCATGGTTTGAATTTACATTCTCATTTGCATAACTCTTGTAACTGCTTGACTTGGCCTTTGGGCAAATAAATGTCATTTTGACAAAAATATTGACTGTTTGAGTCTATTGAGGTGTGGGTAGGGTGGACAATGGATCGAATGCAGTTATGCGGGTCCTTGTTTGACTACCCATTTGCCTAATCCCATTTTCGGGTCGGGCCGGAGACGGCGACAGAACTTGGGTCGTAGAACGGTATATTCATGAATATGATGATCTCTGGGCACAAGCCCATGCCAAAGAGACGTCGAGCCTAGTGGGAGGGATAAGGTGACAGGGCTTCGACCAAATATTATTGGAAGTAACAAGGAGAACGGACAGGATCAGTGTCCGATCAACACTGATCCTATGTTTCTTATTTCGGGCTGACGAATTAATTGACTAACTGTTTATCCTTTGTTTTTAAAATGAGATATCCACTGTTTGTTTTTAAAAATCGGGATATCTATTAGCTGTTTGAAAAGTAAAATATTTACCGTACTTGATTAACTGTTGCACCATGTGCATTGCATCACTGATGGCATCAGAAATTTATATATCAGTATTGAATTGCGATATGTTCTTGATCATTACGGCAAATAATTCTTATATGCATCATTATCATGCATACATAAATATTTTTAGATACACTAAGTACTTTTCACAAAGAAACACTTCATCTTTCATTAAACAAATAATGCATTCCTCTACCCTAATCCATTGAGCTCGTTTGGCTCACCCCACGATTTTCATAAAAAAATTTCAGAGACCGAATATTTGAGATCGATGAGGCTGACACAAGGCTTTCGGATCGAGAGTGACTCTACCAGCAGTTTTTGTTTGAAGAGCGTATACATTCACGCCTGATCAATATAACTATTTTATCTTGTAATAGTTAGGTGAGTTACAACTCTATTATAATTATATATTACGAGTTATAGACTTCCGCTGTATTTATTATTATTTTTAGGTGTTGTACTTAGATAATAGTTCTTGATGAGCCTAAGTTGGAATATTTGAGTTGTACCCTATTGGATGTGATTCTATTTTATTGGTTATGTATATTGGGGCGTGACAATTGGGGTAGAATTTCAGTTGGGGAACGAGATGAGACAATTATCCACAGAGGAGTTAAACGCCATATTTGAAGTTCCCACAGACGCACCTTTCCGACCAGTATACCGATATGACCAATACGACTTTTGGCGCCTACTTGTCCAAACGCCAGAAATGGGTCCCATGCTCTACGAGGCCCGCACTGCAAAATCTTCTTGGATCCGGAATCCGGTGTTCCGGTATATACAGTGGGTCACGTCAGCCTCGGTTTTTGCGAGAGAGAATATTGGGGGAATGACGGTCAGAGAACTATATCTATTGTGGTGTATGCTAACAAGTACACCCTACAACACAGCCGCATACTTCATAGAGCAAGTGGATCATTTAGCAAAGCGGGGAGGTGGTGCTATTTCTATAGGGGGTCTGATTACCCCTATTGCCCGACATTTCAACATCGAATTTAGAGGCCTGGGGCCTATACCGGGCAGCACTCGGGTTAATTTGGCATCTCTACACCACATGAGGTTTATCGCGAATGAAGACAATATGCTGGTTCTTCTACAGAAGAAAGGTGCCTCCTTTCCATTGCCAAACCCGACATACACCATTGTCGATACACTAGCGGACATAACGAACTTCCTACTGAATTCGGAAGTGCATAACAGAATTACGGAAGCTATAGGTGCGAGGAAGAGGCGCCGAGTTCACGGCTTCCCGGATGTGGATGATATGGTAGCGGAGGAAGAGGAGCTACATAGACAAGAAATGGGGGTGGAACCTCATCACCCCCAACTTGGATATGACATCCCAGAGTCCTCACACGGAGGCGATTACCCCCGACGTTCACATAGCAGGGATCGCCCCGGTACCTCTCCTGGTGGTGAGCCCCAGCGCGGCAATGACTTTCAGGATACGCTATATGCATTTGGGGAGGACTTGCTTCGTCAAGGAGACGATTTGAGGCAGTATCGGGCTGATTTTCTCGCATTCAGGGAGGACAATAATAGGAGGTCTTTGGAGCTCGAACAACGATATTTGATCGAAGAACAGAGGTATGCGATTCAGGAGGAATGGTATGCGATTCAGGAGGAAAGATTTGTGGCCCAGGAGCAAAGGCGAGCGGCCCAAGAACGGAGGGAGATGGAGACGTTGCAAGTAATCCAGCAGATACAAATGTGGCAGTGATTCAGGTATATCTCCACTTTCCACCGCCACCTCCGCAGTGATTCAGGTATATCTCCACTTTTCACTATTGAAATTCTATTTTTCCCCTCTCGAAAACAAAAATATAATTTCATTCAAGTTTGGGGGAGAGGTAGTATTTTGATAAATGAAAAGTGTAGATGCTAAAAAAAATCTTGCATTTTTGTGTGTTTGTGTGTGTTTTCATATAGTTGCATATAGAGCATTCTAGGTTGCATTGCATTAGAAGCACGTTTACGGCTTTAGCATGTTTAATGCTTTCATAGATGTAGGGAGTGAGTTGACCCGGCTTGATGCAACTTGTTGTTTGTGTGATTGATTGGAAATTTGTATTGTTTAGATTGGATGTTGGGTATGAGTTGATTGAGCCTTGAATAGATAACTTTGAGCATGTGGATATGGAAAACTTGGTTTGATGCTTTGAATTACATATTTACAAGCCTGTGAGCTTTTGAGCTTTTACTGCTTATATCTATGCAGTCTTGTTGTGATCTGAGTGTATCGTTCATGTTGTTAGAATTCTAGAACTTGCTCGGGCATCTCTGTCAAGGCCACATATTGTATGCGAATTGTGAAGGTGATTAAAGGCCATCTTTGCTAGCCTTTCAAGCCTTTTGCTTAACTAAAGATGTTGAAATCTCTAGTTAGCCAAGTTGAGCCTATTGCCTATTTCTTTGATAACCACAAATTTAAGCCTTGGACTTGATATATCCGTCACCCTAAACTCGAGTGTATAGCGTGAGTAAAGAGAATGAAATAGGGTGAATGAATGGGAATTGAAAAGTGGGATAATTGGGCATGTTTGGTTAATTGGAACAACAAGAGGAAGAAAAGGAATTGAAAAAAAAGGTTGAAAATTCACAAAAAGAATTGAAAAAAAAAAGAATGGTGAACCCGACGTGAATTTTCATTTGAACGAACTTGGAGGGTGAAGGATTGTAAGTTGAGGCGATTCTCAAATGAAATAAAGGAGATGGAGATTAGTAAAGTTGATTAAAATAAGGGGTGATTGGAGTAGCATACGGATTATAATTTAGATGATTGATATGCTCACCGATCTATATGCTCGAGTTTGAGTCACTTTATCCAAAAGTTCCTACCCTGACCAAAGAGCCTTCATTACAACCAAATGAGAAAGTCCTTTTTGATTCATAAATTGCATACATTCTAATGGCGGAGATATGAGACGAATTGCAAGCCTATGGTAATTCTGCGACATCGAATTGATTTGAGCGTAAACACATTCTATATCCTCGTGAGATGAGAGTATACACTTAACTTTGAGGGTTGTAATTCAGAGCATTTCACCATGTTTTGTTAGATGCGTGCTCTTTGAATAAATATTTGAGGCTTGATTGTTTGTTGCTTGACAATCATGATGAACAATATGAATTTCTTTTTGGTCTCTTTGTGTGCGCTATCATTCTTATCTTCCTGTTGTGTTTTATCTTGTTCTCAAAATTGTTGATCGGGACGGTCAACAGTTTAAGTTTGGGGGATTTTGATAGGTGTGAGTTTTGCATGCATTTTGGGGCGTATTTATGGCTAAAATGGTGATTAAACGTGCATAAACTCATATGAAACGGTTCATATTCGCTCTTTGTGGGAAAGATATTATGCTTTGCTCGTTTTGTAGGAATTTAATATATTTGAAGTAATTTGGAGACAAATACGAGCATTGCGGAGAAAAAATACCACAAATGATGAAAATAGAAGACGCACGGGTAAGACGCGCGCCTGAGCACCACCCGTGCGCCCCTGGGAAAGCAGAACTGAAGGTACGGCAATGGGCATGGGTAGCCCGTGCGTACACGCACCACCCGTGCGCCACTGAAGGATAGGAGATCTCCTATGGAAATGCGCACGGGTCACCCGTGCGCTGGTTGGTGAAAAGAAGAGTTGCTACGGAATGACGCACGGGTAACACGTGCATCCACGCACGGCCCGTGCGTCCCTGCTGTACTGTAGTATTTTAACAGCAAATGACCTAGGCTTTTGAGGGGGTATATAAGCACTTTTTGGGGCGCACACCAGGGAATATTCTGACATTTTGGGATCTACAACACAAGACAAAGGTCTATTCTTGGAAGAAGACATCAAGGAGACAATCGGGTTGCATCGGAGCTTAAGGAATGGAGATATATCGAGAGATTGTCGACTTTCCTAAGTTTTTCTTGCTTCTCTTGTAGTTTTAATCTTTCATTTTAGTTTATCATGGTTTTGAACAATTTGTCTATGAGTTGTTTAGAAAACATGTGTAGCTAAACTCTTTAGATTTCCGGGTTTTGGAAGTAGATTAATGAACTCTTGTTGGATGTTTTAATCTTAGTTGAAGTTATTATCTTGAAGCCTATTTGAGTGCTTTGAGCTTATTCTTGTTTTATCACTTGATCAATGATTGAACTTGTTTGATATATTGATTCATAATTCGAGAGATGAGTTTCAATATTAGATCTTGAGTACTTGACACAAATGTTTGCTGGAATCGAGAGGTTTGTAAATATTTGTGAGGAATATGATCTTTTGAACTTTTGGGAATTGAATACTTCATGTTGAGTAGAGATGCTAGCATAAGTACTTCAATCTACGTTTTATATGCATCTCGAGAGGGAGGATAAAATATCTTTGTGATCGTCTTATAGGAATATTGATAATAACTTGGCTTGGATTAAATCGGACAACAAGAGGGATATTAATCGAAACCTTAACTCGGAAATCCATTTCATCATCTTGATACTTCTATCAATTGTGTTATCTTAATTTTGTGTTTTAGTAGTCTAACTTGTCTTAATCTCACAACAACAATCATTAAATTACGATCATCTAAATAAAAATAAAGCTATCTTAGTTCAATACTTAGTACATAAATTTATTAGTCTCCGTGGATACGACCTTGCTACCCTTTTCTATAACGTACACTGTACACTTGCGGTGAGCTAAAAATAAAGGCGAACAATACTCGAGAAATTTGCCGACAACAAATTTCTTTGTGTCGGCATCTTCCATCTTGTACTTCTTTTCCAAAGAGTCCCACAACTCTTTGGATGTTTCGAACGTGTTATAGACGTTATAGAGGGTGTCGTCTAGCCCGATCAAAACATAGTTTCGGCATAGAAAATCGTTGTTCTTCCAAGCATCCACAGTGATTCTCTGGTGGTTGTCGATTTCTTCATCGCCAACGGAAGGGGGGTAGTCCTTCAGAAAACGAGACAACCCCAAGGTGGTAAGATATAATAACATCTTCAATTGCCAGCATTTGAAGTCGACGCCGGAGTACTTAGGCGGCTTTTCGCCATGAGTAGGAGCAGCAGGAATTGGTGTGAATGATATAGAAGCCATCGTCTTGAACAAAAACAAAGTTTTCGTCTTACGACTGCTGGGTAAAATTTATGAAGGTTTCTGTTTCAAAGAAAAATGACTAGTGTCTGAATTGTATGGCTAGTCGAGGCCTAAATTGGATTCAGTCTCCGTAAGATAAAAACGCTATGTATACTAATGCTAACGGTTCCGGCGTACGTCCCTAAGATACAACGACTATTTCTATTCCGGTTTAGCAGCACTTGCAAAAACCGGAACTACAGCGAACAACTGGTGTTTGAACTTTCAAGTTTTTGAAGGAGGGAATGTCAATATGCAGATAATGCAAATGACCGATTTTTATCTGATGATTTCCTTTCTCAAATTCATCTGCAGGGTTCGAATTTTATAGGCATCAGGTGCCCCGTATGGAAACATCATGTATTTTGGCTCGAAAAGACATGTTTACACTGAACAGACGCATCTATTCAGCCTTTCGCATCGACGCACGAACAGGCGCATGGCCCGTGCGTGTGCCCGTGCTCGGATGCGAATAGATTGACAAAGTTTCGACTTAACGCACAACCCGACGCACGGGCCGTGCGTCCGCCCGTGCTCGGATGTGAAGAAGTTCGACTTGACGCATGACCCAACGCACGTGTCGTGCGTCCCCCCGTGTTTGAATGCGAAGCAATTCAGTTGGATCCATTAATTAGTTAATTAAAAAATTAATTAATTATTAATTTTAAAGGTTTTTGATCCAAAAAGAATAAGGGCCTTGAAGCCCAAGCCCAGACCCACGGCCCACGACCCTTGACCCTTGACCCACGACCCATGACCCGGACCCGGGCCGAGCCGGCCGACGGACGGGCGGCGGTTGCGCGCGCGCACGTGTGTGCTTTGAACCAAACCCACAAGCATGTAGGTACTCACCCCTTTAAAAACTTGGGTGCTCCCAAGGGCCCAAACCTATAAGTCCGACTTGGGATATATCAAGTGAGCAAACCTTGCCTCCTTTTCCTATGTGGGACTGAGCACTTCTCCTTCCCCACATTTCCAATTTTCATACCATTTTCTAGTATTAAGTGGCTAACTTCTAGCATTAATTTCTCATTTACCCGAAATTGGTTTTGAGAAATTCAAAATGCTATTATCATCTACTCTCTTAGTAAAATTTTTGCAAATAATTTAATTTTATTTTTCACTAATGAAAATCACTTAATTATTTGGTCAAAATCGGGTCAACAGCCATTTTACCAAAGAACAATTCCAACACACCTCAATATGCTTTGTACGAGCATGGAAAACCGGATTAGAAGCCAACGAAATGGCACCAATATTGTCACACCAAAGAACTAATGGAGAAGAGATAAGAATACCAAGTTCATCGAAGGAGTTGATTCAAACCAAGTCGGAAGTGGCATTTCCCATGGCCCGATACTCATTTTTCGTACTACTCTATGCCACAAAATCTTGCTTCTTAGAACGCCAAGCAATCAAATTTGAACCCAAGTGGACACAATAACCTCTAGTGGACTTACGATCATCAAGAGAGCTTGCTCAATCGGCATCTGAGAAACTAACAAGATTAATATCTGTGAAGGGCAAAAAATAAATCCCATGAGAAATGTTGCCCCTAATGTACCACCTAATGTACCAGCGTACCTCTTTTACACGTACCCCAATGAGTGATGGTTGGAGTATAGAGAAATTGACTCAACTTGTTCACAATATATGATAAATCAGGTCGTGTGAGAGTAAGATATTATAAAGCCCCAGCTGTGATGCGATATAATGTTGGATGGGAAAAAGGGCACTATCCTGTAGGGAGAGCTTCTGATTAATTGTAAAAGGGTTGTCACAAGGCTTGGAAGTGGCCATGTTACTTCTCTTAAGAAGATCAAGAGCATATTTTGCTTGAATTAAAAAGAAACATGCATCTGATTTTTTGGTCTCAATACCAAGAAAGTAACTGACTTCACCTAAGTGTTTTAGAGAAAATGCATTGTGGATAGAAAGAATAAGCTGCTGGACTTTAGAATCATTATCACCTGTAGTCAGTATATCGTTAACATAGACTAGCACTAAGAAAATATCACCACTCTACCTGAGATAGAATAAAGAAGAATCTGAGAGTGACATTTTGAACCCCATAGAAAACAAAAAAAAAATTAAGATTTAACTGACTTCGCGCCATTGTTTACAGTCACAAACCATATTTTCATTTATTTCTAGAGACATGTTATATCTAGAGATAAATGAAAATATGGCTTATGAACGTAAACGATGGCGCGATCCATATAGCCGACCCCACATAGTGGGATTAAGGCTTAGTTCGTTGTTGTTGTTATATTCCAAGACTTGGGGGCTTGCTTTAACCCGTAAAGAGGCTTTACCAATTGGCACACATGATGTGGTTTTTCATAATCAACATATCCCACAGGTTGTGACATGTACACAGTTTCAGTTAAGCCACCATTCAAGAATGCGTTATTGATGTCAACTTGTTGTACCTTCCAACCTTTGGCAGCATCAAGAGAAAACATAAGACAAATAGTTATTGGTTTAACAATCGGGCTAAAGGTTTCAAAATAATCAATCCCCTGGATTTGTTGGAAACTTTAGCAACTAAATGTGCTTTGTGTTTATCAAGAGAATCAATAGATTTTTGTTTAATTCTAAACACCCATTTATGATCAACAACCTGCATTTGATCATGGAAAGGAACTAATTCCCAGGTATTATTCTTTTTAAAGGTAAGAAACTCAGATACCATTGCCTCTTTCCACCTAGGATTAGAGATGGCTTCAACAATAGATGTAGGCTCAGTGAAAAAGGATTGGGCAAGGAAAGTTTTAGGCTTAAAAGTGCCCAGCTGTGATCTAATTACCATAGGATGAGTATATATGTTTGAAGATCGGACAGGAACGGCAGGCAAAGACAAGGATGTTGAAACTAGAGATGAGACTGAACAAGGATCTGGAGAAGAAGGATAAGTGGGACTGGAAAAATTAGATGGAGATAAGTGAGGAGATGGAGAGAAAGTACCTGGAGTAGAGAGTAAATAGGAGGGAATAGGATAGGGAATGGCCGAATAAGTAGAGGATAAAAGGGGGGAAGAAAAGTGTAGAATAAGGTAATTCGTTCTCACTAAAACTGACAGTCCTACATAGGAACATCTATCTATATCTATTATAAAAGTGTGAATAGGTTTTAAGGTTTATAGAAAATTTTAATTTGCCAAAAATATCCTCATGTAAGTTAGCTTTAAGGGTAATTAAGTAGTTTTTTATATAGATTTTAATTTTTATTTGTTTAATAATATTGTGAAGTGTCTCTTTATATTCCAAACCCTTCTTATATAATTTATTTCAATTTTAATTCTTAAAATAATTTAAATTTTTAGATAATATTTATTTTATATTATACTAGATATCGAGAGCTTTCCAACCATATGTCATAAGCATATATAAAAGACTTCATATGAGATAATTTTAGCCATTTAAAGTTGAGTATTATGTAAAATACACATTTATAATATCTTTCTTTATTTTTTCTAAATAATTAAATACATCAAAAAATAAAAAAGATATGAATTTACAGCAAAATGAAGAGAAAAAATAAATATCATATTGATTTTAATTTTTATTTGTTTAATAATATTGACAAGTGTCTCTTTATATTACAAACCCTTCTTATATGATTTATTTCAATTTTAATTCTTAAAATAATTTAAATTTTTAGATAATATTTATTTTATATTATACTAGATATCGAGAGTTGTCTAACCATATGTCATAAGCATATATAAAAGACTTCATATGAGAGAATTTTAGCCATTTAATGTTGAGTACTATGTAAAATACACATTTATAATATTTTTCTTTAATTTTATAAATAATTAAATACATCAGAAAAGAAAAAAGAGTATGAATTTACAGCAAAATGAAGAGAAAAAATAAATAAAAAATATTTAATATTATTTTATTCAAAATAAATAACAGGACGAAATACATTTTTCAAACTTCACTATTGGTTGAGAATATTCATACTATAATAAATTTATCATCTATCACACACTCTAAATTGTGAGACAGTATTTTCCTAAAAAAAATAAAATTGTGAGATAATATTATTTTTGGTTGGAGTAAATGATACAATTTTTAGGTATGGGAAGATGTAAATTTGCGACTATTGAAAATTTCAAGGAATTTTATGATTTTCCCATAAAAAATAATTAGTTTTTAAGATATATAAGTTAAATATAAATTTTTACTAAAATTTTGAATAAAAATTATTTTGTTTCTAAGATCTATATATTAATCTATATGTATGTTTTTTTCCCGTAATAATGGATATACAGTTCAAAATGATTTAGATTCAGATATTAGTTTATTTTATTCATGTATTCTTTCGATAAAAAAAACTCGAAAATCTCAAAGTGATGAGATGAGTAATATTTGTTTAATTTTTATCCACAACTGTATATTTATAATTTTTTTTACTTTTTTAAGGGTTGGCATATATATCTGTATAGTAAAACTAAATAAAGAAAAAAATAAAGAAAAATAATTTTGCAGCAAAAATTACAATAACAATATAAAACAGTTAATACTAAGAATTTTGAGGCTAAATTAATAATCGAGAACTAATTTTTCTTTAACATTTTTTATGCACTTATTTTTTTTTTGGATGCACCATTTCAACTTTCAAATCCTATAATTTAGATTCATTTATCAATTTTAATAATATATCATTGTATATTCTTTTAATTAAATAAGTCTAGTTAATATGATAATAAAATCATGAAATTAACTATAGAAGATACTTAAAAGGATAAATATTTCTTCTCAAATTTAATGAAATGCAATTAAAAATAATATTTTAATATGGAGGTATAGAGGGCAGAAAAATATATTTTTTAATTTAAATTTTATTTTTCTTGGCATAATAAAGTTTTAATTAATAGGATGAAAGGTCTAACAAGTTTGGATAAAAAAAAAAGAAACTAAGTTATTTTATTACAACAAAATATTTTATTTTTAAATTATAAATAAGAAGTCAATATGACTTTTAATAATCTATTCCATTTTACATATCAGGAATTTTAATTTAGATTGAAATTATTGTTCATATTTAGTCTTTCTATTTAATGGTAGATTTTTTATTACTTATATAGAGGTGTATTGGTTGAAAAAAACTGCATCAAGAAATAGACTTTGATTTTAAAAATAAAAACTCTTATAATAAATTAAAATAAATTTAAATAAAATCAATTAAAATGGTATATATGTATATATATACTATTGTAAGAATGGTAGAAGAAATATTGAAGAAAAATCACTTACATATGTACATTTAACATGTATGACAATATTTAGCTTTGCTTAAAACTTACATACACCCTTAATAAATTATATAATTTTAGGTAATAAAATATGTATTATATTATTTAGGTAGTGAATAATCTAACTTAACAAAAAAAATGTAATATAATATGGAAACAAGAATCAAAACCTGAAAATTTAAAGAAGTATATATATATATATATATATATATATATATATATATATGCTATGAAAAACTTAAAAAAAATAATCAGACATTTATATCATAAGTACATATTTTATAACCTACATGTTGATATGCTAATCTTTTACTTAAAAATATTGTATTAAGTTATGCACGATAAGTATAAAACTTACTTGATATTTGAATTTTAGGCGGCGACCACAACATTACATTTGAGTGAAAAAAATTATCAAAAAATTTATTTA
Source organism: Rehmannia glutinosa (assembly GCA_016081115.2). Classification (NCBI taxonomy): domain Eukaryota; kingdom Viridiplantae; phylum Streptophyta; class Magnoliopsida; order Lamiales; family Orobanchaceae; genus Rehmannia; species Rehmannia glutinosa. The sequence goes on along the minus strand of CM071935.1, from coordinate 43,720,355 downwards.
TGGATCAAAGTAATATATTCCTTCTTATTTCAAAAATAAACATGATTTTGAAAATAAATTGTTCATTATAATTTAAATATTAATTTCATTAACAAAAGTAATTGATTTTAGTCACCTTAAAATCTTTAGTCTTTGAAGCTATAAGCATTATACTTTAATTTTTATATATAAAAAAGAAATTATGATTTTGATCTCACATTTGTAGTGTACATATATATGTATTATTAAAGTAATAATTTAAATTTTGGTTAGATGTTATTTTTATAGTTATGCATTTTTAACATGTCCCTGTCTTTAATAATTTAATTTTTAAAATGTATATTTTTCAAGTGCAACCAGATTTTATCGTAAATGTTAAATTAACAAAGATCTAAATAGCATTTTTCATGTTTTTCTTCTAAATTTTACTATGACGGACATACCATTTTTTAATCCTCTTTACTTTTAACCTTTTTTCTTATTTTTTCATATTATATTTTATTTTGTTAAATAAAATTCTATCTATGAATAACAATATACCTACATACAATTAATTAATAAAAAAGTCGTGATGGAATATCAAGAGACAAAAAAGAACAATAATTTGAGTAAGATTTGAAAAGTTATATTTATTCCCTTCTTTAGAGTTCAAAAGTAAAATTCTAAACATTCATATATAAAATTATATATATGGATAATAATAATCCTTTAATCAAGTGCATTCAAAGAGAAATTGCAAAAAAATCTCAAAGCTAAGTCTGAAGAAGAAGTAGACACTCAAAAAATAAACAAGATGTATTAATTTAAAACTCGTCTTGAATATATATATTTTTAAATTTTTATATAGATCGCTATTTAGTTTTTAATAGCCATTGTACTTTGTTGAGCGATAATATCATTTAAGTATCATGTGTTTTAGTACAAAATATCTTAACCATATTTTACCGATAAATAAGTTTAAATTTAGTTTTTGCAAACATTCTTTTAAGATCAAAATACATGAATGACATTTATTATAAAAAAAATATAATAAAAATTGATTCCAATTTATAGATTTAATTTGAGTTAAATTAATAAAATTATTTGGTTCACGTGCAACGCACGTTCACCTCACTAGTTCTTCCAAAAGGATGTAGGCATTTCTCCCCCTTATGGACAGAACTATATCCAAGAAACTATCATTTGGAAGATCCAAATTGGAGTTTGGAGGAAGGAAGAACATGTACAACCAAATACTCTAAGGAAGGAAAAATCTAGAATATGACCATATAGTTTTTGAAAGGGAGTAAGCTGATTTAGGACTGGAGTGGGAAGCCTATTGATTATATGTACAACACTCTCAAAGGCATCTAAGAGGAAGGTTTGCATGAGCTAGCAAATTGAGTCCCATTTCAGAGACATGTTGATGTTTTCTTTCAGGGAGACTGTTTTGTAGATGCGTATAAGGACATTAATGCTAATAGCAACCTTTTTATGTTTAAGAAAAAAAGCAATAGGCCTGTATTCCCCACCAAAATCATATTGAAAAGATTTTATACGTGCATTAAACTATCTGGAAATGAAAGTTTGAAAGTGTTTTAAGGCATTTAATCCCTCACTCTTGTTGGTTAAGAGATAAATCCAAGTGTATCTAGTGAATGCATCAATGAAATGAATATATTATTTGTATCAACTAGTAGATGGAACAACTAGGCCCCAAACATCAGAGAAAATGAGTTCAAAAGGAGTAGTCACATGAGATTCAACAGATGAAAAATGCATTCAACGAAGTTTGCCAATTTTACAGGCATTACAGAATGGAAGTAAATCTGCAGAAAAAGAATGATGTAAATGTTGAAAACATTAGAAATTACAGCAGAAGAGGCATGACCTAACTGTTGATGCCAAATAGAGGCATCAATATTAGATTTAGTTGACACTGTATATATGGAAGGAGGAGCTGGAGCACAAGAAGTTGAGGTAGAGCGATTTTTGAATGAAGAGTTGGAGAGTTGATTTAGGTCCAGAAGGTATAAACCATCTTTAAGCCTCCCTTGCAGCAGTGTTTTGTGGGAAATTTTGTCTTTAACAAAATAAAATTGTGAGTGAAATTCGATATAGACTTGATTGTCCTGGGTAAATTGAGAGCTGCTTAAAAACATTTGGCAAAATGTGGAACATAAAGAATATTATGAAGCACAAAGGTTTTGAGAGAACGGGAATTTGGAAAAGAAGTGGAGCCAATAGAGTTGATAGAAAGGGAAGAGCCATTACTTATAGTGACCCTTTTCGAACCAGTGTAGGGTCTGTGAATGGTAGGATTATTGAATTCAGATGTAACGTGGTTTGTAGGCCCACTATCTACAAACCAATGGCCATCAGGACAAGAGAGATGACTGCCAGAATGTGGAGATTCCAACTGAGCAGCAAAAGTAGTAAGGAATGAAGGAGATTCAACAGTAGGAGGAACAAATCCAGAGATACCATCATAACCGGTAGAATTTGGCAATGAAGCAGCAACCAAATGATCCTCGGAGGAATGATGATTAATACCCTGAAAAATTGTATCAAATCTCTTATAATACTTAGAGGCAATATGATTGGGTTTGCCACAAATTTGGCATAAAGGCATGTGTCGATTAAAACGTCCCCTGTCTCTGCCTCGAAATGAAACACCACCTCTTCGATAAGAACGGTGAGCAAAATTAGCAGTAGGAACCAAAAAAAGCACATTATTCTCACCACAAACAGGTTGATTGAATTGTTGCAATCTCATTTCATGAGTTTGTAAAGTAAACCGAGCTTCATAAATTGTAACATCACCAACTCTAGAGTCCAAATTCACAGCATCAGATTCAAATTCAGGACCACAACCACCAAGATTATAGAGAATAAGATCATCATCCATAATTAATTGACCAGCTTCATGCAAGCCACCAGCTATTCCTCTCATTTTCAAAAAATACACATCAATTGTGAAATTAACTTTCTTAGTAGTCATCAGTTGATGCCGAAGTTCCATAATACGAGCTTTCAATTGAGTGTAAAAAAGTGTTTCAAGAACTAACCAGACTTGTAGAAGTAGTGCATCGAGAAACATGGCCCAACATTTCCTCAGTCATTGATGAAGGAAGCCAATTGTAAAGAAATTGATCTCTCGAAGTCTTTGGATATACTCTGCGGACGGTTCAAGAATTGAAGGAGCTGGTGCAGATGTGGAAAATTGAGTAGGCAAAGAAATCGAACCAAGGAGATAAATTTTGAAGCCATGAGCGCGTACATTCGATAGATTCTGTGATCTCCAAAAAGTATAATTTGAGCGTTTTAGACGAAGAGAAAGTGGAGCAAATGTAGGTAAAGGAATATAAATGATGGAAGAAATATACATGGTGGAAAACACAAGACGAGAACAAGAACTGTAGTAATCTGTTGAATATATGGGCAATTTTGGTATTGGGCTTGGGCCAGCCCATTACTTATATTTGTTGTTGTTAACATTGTTAGTGTGCTTAGTCGTATTTCTCCAATTAGCGTTTTAGGAGTTATCTTCTTCTACATGTATATATATAAGCTAGAGTACGGTTGCTCTGCTCAGATTCTTCGATTCTCCGATTATAGTGATAAATGAAAATATATTATTCTCCATGTTGATGGTTATTTTACATGGTATCAGAGCCACACTTTAATTGCTGGATTTTGAGACAATGAATACTGGGAACATTGTTCCAGCTGGAGCTGGAGGTAACAATAGGAATAATGGTGGAAACAATCAAACGAGAAATATTATTGCGAATCAAGTTGCGGTTAAGGAAGAGGATCCGATGCAACTTCACAGATCAGATCATCCAGGAATGATCCTTGTATCGAATCCACTCACTGGAAACAATTACCAAACATGGCATAGATTGATGGTGATAGCACAGGGGGCGAAAACCAAATTAGGCTTCGTCAATGGTCGTATTAAAGCTCCAGCTCCGGATTCAGCTCTCTTCGAGCTATGGCAGAAGGCTGACTTCATGGTGACAAGTTGGATTCTCAATACACTCTCTAGAGACATTGTTGATGCTTTTATCTACGCAAATAATGCACGGGAGCTGTGGGAAGACCTAGTTGATCGATTTGGAGAGAGCAACGGTCCACATCTCTATCAACTTCAAAAGGAAATTGCTACGTTAACTCAAGGTGATGCTTCAATTGTAGTATACTTCACTAAACTGAAGAAACTATGGGACGAGTACAATATTTTGGTGCCACAATTATCTTGTAGTTGTGAATCTAGAAAGCTGTTGAATGAAAGGGAGCAGAACACAAAATTGTTACAGTTTCTCATGGGATTGAATGAATCCTATGATCATATACGAAGTCAAATTCTCCTCATTGAGCCTTTACCTTCGGTTAATAAGGCTTATTCGATGTTGCTACGTGTTGAAAAGCAGAGAGGTATTACTCCTCCAGTTACCAATATCCTAGAGAACGGTGTGTTTACGGCCAGATCTAATGCACAAGGTCGAGGTTACAATATGCAAGGGAATGGTGCTGGGGGACAATGGCAGCAAGGTAGGGGAAGAGGAATTCGACGAACTAAAGAAGAGAAGGCGAAATTAACTTGTGCACATTGTCACCAAAAAGGTCATGAGATTGATGAATGTTTTCGACTGTACGGAATTTCGGACTGGTTCATAAATTTGAAAGAGCAGCATTGCAGGCCAATGGCCAACTGTGTGGATGTAGCAGATATGAGACCACCTAAAATTGGGAGGAGTCTGTTGGCAAAGATGTGGCGTTGGGTGATATTACGAATGTTATGCAGCAAGAGGTAGCCAGATATTTGGCAACTAACCTACCAACAGGTAGCTCTGGAAATGCAGAACAACATATGGATTTTGCGCACTTCGCTCAATACTCAGGTATAAGAATTTCTGAAAGTGTTCAACATGCATACTCGACATTTGAAGAGAATGGCAGGGATAATTGGATAATTGATACAGGAGAAAGTAGACATATGTGTTATAATGACAAAAGTTTATCCAACATCACTCCCATACTTTCCAAAATCACAGTTTTCCTTTCCGATGGTTCAACCAAATCTGTTACTCACTCAGGATAATCCTCCATATCATCCAAACTTGTTCTCACTGATGTTTTGTGGGTTCCTTCCTTCACTTATAATCTGCTATCTATTGCACAACTCACACAAAGTCATAATCTAAAATGTGTTTTCTATCCTACTCATTGTGTTTTACAGGACCTCAGGACTGAGGAGCCTATTGTTGTGGGCAAAACGGCTGGAAGACTCTACATCCTTCAAACTGAACCTCATTCCATTTCATCTTTTCCTCATTGTAATCAATCTTGTTTTCCTTCACTTGCCTGTAATAATGAACTGATGGATTGGCACATTAAACCGGGTCATGCATCCATAGGTGTTCTTGAACACAATGATTTCCTTAAACCTTTTTGTGCAAAGGCTGGGAAAAATATCTTTGTTGATTGTGAGATTTGTCACAAGGCTAAGCAGCCTAGATTACCATTTCCTGTGAACAATTCTAGAAGTGTTGGTATATTTGATTTGTTGCATATGGATGTTTGGGGACCTTATCATAAATATACTGCCACAAATACTCCTTATATGCTCACTTTGGAGGATGATTATAGTCGAGCTACTTGGGTGTATTTTGTGTCACACAAAAGCTAAGTACCACACCTTCTCAGAAATTTGTTCAATATGATACATACTCAGTTTCACAAATATGTTAAACAAGTTAAGAGTGATAATGGTGGGGAGTTTGTTGGGGAGGATTGTCAGTCTTTGTTTATCAGTCTGGGAATTCTCCATCAAAGGAGTTGTACATATACACCCCAACAAAATGGGGTTGTGGAACGAAAACACAGAACCTTGCTTAATCTTGCTAGGGCATTTATGTTTTAGTGTGGGGCACCTCCAAAGTTTTGGGTGGTGCATTCTCTGCTTGTAGCTGCATATGTTGCTAACAGACTTGCTAGTGTTGTGTTGGGATGGAAGTCACCTTATGAAATGCTTTATGGGGACGAACTGAATTATGATAGAATTTGGCCATTTGGTTGTTTGGTCTATGTTGTGGAAGTCACCCCACACAAGGACAAATTTGCAGCTTGATCTCAAAAATGTATCTTTGTTGGTTATCCGATGGGCTGTAAATGTTACAAGTTATATGATGTTGAGTCACGCCAATTCTTTACCTCCAGAGATGTTCATTTCATTATTGACAAGTTTCCTTACAAATTCTCCCCTGCTTCTCCCTTGTCTTCACCTACTCCTTTACCTCAAATTGATGTCACCGTTCCAGCTCCCAGTGAACCAGCCATATCTTCCCCTCTACATTCTAATTCTCAATTCACTGATGCTCCACCTCTGCTAAGAAGTTCCAGAGTTGGACATCCTCCTATTTGGATAAATGATTATGTTACAAATTTCTCCATTACTTCTCAGCTTGCCAACACCGCTTCTCCTCAGTCCAGCTGTCTTACCCCAGGTACTTCTTATCCCATTCCCACTTTTCCTTTCACTGTTTCTCCCTCTATCAGTAGCACATATATCTCCTGTTTGGTGAATATCACTAATGTACAGGAGCCCTACTCCTATGCACAAGCTTGTAAAGATCCGCATTGGGTTGAGGCTATGAACAAAGAGCTTGAGGCTCTTGAAAGTAACAATACCTGTGAGTTAACCTCGTTGCCACATGGCAAAAAGGCCATATGTAGTAAGTGGTTTTTAAGGTGAAACTGAATCCGCATGGTAGCGTCGAGAGGTACAAGGCTCGATTGGTAGCCAAGGGATATCATCAAGTATATGGTTTGGATTATGTTGATATTTTTTCCCCGGTTTCCAAGCTTGTGTCTGCCAGATTTTTTGTGGCTATAGCTATTATTCGGTGTTGGGATTTGCAAAAATTGGATATCAATAACGTGTTTTTGCATGGTTTTTTGCACGAGGATATATATATGCAGCCTCTCGAAGGTTATTCTAAGGCTCTTCCTAATCAAGTTTGTCATTTGAAGCGTAGTCTTTAAGGGTTAAAACAGGCCTCTCGTGAATGGAATGTTGAATTTTGTAAGCAGTTGGTTGCATTTGGAATGGTGCAATCTGCACATGATCATTGTTTGTTTACCAAGCAAACATATGGCTCTTTTCTTGCCTTGGTTATATATGTGGATGATGTGTTCATCATGGGGTCGTATTCTAATGATATTGTTGCACTTAAGGTTTACCTGCACAACCAGTTCACTATCAAGGATCTTGGGCATGCGGAATATTTTCTTAGGGTGGAGATTGTGTGGGTTCCTCTGGTATATACTTAAATCAGCAGAAATACATATAGGATATTCTAAAAGACACAGGCATGCTTGACTGCAAGCCTGCTAATATACCATTTCCTCAGGGTCTTACTTTAATGGGTAAAGCTGGGCAGCCTCTTTCCTCTCCGGACCGGTACATACGACTTGTTGGCCGTCTCCTGTACCTTAATCTCACTCAGGCAGATTTTACCTATTATGTCCAGCAACTTTCTCAATTTGTTAGTAATCCGTATTCTACTCATTGAGATGCAGCCACTCATCTGTTGCGGTATTTGAAGGATGGTCCCTCCTTGGGTTTATTCTATCCTTCGCACCCCACCTCTGTTCTCACTGCCTATTCGGATGCGGATTGGGGGGCTTGTCGTGATACCTGTCTCTCTCTTACGGGTTATTGTATTTTTCTTGGAGATTGTTTGGTTTCTTGGAAGATCAAGAAACAATCTACTGTGTCGCGTTCTTCGGCTGAAGCGGAGTATCGTGCCTTGAGCACTACGTTGTGCGAGCTCCATGGGCTGTCCTACCTAGCCTCTGACTCTCAGCTCGTTCTTCGTACACCCTTTCCTTTGTGGTGTGAAAATCAAGATGCGTTACACATTGTGGCGAATCCCGTCTTCCACGAGCGCACTAAACATTTAGACATCGATTGTCATCTCATTCGCAATCAGTTTAAAGCAGGTTTTGTTGTTCCTTCGAAGATCTCATCTTTGCAGCTGGCCGATATCTTCACAAAGTCGTTAGGGAAGTCTCACTTTCAGTTTTTGGTGTTCAAGTTGGGCTTACGGGACCTTCACCTTAGCCCAACTTGAGGGGGGGCTTGTTCAATATATGGGTAATTTGGGTATTGGGCTTGGGTCAGCCCATTTGTTACATTTGTTGTTGTTAACATTGTTAGTTTGCTTAGTCGCATTTCTCCAATTAGCATTTTAGGAGTTATCTTCTTCTACCGGTATAAATAAGCCAGAGTATGGTTGCTCTGCTCAGATTCTTCGATTCTCAAATTATAGTGATAAATGAAAATATCTTCTTCTCCATGTTTATGGTTATTTTACATAATCAAAAATGAAATCTGGATGATATGTAATCACCATGATCTTCAACTTGTCATACCATGTTAAGGAGCTACACTGAAGAAGATATTTTGTGAAAATGAATCTGACTTGATTTCATTAAGCTGGAGAGAAGTACATTTATACAGGAATATGAATATGTTAGAGATAACTAATTTTATTTTAACTGCCAATTACTTGCTAGCTAACCCTTATTACCATTTGGTTAATACGCAACATATTAACTGTACTTAATTCTACATTGTAATACATATTAATCAAATAACAACCATCAAATATAAATTAAAAAAATAATTACTACCATACTCACAAAACTTAAACTCAGAAATTTCATGATTATAGGACCTCAATAACCCATAATCTAATTAATGAAACTTAGTGATTCAGGATTGTGATTGTAATACCCAAGAAATTTGGGGGAAAAATTCGAAATTAGGGCTGGATTATTTGGGAATTTCTACAATCGGGCTTAATAAATTATTTTATAGATTTATTTTATATCTTGGCCCATTATAAATAATCTTAGATCCTTTACCAAACTCAAACCCAAGTCCAAACTCATGTCATCTATCCAAATATGGTAAACCAACAAATCATCAATTATCCTAATAATCTCCCATTAATATTTTTATAACAGTCAAATATTTCAATTTCATTTTTTTTTTACCAAATTCAGCCAATCAACTTTATATCTCAATTAATCAATATTTTCAAAATCCAAAATTTTAGCATTGTAAATTTGTAACAGTTTTCTCAGCATAATTTGATACTAATTATTAGCTAGTCAATTGATTAGTTAATCAATAGAGAAAATTTAGGCTGAAAATCCTACTTTACCAAATTTCCAAACTCAATCACATTATTTAATCTGCAATCTCCAATCCACAACAAAGAATTCTAAAACTGCAAAATGTATGAAATCTCCTTATTCATTCTATCGTGAACACCACTATTAATCTATCATCATCACCCACCACTAATCACAGCCATTACCGACCACACCAACTAGTCACCGGAAATCTCTAGGCCATCCCAATATCCAACCAAAAATATAAACCCACAAAATAAACCAATTCCAGTATTTCAAATAAACTGGGAAAAAAAAAAGAAGTGAGAAAAGAAGGAAAAATAGAGGAGTGAATCTGCCCAGAAATTGCCATCGCCCCGTCGTTGTTGCGGCCGCTGTGGTAGATGGAGGGGGGCGCTGTAAACTGGAAATATAAAATATGGGTGTTGGGGACAAAAAAAAAATGAAAATAAGAAAAGATGAGGGATGGAGACAAAAAAAAAAAAAAAAAAGAAGATGAGAAAGAAAAGTTGGGGTAAGGTGATTAGGTTGGAGAAGAAATAGATGGGGGTGGGTGGCGTGAACTAGAACAGAGAAGATAGGGTGGAAATGGGTTTGTGGGAGGAAGAAAGGAAAAATAGAAGAAAAAGAAAAAAAAAAAGAAGAAGAAAGTTGGGAAAGGGGGGTGGGGACGTGTAATTTTGGGATGGAGGATGGGATAGTGGGGAATGGGTTAGGGAAATAAAAAAAAAAAGTAAGAGAAAAAGTAAATATGAGGAATGAGAAAAGGAGAAATGGGTTTGACTTTTTAGTTTAGGAAATCCCAAATCCTAATTTATCTCACTCAATTCCTAGCCCTTAAATTTCAATTCATATTATATATATAATTTTATATAAAAGCATAAAATATTAATACTAGTTTAAATTTAATTGTAGGCAACAAGAATTTTCGGGCATAGAAATTTCCACTCTTCGACACTCTATTCTACGCTACTTTTCGAGGTAGGGGTTTTTCTTCTTTTATTTGTCCATGTTAAATGCTCTTTATATGTTGCTTGATAATATTGCTTTTACATGCTACGTGTATATAGTCGCGTGGGACCATACAGAGGTCCCGGCATAAAAGTTCCCTCCCGGTGAAATCCCGTGATGCGAGCCATATTTAAAATGTCTATAGTCGTGTGGGACCATACAGTCCCGGCATAAAAGTTCCCTTCGGTGAAACCCGGCGGTCGAGCCATGTTTCAATGCATAGCTACAGTTACATTTTAAATGTTGAGCATGTTATTTTGTAATGTGTATTGTGTATTTAGCTTGGACAAATTCGCCCCTACTGAGTCGTTGAATGCTCACCCCAAAATATATTTCTATTTCAGATGAATGATGGAGTTGGCGGGACACGTGGAGCGGTGACCCGAATAATAAAAATTTGAATAATAAACTTTATTTTTTTATATTTTTCATCGATGAATATTTCTAATAATTAGTATTGAAAATTTATTTCTGGAATAACTCTTGGAATTTTTATCTAGCATTTTTCTTATCATTTTAAATGGTGAAAGATCTTTAGAAAATTCACGTTTTATTATAAATCGCACTATCACTTTATAAGTCATGTTTTATTGGGAAAACGGGATGTTACAAAACATCCCGAAATAAAAGTTTGGAATAATGAATTCTAATTGCCATTTTCTTTATTAGACTATTTCTTTTGAAGCTAAAATTATTTTATGGAATAATATTTTTTTGAAATGTCATTTAATCTTTTTAATATTATTATTTGGTTGATAAAAGTTTTTTTAGAGTACTTAGAAAGCGCTTTTCATATCAAATTACACTTTCAATTTATAAATCGTATTCTATTTTGAAAATTATGAAAATGGGGCGTTACAGTAATAACACGCTGTCGTGGGAGGTGAATTGGAATTGAAGCTGAAGTTGTGGACTTGAATGATGATGGGTTGTCGTCACGCTCATCATCATTTTTAAATTTCCAAATAAATTAAAGTGTGTAATAGTGTATTTGTATAACATTGTCAATGCTTTCTGGTGTATGTCATCTCTATTATTCAACTGAAAGAGCATGGGAAATTAAACCTAGCAAACAACTATCAGTAAAATCAAATAAAGAGCCTCACTGGTGTCAACGAGAACTGGAGAATCTGTTCCCCAATATCAATGGAACATTTTCCACGGTGCTATGCGGCCGCCGGTATTTTACAAAATCTAAATTTGTTATGCAGGGAGATGGTGTGGGAAGGAGTGGGGGAGAAAGAGAGAGGATAGGGGGAGAGACTTACCGGCGTGGGAAGGAGTAGCACTGGCAATGATGGTGAAAACAACAACAATGAGGAATTTTGTGGGCAAAGTCAGAAATAAGAGAATCGAGGCAGACATTTGCTATTTTTGGGGTTTGTTTAAATTTGGCCTAGTCAAAGAGACTTTGTTCAAGAATGACCTTACTTATTCCAAACTTTCTTTAAGGGCCTTCTTCTATGTTAAATTTCCAAATTACCCTTTCTTAACTTTAACATCCCAACAACACTCCCATTTCAAAAGGCCTTTTTATTTCTTCCAATTGTGTGTATTTCAACCGAATTTTTGGGGGTTTTGTGCTTCAACCAACCAAAAATTGTACATCTCCTCCTTCCCGATCTTCGACATTGCAAGAGAAATTAACATTCAGGTTTGAATTTTATTCTTCTGACATTATGGCGTTGTTTTATTCAATTTATTTGTCATTTCGTTCATTTTCTCGAGTAGATGAAGTCGAATAATCCACTGTTGCATATTTGCAGAACTGGGTCCTTAATCAACTCCAATGAATCAGTCAATCGACCAGTTGTAATGTGTCGATTAAACGACTTATCAGGGGTAACATGAGTCGATTAAACGACTATCGTTGAATCAACACATTCCTTAATCATAACTTGAAAGTAGCTAAACCAAGAAGTTCACGGTTGTACCAATTAATCAAACTTTATATGTGGTGATGACTGGGGCCATAAATTTCACTGTTAACTTTGCTGAGAACACTTGCACTTGCTGGAAATTTCAATTGGATTACCTACCATGTGAGCATGCAATATACCCCATGTGCTCACCGTACTATTCCGTTGACTATTGGAGGAAAGCATATGCGAAGACTATATTCCATGTGCCCAACGAAAATGAATGAGAGATTCCTGATAACATTAAGGAAATGATTGTCTTGCCACCTATTGTCCGAAATGAGGTGGACGTCGTAGAAAAACACGAATACCGTCAATAGGAGAATTCCGCTCAAGGCAAAAATGCAGTAGGTGCCAACAATCGGGGCACAACCGACTGAATTGATGTGATCAAAGACCGATGAGCATAGACTATCACATATTTAGTGATTGTTGTTATTCGTCTCTGATTTAGTAATTGTTGTATTCATGAATTTGGACAAACCTCTTTGTATTGTTAAACGAACCAAAAAAAAAAAAGAATGTTAAGTAATTGTTCTTCATCGGGCTGACCAACTCTGGCCAACCACCTCGCCGGTCTGCCCAACTATAACCGACCACGTGGTTGGTCAGAGTCGGGAAAACCGACTATAATCAACCATGTGGTCAGTCAGAGTCGGGTAGCCCGACTATAACCGACCATGAGGTCAATCAGGGTCGGGTGGCATGACTTCTGACCGACCATGTGGTTGATCAGGGTCGGGCTGCACGACTTATGACTGACCACGTGGTCGATCAAGGTCGGACTGCTTGACTTCAGGCCGACCATGTAGCATATAATACTAAAATATATAAGATTTTATAACATATGATACTATGTAGCATATAATATGATATATTTTACAATTGACGGCGAAAACATTGGCAACCCATTGATAACATATGATATAGTGTAACATACAGTGCAGCGTGATTTATAGTCCCATGATTATTGTAATCCCGATCAACAAAATAAATTATATAAGAGATTTTATAACATATGATGATAATATGTAGCATATAGTATTATATTTTACAATTGACGGCAAAACATTCGGCAACACATTGATAATATATGATATAGTATGACATACAGTGCAACGTGATTTATAGTGCCGTGATTATTATAATCCCGATCAACACAAAATTATATAAGAGATTCTATAACATATGATGATACTATGTAGCATATAGTATGATATACTTTATAATTGATGGCGAAAAAGTCGGCAACACATTGATAACATATGATATAGTGTAACATACAGTGCAACGTGATCTATAGTCCTGTGATTATTGTAGTTCCGATCAACATTTAATTATATAAGAGATTTTATAACGTATGATACTGATATGATATATTTTACAAGTTAAAGCCTATACCCTAAACCCTAAACCCTAAACAAACCCTAAAAATAGGGTTAAACGACATCTAAATGACCGTTGAACGGACATTGCACGATAGTTATTCAATTGTAGATTAATCGACTTATGCGTCGATCAGATAGTCGATTAATCGACCACTGCATTGTTCAGATGGGCGACTAATCGACTTATGTGTTCATACGATGGTCGATTAATCGACCTGGTCAATGTTATGTTTACCCCACCGCAAAGTTAAAAAGACGTTTCTGAGTCATTTTTTATTTTTACTTTCCGAAAAAGCGAACAAAGAAGATGAACGGGACGAACCAACAGATCTTGAGGTAAATATTGTTCTTTTGTTTTACATTATTATGCTATGTTGATTTTCTTAAATCAATTGTTTCATATTTTGGTTCATGTTGCTTTAATATATCGATTTTAGTTTAGGTTTAGGGTTTTAACATATCGATGTTCTAATCAATTGTTTTCATATTTTGATTCATATTCCTTTAGTTTAGGTTTAGGTTTCCATTTTGTTTAGGTTCAGATTATGTCTCACATAAATTTAGGTTTAGGTTTCAATTTTTTGTTTCAAATCTAGGTTTCGATTTTTTGTTTCAAATTTAGGATTTTTACTAATCATGTCATTTTGCTTGAATAGATATGCCTCGTACCAGGAATCAAATAATTCGCCACATGGTCCAACCAATCAGTTGGACAATTGAAGAAGAGGAATTCCTCTATGAACATCTTAATCAATTCACTTGTCATCTCATACTGTCCAACTCTAGCGAATTCAACTCGTTATTGCGTATTTGGCTTGGGATCTTGGTCCACGTTTCAAGAAATATTTTAGCCCGAGAAAGGTTAAAAGTCAGATTCAAGTGTTCCGAAGAAAGTTCGAGGCATTTGTGGAGTTCATTAGAACTCTTGGTGTGACATATGCTCATGACAACAACATAGTTTCTGTTATTGGGGTTTACTGGGATCATGTTAGAAAGTTAAGAAATATTTAATTTGTTCATATTGAATTAATTATACATAATAATAATTTTCTTTTGTATTTTTGTCATTTAGGAGACCATTGAGCAACGATTCTTCAGGACGAATGGGTTCAAATACTTTAAAATCGCCAATAATATTTTTGTAGAATCAAATGTCGCCCCGGTTGACTTATCCAACGAAGCCGGCTACCATCCTGACAATCCATTTTTACCTTGATGAGGAATATGATGGTGATGGTCCGCCAGGTTTTGATCCTTTAGACCGAGGTCATTGGATGGGATCTCTTGGTGGAGATGGAGCTAGTCCATCAGTGGTCGATGGTGGTGATGAGGATGTTAAACCAGGTGGTCTTCCTTGAAGAAGTTTTGTGATGAAAAATTTCTGAACTATGTTAAATTAGTTTGGGTGTTGAAGAATTTTTAATTTATTTTGATGGTTATGGTTGTTCTTGAATAATTTTAAATTTCATTTGATGGTTTATGTATGGTTGAATATTATCTTCTATAAATTGTTGTGTAATTTATGTATGGTTTAATTTGTTGATGTAATGTTTTTGTTTTGAATGTGTGATTTATTGCACTGTATGTATGGTTAAATCTGAAGGACACAGGGGTCGATTAATCGACCATCTGAACGACACAGGGTTCGATTAATCGACCATCTGAACGACACAGGGTTCGATTAATCGACCATCTAAATGACACATAAGTCGATTAGTCGACCATCTAAATGATACAGTGGTCGATTAATCGACCATGTGAACGACACATGAGTCGATTAATCGACCATCTGAACGATACAGTGGTTGATTAATCGACCACTTGAATAACTGAATTACACAAAGGGACTGAATTACACAAACTTTCAAAAACCTGTATGGAATATCGTTTACAAATTCTCAACTACATCACTTAAAAATTCAAAACACTTCAGTTAAAAACCTAAAAATATAGCATTTATAATATCAAAATATTCTGATCAATTCAAAATATTCAAAATCTAAAATCTAAAAGTATATCATTCACAAGTATTCAAAATATTCTGATCAATACAATCAAGGATCATAATTTAAAACATATATGTCGACAACTTCTCCCTCCACTTAAGCATATGATGGTCGTTTACGAGATTCACTTCTTGCCCGACACTAAGAAATTCTATATATTTGATCACGAAGACTCCGCATTCACCACAATGATATGTTAAAACAACAATTAGAATTCAAGTAAAAAATTAAGCTAAATAACATAGTTAAGATAGATCACTTACGACGTGCCCTGCTTTTATGTCTTGTCAGATATGACCACTTTGAGGGGCCCGTTTGTTGCAATCCCAACTTGTTGTGCAAGTATTGGGACCATAACGGTAACAGATTCAAGGCATTGATTAAGTTCCCCCTCCTTTACGCAACCCTTGTCGGGATCATGGATATTCAACTCCGATATTTCAAATACAACTTCGGCCGCAATCCAATGTTTATTATAGCAATCAGAAAGTACAAGTGCGTACACCCAACCCATTCCCTTCCAAACTTACTCCAAGTTCCATTCATGTAATTAATCAAAGCTTGATCGAACTTGTGTTTATTGGGGTTCTCCTTGTAACCCATGTGTTCAAATATCAATGACGAATAGAACCTGCAGTGTAGGATGGCTCGGGTGTACATGCCGAAGGACATCAAATATCTTTTTTGTCTCCCCGTAACAAGGTCATCCCCAAATCCATGTGCTGAAAAGTGAAAAAGTTGGTATAAGATTCACATAATACTAAATTAATCATGAAATAATTTAAAATAGACTTACATCATCTTCAAGCCAAAACCCAGATGTAGTAATCAACGTAAACCAGCTTTTGGCTTTTTTTTGTGGTCCCATGTAGGATCAAATGTTCACTGTTGAAAGCAATATGTACATTAATTAATTAATAAAATAAAGCAAAAACATTAAATAATCACTAGGTTGGTCAATGGTTGTTGCCACGACCATTAATCGACTAGATTGTCGGTTTATGGTCGTTGAACCCAACCACTAATCGACCAAATAGTCGGTCAATGGTCGTCGCATCGATCACTAATCGACCCAATGGTCGGTAAATTGTCGTTGCATCGACCCCCTAATCGACTCAATGGTCGATCAACGGTCGTTGTATTGACCACTAATCGACACCGTGGTCGGTCAGCGGTCGATGCAACGACCACAAATAGACTCCATGGTCGGTCAAAGGTCGTTACATCGACCATTGACCAACCCAAAGTTAATTAATGCTCATTGCAACGACCAGAAATCAACCTATCAGTTGACAGTGTTTGCAGTAACATTTACCTATCGGTTGCCTTGTGTACCATTCTTTGAATTGTTTCAGCTTCAATGGATCAACCTGGAGGAAGAAATTAATTTGCATCTTGTCCACAAAAGTTCTGGAGGTAGTTATTTGTGGCATCGATTCAGTTGTGAGGGAGTTCTTGTATGAATTGAAGGTAGTCTCTTTCACTTCACTCCCGTTTATAAAACATTTTCATTTTCTACATGTCTTCTCCTCAACCTCTTCTTCCTTGCATAGATCACCATTCCCCGAGCATCCCCCGCCCCGCCCGTCAGATCCACCACCTCAACATCGGAATGTTGTCGCATCTTTGTATCCACCACCTCAACATCGGAATGTTGTCGCATCTTTGTATCCACCACCTCGACAGCCTGATCCTTCTCAAGGATATCCCCCTCCTCGACACCCTTATCATTTTCTGTCTCCGCCACCATCCTATAATCGGGAGACTGCCCCGTCTCCATGGATGCCTCTCAGGGGTGAACCACGTATAAGACTTACTTATTGCTTCAAGTTTTTGGTCTAATGCAGAAATCTTGCGGTCTAATTCTTCGATCTTTCCGCTCATAAGAGAAAAAACATCTTCGATCTTTTTGTTTAGAAGAGAAAAATCATCATCTTACCTTTTTGTCAGCATGGCCACGGCATTTAAAACCTGCATCATACCGATAGAAGGGCCAGTGGAAGGTTGGGGTACTCAAGAACTGCCTCCAAGCTCCGTCTCATAGAGATCCCCTGGTGGCACACTTGTAGACTTTCTCTCTCTCTCTCTCTGCCTGTCTCTTCCACTGTCTCCCTGGGGGCTGTCAACTCATCACGATGTGTGGGTACCGTCTGCCCATCCAAAGAATAACTGAGATCCTCGGGGAACATGCCGGAAAACATCACAACGTATTCCTTCTCCATTTCTTCTTCTGTTGGGGTCAATGGAAACAAAACTTCATCCTGCCAATTCACAAACAATATCAAATAAAAATAATACGCAATTAAAAATAATCTCAAAATATCAATTAAAAATTATACGCAATTAAAAATAATCTCAACATTACCATAGGCTCGTCCAATATGGCAATAATCTCCTCGAAGCCAAAAGTCGATGTGGACCTCCACCCATACATCCTAGGAAGTCTTTGTTCGGTCCTTTCCATTTTAAAAAGTCGGCATACAACATGAAAGGTCTCAAGTTCCCATACCTAACAAATAATCCAATGTTATAAATATTTCTCGAAATTGAAAATATGCATTGTAATCTAATGAAAATGAGTTTGATAAATACTTATACCGCGTGTGCAAAGCCCCAAAAGGTGTGATGGGCAACTGGACCAGTAAAAGTTTTCATCAAACCATGTAGAAGAGTGTCATAGGGAGGTCTTCCCCACGGGTATTTATTGAAAAGTTCCAAATTGTCAACAATTTGCAAAACCTTCATCTTAATCGAAGTGGCAGGCTCCTTACACCGCAAAACATACTCATATATGAGGGCTAATCCCAATTTGTATCGGTCGTCCTCATTATTTGCATGGTGCTAAAAAACCTCCTTCAAAGCTTTAGGCTTCACAACCTTTTTCCCTCCCTCAAAATTTCTGCTGCTAACTGTTTATCTGATGGGATGTCCTTAATGTAATCATTCTCAATCCCGGGGTTCAATCCAGTGATGAGAGGGAAGTCTGAGAATGCGAATCTGACATTTGCATCCTCAACACGGAACCATACCTCATCATCCGCTGGTGATTTAATCCTCATAAATAATAGAGTATGAAGAACTTTACAAGATATCTGACTGTGATCCCGGATCTTGTATAAATCTCTAAAAGCCGTCACCAACAACTCTTTGTGTTCCACGTCTAACTTACTATGTACTTCATTTAGAATGTTTAAGTTACATCGGTATGTATCTCTTGAATCAAACCTATCTTCAATGGGGGTGAGGTATTTTTTTCCTGTATAATTGAAACATAAAAGACGTGATTTTGGAGGGTTATAAAGCAGTAAAGCAGTTATTAGCAGTTATGAAACAGTTAGTTGGCTTAAAAAAGCACTTTTTTAGTGCTTATTTTGCAAAAAATGATTATTATCTGTCTTTGGAGGGTTTCAATAACTTAAAAGTGGTTTTTTTAAGCCAAAAAATGAGAAGCACTTTTTTAGTTATTGAAACCCTCCAAAAGACAGATAATAATCAGTTTTTTTGCAAAACAATACAATTCTTTTGATTGAATTCAAGCCTAACGGTCAATTGATTCCTCCCAGTTATTTGCAAACACTCCCAACAAACTTTTGCAATGAAAAACACAACACTCCCAACATGTATAGTCTAACATTCCAAATAATATTAACATTGAGTTCAAACAAAATGCAATACCCATTCAGTATATAACATTCATTCAATTCAAAATCTTAAACCCTATGACATATTTTACAATGCAATTAAAATAACTAATTCAAAAAGCAAAATAAAACTCTTACTTTATAGACAAAAGTCGCAAGCAAATATTCTTCCAACGATGGCGGCACCTGCGGCAATCAACGACGGTCGCTTTGACATTAGTCAGAATTTGAACGATTATCGTGTAGAGTCGATTAAGGGCTTATAAACCCTACTGAGGGCTTTTCAAATTCTAATCGACCCACTTTGGTCGTTTAACCGATCGTAGAGGCTTTTCAAATTCTAATCGACCCACATTGGTCGTTTAACCGACCATTGAGCGACCATATAAATTGGAGTCGGTTAATGGTCGGGTAAACGACCGTTGACCAACTTAATAAATTTATGTCACGTATCGATCGATTAACCGACCCACACCTTTTATGATGGAAATTTCGGAAGTGTACAATTTCATCCTTTTTCTAGTTTCTTTTAGCAATAAATGTCGGTCAAAGACCATTCTTGATAAGTTATTGGGTCAAAAGGCCATATTTGATATATAGGGCGGTATTTTTTCCCAGTAATTTTTTTTTACATCGATTAAAAACAAATGATGTAGTTAAAAAGACTTTTACAGTGGTTAAAAAACAAACGATGTAGTAAAAAATATTTTTACAGCGGTTAAAATTAACAACCGATGCAGAATCTTTAAAAAACTAATTCAACATCAGTTGTCAAGAGAACCGATGTAAAACAGCTAATATAAATTGTTTTTTAAATAATTTGGGAGTAGTGGTTGGAGGGGAGGGGATAAATTTCAAAGAAACTGAAAGATACAGGGTTCGAACCCTGATCAATACCATTACAAATGGTGAGCGATACCACTTAAGCTACAAGCTTGTGGTATAACTAATATAAAGTTAGGTGCAGTAGAATTCGATTTTCGTAAAATAAAGTGATTAAAGCGAATAAAGAAATCAATTAAAATTAAATAAGACATTTGATGCAATAACTTGAAATTTAAATCTTTTGAATTTAAATACACGTATCGAAAAAAACGGGCCGCTACATAGCATGTCGCCCTGATTCAAATTCAGTTTTCTTGTTTTGCAATTGATGTGCTAGGACACACATTAATTTTTTCTTTAAAATCTTTACAGCTATGCCAGTAGATTGTGGCATGCTAAATATTTCTAGTTATGGTTGTATGAAATTATGAATAACAAAAAAAATCAACTGAAAGATATCAGAATCTATAAAACAAAAGTTGATTTTCATTTCTGCACTCCTCTAGGAAGGAACAAAACTCGGACAGTTTTTCACAGAACAATTTGAACATTTGGTGATTATCCTCACACCTAATATATTATCCTAAAAAGTCTAATATGTCATGTTAGTTTTTGAATTCATTTTTAATTTGTTCAGGACATCATGTTTTTATTTAATATATTTGAAAATATGCTAAATTAATGTGTTCAGGACATAGACATCATGTTTTTATTTAATATATTTGAAGATATACTTGTATGTTGTACTATGCAGCATGCTCATGTCTTGAAATAAGAAAACAAAGTAGGTTGTTCTATAGGTTGTGCTGTTAAATAACTAGGCGGCATGATCATCTATCTACTCTACCTTAAAAATCTGAATATTTCTGTGAAATTTTGATCAGACTAATATAGCCCTTGATTTTTAACTTTTTAATGGTAGTTTGGTAATTAGCAAAATTGTTGATATTATAATTTATCTCCTAATTACTAAAGGGTATCAAAAATCTGAAAAGTCATCACAGTTCACACTCATTTAACTCATTTAACTTTTATCATTCCTCCTTAATGGATTTATCTAAATATAGAAAGGAATCTCAAAAGTCACAAGATTTCACTCGATCTATATTTTCTTCCTCCTCATCTCTCAAGCAGGATCAATTTTCTATGATTCTAAACAAGGAAAAAGATCTCAAAGGGATTTTGGTCTCACCAATTCCGATTTTAAAATTTACCCCCGAAATTAGAATTGATTATCTGCGATTTAAAACGCCAGTGCCGTGGGTGAGGACTCATGAGGGGTTGAGAGAATTTTTCATGGGTGAGTCCATTCGGGGTGGCGAGTTCGTCGAAAAATTCATTCACACAATTCTGGTATGATTCCTATTTCTTATTCTACATATTTTTTTTTATGAATGTCCACATATTTATCTCAAATCATGTTCTGGCCGCTAATCACCTACCGAGTTTATTAATAAGTGATCATCTTTTATCAGATTTTTAAATTTTTGTTCTTATGTAGGGGCTAGATTTTTGGTATACCTATTGAATAATTTTTTTCCCATTGTACATATAGGATGTGTTTTATCTTCAAGTGATTAAATTTAGTGCTCCTTGTAAGGTTTTACCAAACAAACATTTGAAACCTGTTTCACAAGGTGGCCTGCCATATTTTGTCCGGATAAATCGCTTTAGTTTGTTTTTGTGAAATAATAATATTTATATCATTATGTTTAGCTAGCATATCACCATGTTGGTCACTGGATGAATTGCCTTCCAGCCTTAGTTGCAAGAATAGCTAGCATATCACCATGTTGTTTTTCAAATTGTTATTTTCTCCACTTTATTTAATTTTTTTTACGAAATTTTAGAACATTGGATTAGGCATTTAACTCGGAATAGTTAAAACTTCCTAAAAATCTGTCTTAGTTTTTCTTTCTTGTGAACTAACTGATGGTAAATGAAAACGTACTTCAAGTTTCT
This sequence comes from Rehmannia glutinosa, assembly GCA_016081115.2. Lineage (NCBI taxonomy): Eukaryota > Viridiplantae > Streptophyta > Magnoliopsida > Lamiales > Orobanchaceae > Rehmannia > Rehmannia glutinosa. The sequence goes on along the minus strand of CM071935.1, from coordinate 43,698,435 downwards.
ATAAAGAATGACATTTATGGAGTCAATGTGAAACGAAACATTTATTACTAGATTACAAACTCTGATTGATCCTTGATGAATATATTTTCCATGTCAAGGTTACACCAAAAAAGAAAACTTTATTTATTTTAGCTTTGAGTCGACTGAAATATGTTGCATAAATTATGTAAGATTAAGTCAAGCATATTTAGGTTGGCTAAAATGTAACCAAAATGTATCTGCACTAAACCAACAACTATTAATTACCTTTGATTTGTCATAACATAAATGCTTGCTACGAACTCTGAAGTTGCTTCCATAAGATAATGTCCAACAGTTGTGAGCCTTATCGTGATCATCATGGCGAAGGTTACCAGAGAAAATCGACAAGTCTATTTTTTCTATAGATATTTCTTTGAAGGCCTCAATTTTTAAAGAGCATTGCAATTAAACTGCAGGTTGTATAAGTTAAAAGATCGATTGCAGTGGAATGAATCATTAAATTTAATATCTACAGTTCTTTTGTCTTCAACCTCGATGGCACAAATGAAAAGGTGTCTGCAAACAAATGGGACGCTCAAGTGTGAACTCTTCCCTAATTTCTTCACACAAAACCGGCACACAATAAACAGGATTTCAAGCCAAGAGGTTTCAAATTTAATACACACACATGACAAGAAATCAGAGGGCAGGGCTCCAAAAACAGATTCGATCGAAGGGGTTCCAAATTTACCACAAAAATGCAGATATGAAATTGAAGCCAAGGGATACAAAATCAGATTTCCAGCAATTGGATGTTACACAGTCGTTCTGAGTTTTCTGAAATTAATCATCCTTTGCTTTCATTTTGCTCAAACTTCATCTGCCACAATTTCAGGTCTAACTTTATTGTTGAAAATTTCCTGTTTCCGGTACCTATTTCCAGGTTTTCTTATTTTCTACAATTGATTAGTTATATTTTATAATTGCTTATTTTATATCTTTGTATAACTAGAATTAGAAGAGATTTATGATTAGGGATACCCTTCAAACTGGGGATCATAATTAGAATAGATGGTTTTCTTGTGCAAGGTTATAACGTTCCAATTTTTACACATGTAAATTATATGGCTTGCCACTTCTAATTCAATGAAATATATTTCTCTTATATATTGTAATTGCATATAACAAAGTTTATTGTATAATACAACATACAATTACACATCTATATATTCTTTTGTTTCTATCCTAAATATACAAATGTTTCTGTAAAAACGAAAGGTTGCATTTGGATGGAAGGATTTGGATTTGGGGAGAGGATTTAGGGAAGGATTTCAAATGACTCCAAATAATAAGGATTTGAAATCCTCCAAAATGACTCCAAATAAGGATTTGAAATCCTCCAAAATGACTCCAAAAATAGCTTCCAAGGATTTGAAATCCATTATAAAATGACTACATCCAAACAACCTCAATGGATTTGTTATTATGAATTTGAAATCCATAGCTCAAATCCTTCCATCCAAATGGAGCCAAAAGGTGTTTGAAATCTCAACGGTTGTAGTGCTAGAGGAAAGAAAGATATCCAATCATTTCTTATATATATAAATTTTAGAGATCGATTCTATCTTGGAATTTTAGAGATCGATCCATATTTTTTAATGTTCCTGCAATCTGATCAGAGGAAAGGTTCCGAAACTTGGAACCTCCGAGGTCACTTCTTTTCTTTATTCTTTTTTGTTGCAAGGATAGTTGGGAATTAATCTTATCCTGTAATGGAGTAATGGACGGATGGAAAAGGCAACATTTATTTCTTCAGTTGGTGAATCTTAACTTTATTCCGTAATGGTTGATCATTTGGCTTTTTGTCTTCTTTCTGTGTTTTTTTAACCTTTTCTTTGTATGTTAGATGTGCAGTTAAAATCCTTAGAAATGAACTTGTGGTTGTTATCCAATTTTAGGTTTGGAGTTTATTTTATTTTTTGGTTTCAAGTTCAAAAATGAAAATTTTCTTAGTTTGTGAATTTCAGGTTTGAAGTTCGTTTGATTTTTTAGTTTCAGACTTTCAGGTTTGGAAGTTCAGAATTGAAAATTAATCACTTTGGAATTTAACTTCAAAAGTATAACTTCTTGTATTAGCCTTAGGTTGTTAATCAATTGTAGGTTTGAAGTATATTCAGATTTTCATTCAGAAATTCGAATGAAATATTATCAGTTCAGAATAAAATTTGAAAATCTGGTATTTTTCTTAATTCTACCTTCATTTTATTATGTTTACTTCAAATGCATGCAGAAAGCATTAATGTTTGTAAAAAAAAGGCACGAAAATATTATATATATAAGGAAAACGTAAATGCGTGATTCCAATGATGCATACACTGACAAAGCACGATGACAATGATCATATTAAAAATCAAAACTTGGTCCCAGTATTATGTTAAAATATTGGACGGGATGTTCCACCAAATTTTAGAAGAATGCTACCTTGAAGAAAATAAATTTAACACTAGACTGATATGAAGTGTGACTTTTGATATGGTCTCTTTTTCGTCGTTGTTGTGTCTGCATGCATATATATATATATATATATATGTTGAATTCCTGATGTGGGTACTTACCTTTGTTCTCTTCTTGTCTTTGTTCGTCCATTTATACTCTTTCAGATTCTGAACACTTGTGAACAATACTTTTTGATAGCTTTGTTCATGTCTTTGCTCGACATTTTATCAGAAAAGAGGATGAACAATACTTTTTGATAGCTTTGTTCATGTCTTTGCTCGACATTTTATCAGAAAAGAGGATGATGATTTTGCTTATTATTCTTTACTAGAGAAAATCAAACTGATCTTAATCCTTAAGTTAATCAGTAAAATCAAGATAACAATTGCATTGATTGTATGAGTTTTTTTTTTTTTATGTTGCTCTGTTAATAGGCACTTAATCCATTTCCTTTGATTGGTACTCTTTGATTTTTGATGTGTCCCTATTATGCTAAGGTACAAATGTTGTAAATTGTGTGAGATCTAACATTCAGGATGGAGATAGTAACTCATATTATGGTCGTTTGAGATAGTAACTCATATTCTTTCAGTGATCTTTTTGATGTCGTTGACATTTTTGTCGGTAATAGGATGTTATTTTGAAATCAATCCCCTGGAAAAAGAATAGGTTGTATCTTCGATGTATGTTTGCAATTGGTAAAAAGAAGAATAAGATTATCCCCAAAGTCTCCATATTTATCCCATTTTTACGTATTGCCGTGCAATTAGATATTCAGAAAACATCCCTCAAAGAAAAAAAAATGATATGCTGAGAATACTCAAGAGGCTTAATCCCTAAGGATCTTGCTGATTGAATTACTTCACTCAGAAATCAGATTATTTCAATTGCTGAGGACACTGGTTTTATTTCCCCCCACATCCCGTTAAGTTCTTTGTAGGATCCTGACCGATTTGATTAGCCCATTTTACTAACATTTCTTGTGAACTTTGGATGATCCTTGGTAGGGTACACTTTTTCGATGTACTAACCAGAGCATTAAGAAAATATTTATCCCTTGTGATTGAAGCAGTCTGTAAATTTGTATTCTGCATTTGTTCACAGATGAAAGCTTGTGAAAGTGTAGAAATCTGCAAAATTTGACGCATTTTGACTTGATAAAATAGAATACAGTCTTTCAAGACTTGGAGTTCAGATGGCAATAATTAGAAGATGGAAGACGTGTGAGAATCTGACAAGGAAATGCGAGTCACCCTTTGATTTGTTGAATTTTGAGATTGATGAAACTGTGAATGAGGTGTAGCAAACTCCTGGTTTGAGCTATTATCTATTTTACGTACGATGGCTATGCTAATGTTGATAGAAGCAAATCTAAAGCTAATTCCCAGAGACAGTAGTTTGTCTGAGAGGCTTGTAAGCCTGGGTTTTTATTTTAGATAGAGCAAACATTTAGGGCTATTTTTACGATTAGTAAATATATACCCAAAGTGATATCCCTGGTTGTATTCTCGGTTGCATTCGAGATCTGTTGATTTGTTGCTAAAAGCAGCAGGATATTTTTGTGTCTGTGTTCATGATGTTCTTCGGCTACCACCTGACATAAAGCGTGTAAATCAAGTTTCATAACATACAAATGATCTTAATTATTGATATCTCTGTTCATAGTTGCCTTCGTATACGTAGGGGAGTGTTAGAGGCAAATACATCAAACCTATTTGCCTATTACCCAAACAATCTTTTCGCTATGTTTTACCCATTATATTTGTTTCTTAATATACAAGTTACTTAGTTACTAATCTTGTACATTTCTCTTCATGTCAAATGACATATTCTACATTGTACAATATAAAATATATTTAAATATAATATAATATAATTAAATGAATTGTATTAATAACTTATTTTAATTAAATTAGCAAAATCATATGGTTCACGTGCAACGCGCGTGCACTTCACTAGTGTCCTTAAATGTGCCAAGATAAATTAAAAGACAAACGAATTAAAACCTACTGATGTTTTCTTCCTACTCTCTCAATTTTGTTTGTGTTTTTTTTTGGGTTAAAAACAATGTTAATTCTAGACCTCTATAAAACCCAGCACTTATTCCTTGATAAAATAGCCATCAAATATACATTCTACGTAAAAAGCTTCGAAAAAGACCAACATAATCACAGCAAAGTATAGAGTTATATATGGAACCATCTCATAACATAGCCTTACTACCTCCTCCGAGACTTTTAGGCCACCTGATTCCATTCATCGAGCTTGCTAGGAAACTTGTTTTCCAACACAACTGCACTGTCACACTCATCATCCCAAACGATGGTTCCCCCATGGATACTCAAAAATTCCTTCTCCAAAACATTAATTAACCCTATATATCTCCCTCCGGTGTCGACAAACGACCTCTCGGATGAAGAAAGCAAAGTTGTTCATCTTTCCATGGGCGTAATCCGATCGCTTCCAGTGCTCCGTGATACATTGTCTTATCTAGAGGAATCGGGAACTCCAGCTGCCGCTCTTGTTGTGGATTTTTTTACTCCATATGGCATTGACATAGCAAGAGAATTCGAAATCCCAGCCTATGTTTTCCACGTTGGTTCTGCCATTGATTTCTCACTTTCCATGGATTTGCCTAACATCGAGGATAACAACTACTCAGAACTAATCGTGCTGTCGGGCTCTATAGTACTAAGCCCAGAGGATTTTCTGGATCCAATGAAACATAGGAAGAGTGAGGCTTACAAATGGATTCTGGATCTAAGCAAGAAGAAACTTTTAGCTGACGGCATTCTTGTCAATAGCTTCCTGGAATTGGAATCAGAAGCTTTCCTGGATTTAGAAAAACGTTTTCCTTGTATTCCGCCTGTTTATCCTGTCGGCCCATTGACCGGATAGGCTCGGGATCAAACCAATCGGATCGAGGGTCAGAGTGTCTGAACTGGCTGAATAAACAACCGCCTAAATCTGTAATATTTGGATCCTTTGGCAGTTGGGGGACTTTATCAATGGATCAATTTAGTGAATTAACTTTAGGCCTAGAAATGAGTGGGCAGAGATTTCTTTGGGTTGCTAGAACCCCACAAGGAAACGTTGGGAATACTAAGGATCCTTTGGATTATCTACCACAAGGGTTCTTGGAGAGGACTAAAGGCAAGGGTTTGGTGGTGGCCTCGTGGGTCCCTCAGACTGAGGTCTTGAATCACCGCTCGACCGGCGGATTCCTGATGCACTTTGGGTGGAATTCGATATTGGAAAGCGTGGTTTTTAGTGTGCCCATGATCGCATAGCCACTTTGCTACGAGCACAAGTTGAATGCGGTGTTCTTGACAGATCGATTGAAGGTTGTGATGAGAGTTAAAGAGAATGAAAATGGAGTTGTAGAGAAAGACCATATTTCACAACTGGTGAGAAAACTGATGGAAGGTGAACAAGGGAAGCAAATTGAAAACATGTTGATGGATGTTAAGACTGCTGCTGGAAAGGTTCTGAGCAAATAGGGGTCTTCTACACAGGCACTTGCTCAGGTTGTCCAGAAATGGAGGAATGGGAAATGAAAATTCCCTTCTTTTTTTTTCTTTTCATTTTTGCTCATCTTTCTTGGAAAAGCCGATATAAGTTTCAATAATAAAGGCTATATAGTTTCAATTGGGAAAACAGGTAATTTACTCTTTTGATTATTTCGAGATTTAGTTCTCTATCTTATCAAAAGTTAGTCTTCGTCTAAAATGTTGTTAATTTGTGCACATTTCGTCCAATTTTGGTCGGACAAATCTAATTTGGTCTAATTTTGGAACCAACAAAAAATGCTAACATGGATGACAAATTGGGGATTTTTTGCCATTTGAATGCTGACTTAGCTTTTTGTATCTAAGAAAAATAAAAAAGAATGTGAAAATTCCACAGCATAATAATTTAATAAAAATAAAATCAAATCAGAAAAACAATAAGACAAAAACTCTTGTCAGACGGTCTAACGGGCCAAGTTCGTTAGACATATCCCAAACCGACTTGCTAACATGTTTGTTTTATTAGCAGTGATACTTTGTAATATTCAGGGACCGGTATTAGTGGTCCTTCTGAAAAGTATTAGTAGTCGTTCTAAAAAGTATTAGTACATAGTTTACTTGACAATATTAGCTTTTTTAATATTGGACAGTTAGATAGTATCACCAGATTCTTAAGAAGTATTAGTAGTCTATCTGAAAAGTTTTAATAATTTTCCTAGGAAATGTTTTTAGTAGCCCTTGAAAAATATTAGTTTTTTCCCTAAAAAAGTTTAAATTTTTTCGTCAAAAGTATTAGTAGTCACTGTGAAACGTATTGGTAGTTTTTTCTGAAAAATTTTAGTTTTTCTCCTGAAATATTTTAGTAATACCTCTTAAAAGTATTATTTTTTTCAATAAAAAGTAATAGTAGTCACCCCAAAAAGTATTATTACTGCACCCAATAAGTATTAGATGCTCGCATTAAGCATTTCCAACAGATTTACAACCTAATTTTTTTAAGAACCAGAGAAAAACTTAATTCACACCAAATCAAAATATTGAAAATGTGGTTGTGTCTTAAAAATACATACACTGGAGTGACTCAATTGATATTTACAATACTCACGTTTCTCGTGTTAAATTGTTAATTTCACATCCATCAACTTCGATTTCTGAATTCCGGCAAAACTACACAAATTTCATAAAAATCGTGCAAGACCACTACATAATCCTTGTTATGCACTAAAACCTTCACCTATTGGACGCCACCGTAAAAACCACCTCCTTGAAGCTCTGTAGCGCTGTGATGGTGGCCATATAGTCGACAAACATATGTTTCACCACTGTGTGGACGCTCGCGAATCAAAAAGATATCTCACAGCCCGAGGCCTTAGCGGTTAAGGACAACATCAATGATGTGAAATATGTGGTTTATTTAGTGGTACTGTAGTTTAACCCAAATGTCGAAGATGGGTTGGGCTTGAGGATCCGCTTGATAAATTAGATCCGTCAGACGGTCTGACAGGAGACTTACTCAAAGAACAAAATCAAAATTACCCATTATTAATAGTACGTAGTTGGCTGTTGGGCAAGCAAATTCATATCCTATATATATGATATATATTGATGCTGATGCGGGTGTATGTGGATAGAAGTTGAGCAAATCTGTTAAGATATAAAAGCAAATATAAATTCTAAAGTCAGTTAGTTAGTTAGGACTTAACTAGAAGTTAGTTTAGTTAGTTATCTTGTGTATTTTCTTCTATATAAAGGGACTTTCCTCCTTCATGTAAAACACTTTTTGTATAAATTTTACAGATTTTACAATCATCTTGTTCTTCAATATACATTTCATCTACACCAACATGGTATCAATTTAAGTAATTTTTCATCTTCCGATGAACATTTTTTTTCTGCTATCTGGTTAATTAAGATTAACAAGCGTCATTGTCATATTGATCAAGAGTTCAACCATTTTTCTCGGGAGATCTTGATCGACTTATCTTGAATGGCTACTCAACCAATCAATTCTCCGGCCGATGATCATAATTCACCTTTCTTTTTCACCCAACGACAATCCCAGTGCGATCGTTTATGAATCCTTTAATGGAGATAACTATAATTCTTGGAGCATGGATTTTCTTATGGCTCTGAATGTAAAAAATAACCAAGGTTTTGTCGATGGTTCAATCGTTGTACCTGATCCATCTGATTCTCTATAGTTTACCTGTTGGACAAGAGCTAATAATCTTGTTTGTTCTTGGATCTTGAATTCCATATCAAAAGAAATCAGGCAGAGTCACCTTTATTCTAATTCTGCACAAGAAGTATGGAACGAGCTCAAGATTCGTTATGTAAGAAGTGATGGACCAAGAGTCTTTCAATTGGAAAAGTCATTAAGTTTCATTTCTCAAGGTTGTAATTTGATGACTACCTATTACAATCAATTTGAGGGTTTGCGGGATGAATATGTCAGTTTTAGGCCTATCGCTAAATGTTCCTGTGGCCATTGTTCATGTAACATAACTGCTTTCATTATCGCTAAAGAATCGAATCGATCATTATGTTTTTGATGGGCTTACATGAATCATATGCTCAATAAGGAGCCAACTGTTACTTTCTTCACCCCTTCATTCTCTTGCAAAAGTTTATTCTCTTTTGTTGCAAGAAGAGTCTCAAAGGGGTCTCCAGAATTCCTCTTTGCCAACTGCAGTTGAGTCCATGGCAATGCTAGCTAAGCAATCAAATATCCCAAGATTTCCATATCAAAAGGACAAGAAGAGGCCAAAATGCTCACATTGTGGTTTCAAAGGACATACTGTTGACAAGTGTTTTCATTTAATTGGCTATCCTCCAGGTTGGAAAGGGCCCAAAGGTTCAAGAATTATTAAAGATCATGCTACTAATGCAGTGACACATTCTCCTCAAGACTCTGAGAAGGCTGACAATCCTTTATTTTCCCTTGAGCTGTTTCAGCAATTCTTAACATTTGCCAAAGAGCAATAGCAAGGTTCCAAATTCTGATGAGGGTATTGTTCATACTGCAACAACTTCCATCTCAGGTATTTTTTCTGTCTCCACTGCAAACACAGACAAGTTGTCCAAATGGATTTTGGACACAGGTGCAACATATCATATTGTCAGTTATCTCTCTTTATTTTCAAACATTCCCTTACCTGTTTCAATCCCTAATAATTTGCCAAATGGAAAGTCTACTAATGCAAATTTCATTGGGGAAGTCAAACTTACAGAAAATTTGTCCTTAATTAACACTCTATATGTTCCTTCATTCACTTTTAATTTAATTTTTGTTTCTCAGCTTGTTAAAGATTCCAAATATGCTTTGCATTTTTATGCCTCATATTGTTTTTTGCAGGATTTGAGAAACAAGAAGATGATTGGTTTTGCTAAGGAACATGGTGGCCTATATCTTTGCAAAGTCAATTCTATGGCCTCGTAACACTTTTTTTCTCAGATTCTATGTCTTTATGGCATGCAAGGCTGGGGCATGCTTCTTCCAAGACTTTAAAGTTGTTGCCACACCTTAATTCTAAATGTAGCATAGACTTTCATTCTTGTGAAATTTGTCACTTTGCTAAACAAAAGAAGTTATCTTTCAATAGTAGAATTTTTGTAACTCAAAACATTTTTGATCTGATACATTGTGATATTTGGGGACCCTTTGGTACTACTTCTCATGCTAGTTTTCTATACTTTCTTACAATTGTGGATGATTTCTCAATATGTACTCTTGGATATGTTTGTTAAAACAAAAGTCTAATACTAAAGCTCAGTTAGAATCTTTTTCTAATATGGTTCTTACTCAATTCCATAACAAAATCAAGGTTATCAGGACTGACAATGGTACTGAGTTCTCACTATCTTCTTTCTATGCTTTAAATGGTATAGTTTATCAAATCTCATGTGTGGAAACCCCACAACAAAATGGTTTAGTAGAAAGAAAACATCAACATCTGTTACAAGTTGCAAGAGCATTTTTGTTTAATTCTAAAGTTCCTATTATTTTTTGGGATGAATGCATTTTAACTGTTGCACACATCATTAAAAGTCTTCCAACTTCTGTTTTACAGAATAAATCACCTTTTGAGATACTTTTTCAAAAACATCCTGATTATTCTTATTTCAAAATTTTTGGTTGTTTGGCTTTTGCATCTTCCTTATCCAAGCAAAGAGACAAATTTCAGCCTGGAGCTGTGAAATCGATGTTTATAGGTTATCCTTTGGGTATGAAAGGATACAAGTTGTATGATATAGAAAATCAGAAAGTTTTTATCTCTAGACATGTAGAATTTTGTGAGAATATTTTTCCTTTCAAGACTATTAATCATGATCATTTTGATTCTGTAGAGCCTCTGTTTCCACATTCATTCCATAGCTCCTGCTATTATTTACACAGATAGCAAGTCCGCTTATTGCATCTCTCAAAATGTTTGTCATCATGAAAGGACAAAACACATACAATTGGACTGCCACTTTGTTCGAGAGAAGATTCAAGAAGGATTGATAAAAATTATTCATATTCCATCCTCTCAACAAACAGTTGATTTAATGACCAAGCCTTTACCTCCTGTTTTATTTCATCATTTTACATCCAAGTTGGGCATGATCGATATCCAGGCTCCACTTGCGGGGGAGGGGGTGTCAAGATATATAAGCAAATATAAATTCTAAAGTCAGTCAGTTAGTTAGGACTTAACTAGAAGTTAGTTTAGTAAGTTTTATTGTGTGTTTTCTTCTATATAAGGGACTTTCCTCCTTCATGTAAAACACTTTTTGCTATTATACATTTTACAGATTTTACAATCATCTTGATCTTCAATATACATTTCATCTACACCAACAAAATCGGATAATATATAGAACTTAGGTCCAACATATATGGTGAAGTTGTCTGTATAAGAATTTATAATTAGGCTAGCCTAACTAATTTTACTACACTACACATTCAGTTCTTGCAATTGTAGGTTATGGGCCAGTCTGTCAGTGGGATAAAAATGCTTTCTTATTCTGAGTAAGAAATTTATTTTTCTAGTTTGTCATGATTTATGAGGACTTGAAAGATTATAATTGTGCTCATTTTTGTAGACACTTGAAGAATCATACACCATTTTTCCAATTAAAAAACCCTTTTAGAGGCAAATTGTGGCACCTATTTTTTACCTTTATCATCACTTGAGAAATCAACCATCATCTTTCAAGATCAAATACCATTTAAAAACAAGGGAAATTTGGAAAACGACTACTTTTAGAGGCAAAAAGTATAAAAATATCACTCATCCTAAATCATTGCAAATCTACCACCCAAAGGATAATTATACCCCTTAACCTTTTTGCACCCTCCAAAATAGAAAAAAACAATGAGACAAAGAGAAAAGAAAAGGAGAAGCAAATATGTGAAGAAGAAGATAAAGTTATGACAAACTCCGGACCGGAAAACTTGTCGCCTCCCTTAGGTCAACCAACTCTACCCAACTTGAAAATTGGTGTGAACTTTTTAGCAGAGGAGAAGAGAGCAAATATTGATTCAGCCGGAGCCCTACAACCACCACTACAAGAAAAATGCTCATAAACATCGGTTTATAATTAGCCGATGTCTATGTGAAAATCGACCGATGTCGTAATCAGCGATGTTAAGTGTATGCATATTCAACATCGGTTTTAGGCATGTGAAAAATGATGATGTTATATTAAAAAGACATCAATTTTTAACCAATTTTTTTTTTAACAAAACGATGTTATAGTGTTGGGTTGAACATCGATTTTGTTAGGAACAAAATCGGTTAGAAACCGATGGGTTAAACATTTTAGAAAACGGCCATAAAACGATGTCATTCACATTTAAAAACACCTTTTTTTATAGGTTTTAGATGTCAATTTAAAACCAATGTCGAATATTCTAAACAAAATCGGTTTTTAGTTTAAAAAATATTGCCTGCCATATTATTAAAATTATTTTACATCAACAATCATCACCCTCATAGAGCAAGAAACAACCATCACACCATCAAAGCAAGAAACAATCATCCCACCATCAAAGCAAGTACAACCATCCACCATCAAACATCAAAGCGAAAAACAACATTTCATCAATTTTCTAATATTGATACATTTATCCTATACTTAAGGAAACAATTCACTTGAAATAAAACAAGACTACTGATCCACATATATCCATACTAAAATCATTTCTAAAAGAGTCATTACAATGTCATCAACTCCAAACAACATGTACAAATAGTAAACCACACAAATCATGTAGCTAGAAAACATGATCAAATATTTGATTAATTAAGTTCAAAAAAGAAACATTAGAACCAAAAACATCAGAAAAATAGCAAGCAATAACTCATAACAATTAAGTCACAAGTCTGCAATCTACAATATCTTTTCAATAACTAGCAAGCAAAACAACCAACTTCTCATTCTACCAACCAAATAATCCATCAACAACCAGCAACAACTCCACCAACCTAGCAATCCAGCAACAACTAGCAACAACTCTTAACCAGCAACTCCTAACAAAAAACAGAACAACATAAATAAAATCAAGTTAAATCACCAAGACTTAGAAGCTAATTGATAAGCACATTTATTCATCATTTAAAAGTAATAATCATTATGAATAATAAGCTAATAAGCACATGCGAATTTCAAGCTAATTGATAATCATTATGACTCAAAAGTTAACCGATCAAGTCATGCATTATCTGATACCAAAAATAAAATGAAAATAATCAATAAACCAAATGGGACATATGGTTATAAAGGTACAAAAGATAGATTACTTAAGGGCAAATCTGATAAATGAAAATAGCATAACACTTAAAAGTTGCATATTGTTATATGGGTACATAAGATTGATTTCTTAAGTGTAAATGTGATAAATGAAAATAGAATAAAACTTAAAAGTTGCAGCATCAGCTGTATCTAGAAGAATATTGCACCATATTAAGAAAAAGAATGTTATAATGTTAACTTCAATAAGATGCCCAATATAAAAATTCCCATGATGGCAAGCATAAAATTTTTCTAGCAGACCTCAGGTAAAATGTGAAAAACACAAGGCTTGTAAAGACTCTAAAAACACTGAAAGAGATTCCCTAGTTCAGGTTTGCAAAAAGAAAGACATGAACAACAATCAGAAATATCCCAAAGATGACATCCCTTGGCACACAACTTTAGAGTATAAACTTAGAAATTGCTATATACCATGAAAAAACACTTTCCATGAAACTATGCACCAAAAAGACAGAAATATTTTCCATGAAAATGCACCCAACTATGCACCAAGGGCTCAGTCTCTCACCTGTTTTTGGGCACATCACAGAGTCACTTTTAGAAAGAGTGCAGAAAGTTTGCGAAAATTACCAACGAAAAATTAATGTAACGAGCATCAATTATTTATACACATTGACTAGAATCCACTATAGCACAAAAGTAACCAACATGCAGGAAAACATTCATTCAGTAGATGATTTATTATACATTTAGTAGGTCATAGAGCAAAAAGATATATTTTTGTAGCTTAGAATAATTGGGGATAATTACAAATACTATCATTAAGGTTTAGTATGATTACAAAAAACTCCAATTATATTTCAAAATTGCAAATACCCCCATAAAGTTTTAAAAACACAATCTTGAAGTTTGTATTTACCTAACAAATACTCTCTCCGAATGGTGCGATTTGTAAAATACAAACAAATGTCAAGGGGATATTTGTAATTTTAAAAGACAACTGGATTTTTTCAAGATTAGGCTAAACCTCATAGGTATATTTTGTATTATCCCAAATAATTATAGCACGATGCTCATATGTTAAACAACTGAGAACCATCTAGTCCTAGTTGAGCTGATTCGGCCACTTGAAAATGGTTAAACATATTTCTAAAAGTGCAGTCCTTGTTTATAGGTCAGAATCTTAGGTTCTAGAAAAAACAAAGACTTTTTTGTGATTAAGGTAGACATCATAGTTATGACACAACTAGTATTCTTTGAAACCTGATCATTTCCATCCTAAAAGACTTCTTATTGCTTAGTAAAAACCAAATACATGCATTCACATAGTATAAACTATATTAATGAACCTCCAAGTCACACAAAACAAGCATTGTACATATTTCAATTTAGTAAACGTTACCTATTCTGGCAGCCTTCCAGAAGACACCTCGAAACCTACCACATTAGCATCGAATCAGAATCCAGATGAAATCATACTGAACCAATAAGAAAAGAATTAATCATAAAAAACATAGCATATACAAATCAGAATCCAGATTAAATTCTTGATAATTGTTATAAACCATGTGTCTAATACATGCAGTATACGAGCCTTATTAAATATACAACTATCTAGTGAAGAACATTGACAAAGTCTTTGTAACCGTGAATAAATTCTAAAAGGAAGACCAGGATCCCTTTGTCCAGCTACATATTATGATGTAAAGTGGGAAAAATGGAACCTCAAGCTAGAATTCATGAATTAATGTCTATTGTTAAATGAATATCAAGTTTCAGAAAGGCTAAGTTAAATACTAAACCTAATCACAATTTCTTATATTTGGGACCCAAATAACAAAATTCATTATCACAATCTTTGTTCAGAGCATTGTTAGCCCATTAAGATGCAAAAAATCCATCTACAACTTCAACCCGGCCAAGTGAGAATACTATATCCTCTATGTAGAAACTCACTTTTGTTTAACTCTATCGAATTAGTAAAATTTGCAAATAAATATTGGATTAATCAAAAATATTAGAACGAATACAAACTAGTACAATAAAACCAATCAGTAACAATTCACAAAGAAATATTTGTTACTGAAAGGATGGTTCAAGCACCTTTACATAATGGTACACCTCACGAATGGTTCAAGCATCTTTACATTATGATACACCTTTATATGTCTTCTCTTATGCTCAGAAATAGAAATTGTGCCGTTTCGATTCGCAAAATCAGTGTGAAACAAAGGTTTTTTTCCCAAACAAATCACTGTGAAGAATACTCCAAAATACTTTTAGATAATAATGTATGGTCCAAGAAAGCAACTCTATCAAATCATTTATTATATGATCATCATGAGTGGTGCGGCATCCCCAACCACAATCACATGTATTGAGATCTTGTACCTTCTACCACCACTGATCACTTATTTGTATGTTACTTAAATTATTAATCACCTTACCTTGAAGAAGACAAAAAACGAAATGGTAAAGATCTATACAACTTCATGACTTAAATTACCTACACTTGATGTTTCTCTTCTCCTTGTTTAAATTCCAAAACTGGAGAGACTGCCGGTAATGGTTTGTTACTAAAGAAGAGATGCAAAACAAAGACCTATAATGAAAAAAATAAACTACGCACTGCATAGCAAATGAATTCATCTGATAGCCCAATCATTGTACCAGAGGTGAGTGCAATTAAGGAAACAGGCTTAGCAAGCATCCGTCCCACCAATTTCACTTTTTAAATGGAATCAAAAGAAATTTAAACTAATGGCATTGTAAGTGACATTGATAGTGACAAATTACAACAAAAGACGTCATTTAACTAAAATTGTGAACATAGTAAGTAAGAAACAAAGGCATTTTCCACTTCTTGTACAAGTGTTGCAAACTCAGCAAGCAATAGTTACAAACAACCAGCACTACTACAAAAATGCTAATAGACAACGGTTTTAATCCGCTGTCTATTAGTAAAAAAACCGTTGTTAGAGCCACCGGTGTTAAAAGTGTGAACTTTTGACAACGGCTGACAACCGGTGTTGTTTCCTTTAAAGACACCGGTTCAAAACAGATGTCTTAGAGATAAAATATCCGCTTTCTAAGACCCTGATGTTAAAAGTTTATGTTTTTTACACCGGTTTAGAACCGATGTCTTTAAAGGAATACACATCAATTATCCACACCGATTTTAAACCGGTATTGTTTTATCTAAAGACACTGGCTCAAAACCGGTGTTTATGGTAAATAGAAATCGCTTGTTTACACCAGCTTTAAACCGGTGACGTTTAATTCAAAGACATCGGTTACACACCACTGTCTTATTGTTTTTAGAAGCAGTTTTAGGAGGATTGTTCATTTATGCAAAGACATCGGTTCAAAGCCGATGTGATGTATTTTGTATGAAAATTTAAACTTGTAACCATTGTATATAATACAAAGCTGCAAATAATCCATATCAATAAACAATTCATCATGTAATCCAATTCCATCAGCCATCATAAATTCACTACCAAATAAACATGAAATCCAATTTCACCAAACAACAAAAAATGCATTAATACTAAAGTCACCAAGATCCAAATCCAACAAAAAATACTAGTAACGAAGTTTTCATTACATGAAGCAACTACAAATTCATAATCCAATTCCATCAACCAACAAAAAGGTTGTACACATCAAACTAAAGGCCACAAAATTTAGATGATCAACATTACTCCTGTCATTCAAGCATTCAAAAAATTTCTAACTACCCATGAGAGCATCTATTCTTTTAAGTACCTGAACAAAATAATACCTCAATATTCAAACAGTTATAAATTCTATAATAAATAATTGCATAGATGATGAAAATAAGGAAAGCACTGAAACAAAATCACAGATCACTTAAGCTTGGTTTGGCTATGGCTGCATGGTGGACAAATATTTATAAAATGTTGGAAAGAATACACATATGCTAGTTGACAGATAATGGTATGCATTAAGATATAAATTTGTTGCAAATGCTATTAGGACATAAGAAGTTCCAGGGTCATAATTCGGATAATATAATGTTGGAATTTGGTTTGGTAAAATGGGTGTTGACCCAATTTTGACCAAATATTTAAGTGGCTTCCATTAGTGAAAAATAGAATTAAATTATTTGTAAAAATTCTACTAAGTGCGTAGATGAGAATATCATTTGGAATTTCTCAAAATCAATTCCGGGTGAATAAGAAATTAATGTGATAAATTAGGCACTTAAAATTAGAAAATGATATGGAAAATAGAAAATGTGGGGAAGGATAAATGCTCCATCCCACATAGAGTAGATAGCCAAAGTTTGCTCACTTAATAAATCCCAAGTTGGACATATCGGTTTGGGACCTTGGGGGCACCCAGGTTTTTAAAGGGGTGAGGACCTATATGCTTGTGGGTTTGGTTCAAAACACATGCGCGCGCGTGCGCCGCCGGTCGGTTCGGCTCGGCCCAGCCCGACCTGGGTCTGGGTCGTGGGGCGTGGGCTGAGGGCCTGGGCTTGGGCTTCAAGGCCCTTATATTTTTGGACCAAATTTATTTAAAGTCCTTTAAAAATACTAATTAATTATTTTGCTCGCAGTCGCATGCGGGCATGTAGTCACACGGAGCGCATCGCGCAAGATCGAGGATAGTCTTGCGCGCGCACCTTTACGTGCCGCGCACTGGAGAAAGTTACACTACTACAAAAAGGGGATTTTACTACGGGCATTTACATCGGTTGCTTAAAAAACCGATGTAAAAAAGGCGGTGGCAAAATTGTAATATTTTTTGTACAATCTACATCGGTTTCCAAACTAACCGATGTAAATAATCTGTTTACATCGGTTCTTCGTCAAACCGATGTAAACATTCTATAATGTTACATCGGTTATTTATACAACCGATGTAGCGCTTTTTTGGGCTGTAAGTTTATGGAAGGTTTTATATCGGTTCTTTTGGTAACCGATGTAAGTTCAAGTTTACATCGGTTCTCAATTGAATCGATGTAAATTTCTTTTTACAGGTCAAAACAAAAGCCCCCCCGGTTCTAAACTTACGTCTCCCCCGACTCTAAAAAATTATTCTCTCTCTTTTTTGCCTTTCACGATATTTCTCTCACCATTGTCAGGCAAAAATTGACTAAATCATGATATTTTTATTGGATTGCATCAAGATATACATGAACATCAATTTATTGAAATTTTCAAGCGAACTCCCAATCCCCAAAATTATCATTTGGCGATTTTGGCTTGAACCCTAACTTCAATTCCGGTTTCCGTGAAGACCTCAATACAATTTCAATCGTAGCAAAAGGAAGGAGATGTATACTCTGCGCGCAATGATGTACGTGTCGAACTAATGGGCGTTGCTAACCTCTTCCGTTAGCTGTCGTCCGCCTCCTACCCCGCCATCACCATTGCCGTATAAGCGCTCGCAACGCCCTCGTCTTTGTAGTGTTCTATTGTAGTGTTTTGATAAGGTTATAACACCACTTGCGAATAATTTTTTTTTCTAATCTAGGGTTTTGACTTTATTGGTTGATTTGATTATGTGAATGGTTCATTTACAGTCTAACTATTCTTGTTTGGCTAAATAAAGTTTTCTTTGTCAACTGATTAATCTTACTAAGGGTATTTTTAAAGGGGTGAGGACCTATATGCTTGTGGGTTTGGTTCAAAACACATGCGCGCGCGTGCGCCGCCGGTCGGTTCGGCTCGGCCCAGCCCGACCTGGGTCTGGGTCGTGGGGCGTGGGCTGAGGGCCTGGGCTTGGGCTTCAAGGCCCTTATATTTTTGGACCAAATTTATTTAAAGTCCTTTAAAAATACTAATTAATTATTTTGCTCGCAGTCGCATGCGGGCATGTAGCTGTGCACGGAGCGCATCGCGCACTGAGGATAGTGCGCGCGCACCTTTACGTGCCGCGCACTGGAGAAAGTTACACTACTACAAAAAGGGGATTTTACTACGGGCATTTACATCGGTTGCTTAAAAAACCGATGTAAAAAAGGCGGTGGCAAAATTGTAATATTTTTTGTACAATCTACATCGGTTTCCAAACTAACCGATGTAAATAATCTGTTTACATCGGTTCTTCGTCAAACCGATGTAAACATTCTATAATGTTACATCGGTTATTTATACAACCGATGTAGCGCTTTTTTGGGCTGTAAGTTTATGGAAGGTTTTATATCGGTTCTTTTGGTAACCGATGTAAGTTCAAGTTTACATCGGTTCTCAATTGAATCGATGTAAATTTCTTTTTACAGGTCAAAACAAAAGCCCCCCCGGTTCTAAACTTACGTCTCCCCCGACTCTAAAAAATTATTCTCTCTCTTTTTTGCCTTTCACGATATTTCTCTCACCATTGTCAGGCAAAAATTGACTAAATCATGATATTTTTATTGGATTGCATCAAGATATACATGAACATCAATTTATTGAAATTTTCAAGCGAACTCCCAATCCCCAAAATTATCATTTGGCAGATTTTGGCTTGAACCCTAACTTCAATTCCAGGTTTCCGTGAAGACCTCAATACAATTTCTGAATCGTAGCAAAAGGAAGGAGATGTATACTCTGCCGCAGCATGTACGTGTCGAACTAATGGGCGTTGCTAACCTCTTCCGTTAGCTGTCGTCCGCCTCCTACCCCGCCATCACCATTGCCAGTATAAGCGCTCGCAACGCCCTCGTCTTTGTAGTGTTCTATTGTAGTGTTTTGATAAGGTTATAACACCACTTGCAGTAATTTTTTTTTTCTAATCTAGGGTTTTGACTTTATTGGTTGATTTGATTATGTGAATGGTTCATTTACAGTCTAACTATTCTTGTTTGGCTAAATAAAGTTTTCTTTGTCAACTGATTAATCTTACTAAGGGTATTGTTACGGGTTATTAAGTTTTGGAATTTTTATTGATTATTATAGATATGTGAAGTCATACATGTCTCCCCAGTAAGATGAATCAGTTATGGTGTTCATATACCAATATCTAAATATATTAATCTGTCTGCAAAGCTTGTATTTCAATTGTAAGGTTAGTTGTTGATTTGGTATAGACATTTGGATCTTTAGAAATTATCTTTACACTGGTGGAAATGTTGGTGTTAATTAAGTCTATTATTTTTGGAAAAAAAATGCTGTCTATCAAACAGGATAATTTGGTTTGAGATGAACTGTTACTTTACTTACTGTGATTCTATGAAATTTATTAGTTTATCTTGAAGTAGATCAGGTGCTAATGTTTAGATTTTTTAGTTTATCAGTTTTGTAGGAAATTGGGGACGTTGATTTTGTATTGAGTACTAATATGAAGATGTTAATTTTTTTTGTTATGGTTAGGAAGTATTTAATAGAAATGAGAAGGTCTGTTCTTTGTTGCATCAAATTTTGTTATGGTTAGGACTTAGGAGGTATTTAATAGAAATGAGAAGGTATGTTCATGTTGAAAGTGATATTTTACATATGAAGATGATTGATTTCACTAAGTTAGGACTAATATGATTCAGCAAATGACATTGATCAAAGCTCAGGCAGGGGTGAAAACAACATGTTAATAATGAGAAAAGAAACTGCATTAAGTATTTCCAGAGAAGGTTTGATCTCTATTGCTTTCTTGGTTTCTAACCCTCTTCAACTTTGACTTACTAGAGTTTATCGTAAGATTGCATTACAGGTTTAGGACTTTAAGTGATATAATTAAGACGGAAGAAATTGTGCACCAGGTTTGAAGAACTACCATTCATTGCTTGATATAATGAGATGTCTAATGATTCTGTCTATTTCATGTACAGAACTCATTCTAGAATCTGAGTACTATAATTATGAAATTATTGTGCTCGTACTATTTAATCCGTTTTTGGAATCTGAATATGCTGTCTACTAGAAGGATTGATGCTTGGTGGGACTTCTCCTTCAATTTTTTCTCTCTGGCCGAGTGATCCTTTTTAACAGGGAAAAGTAGTCTCATAAAGAGTTTGGCGTAAGTGTTTAAGGGTGACATGTATGGACTGTGAATGCTATATAAAATTTGTGCAGTTTATGTTCTTCTGCTTGCCCACTCCTAGAAAAACGACTAACGGCAACATATTAACTGAGTACTAGTTATATAGCAAGTTGTCATTCAAAGTGTTTTCAGTATGTCAGCCTATTTCTGAAGCTCTCAGTCCCAATGTTTTACAGGATTGATGGACTTAAGGTTCATGTTGCAAGGAAGGATTCTTTGATAATGTGCTCTATCGAGTAATTTATATATATATATATCATACTAGGCAAAAATCATTGTGTCTATTGATGCTTTTTTAGGTCCCTGAATAATAATAAATGTAGCTTAGGTGCAGTGCAATTTCATTGAGCTGCAAATAGACATGTTAGCAACTTTTATTACCATATGTAGGATATAGCTCAAGTATGCTTTACTAAGTAAATTGAGGCCAAGCAACCTTAGATTTCACTTTTTCAGTTGCTGTTTTTTACACTTATTGCTGTCTACTGTTGATAAGAAGAAGTGACAATATTTGTTCATCTTCATTTTACAAATGAATATATTACAAATGAATTAAATGAATTAATTAATCACAGCCCAGCTCTTTTTTTTTGCGTTCAGAAAAAAGATAAAACGGCGATGGACAGTAGTGGCGGAGCCACCACAGGCAACTGGACGGAGGCGGTCGAAGACTTAGTGCATGGCAGACTTGTCGAAGCTTTATTCTACTGAAGGGTTCTCTCTCAAAGCCGATCAAACTGTTTCCCATGCACTACAAATCAAACACAAAACAGAGTAAGTCCAATTATCGTGTTTTCTTTTTTTTTTTTTTTTTGGATTTCAAGAAAATTGGTTTATTGGTTCTCCTTCGAGATTCGTCTCGCTTTCTTTTCCTTTTTGTTTCTTTGTGATTCGATTATTCCTAAAAGCGTGGCTTAACCCGGACACAAAAGATGATCGAATATTCCAGGATTACTTCCTATTATCTGATTCTGTTTTTTTGTTGGAAATTTATTGCTTACTGTTGTGTGATTTCGTTTCTTTCACTGCGGCATTTGAGGAACTTGTCAAATGGGTTCTTGTATGTTTCTAAAAATGAATTTATTGTATATTAGATAACATAGAAGATGTACAATGATTCTATTGGTGGTTGTATTTGGGGAAATTAGAGAGAAACAGAAGAAATAATCCATATACAATTTCCTACTATCTATTTTTATTGATTTTTTATTGGATGTAGAATGTTGCTAAACTGTGAGTCTCTGGTTGGATTTATACATTTGTTAAGTACAACTGATTCTTTGTTGTTTATGATTGATCCTAGCTATTAAGGGGTTTCCACATGGAAAACTAGTCAACTTCCGAGCAGCAAATGGAACAAGGAACTGACTGCAGATATTGTAAGTAAAAGAATGAGGGGATTGCTGCGGGTTTCAGATAATGAGCCCACTACTTCTAATGGAAATGCAGAACATGGTTTGTATTTCCTTCTCCAACTCTTTACATTTATTGTTTAATAACTAATAAGAATTCTTAGTCAATATGCTACTTGTGGTTAAAAAGTGCTTTCTGCCTATCTTTTTCATTCTTCGCTTTGCTTTCTCCTATCTTACTCTTTTTCCTTGTGCTTTCTTAAATTTCTTTTCATCTGTTGTGTGTATGTTGGGTTTTAGTCTTCTTGGAAAAGATTTTTCTTTTCTTTTCTGAAATGACATTTATGGATATGTATAAATCTAAAGTTGGCAGTGGTGCATTAAGAAAAAGAACTGGGAACCAAGAAGTGGTCTGTTGCAACAACAAATTGAGCTAAAGAGTCCATATATCTAAAATTATGGGCCCAGATAAATTGTAATAAAAAAAGTTGAATTATGCCATTGCCCTCTTCTTCTCTTTCATTGCCATGTTTAAGAGAATTTATAAGTGTATACCGAATTTATTTGGATTTGTTAGCAGCTGATACTTCAATAATTTGGCAGTGCTTTTTTTTTTTTTCAGGTTGAAAAGGGTTTTTAGAGAAGGAACAACTAATCTACAACTTCTTCTAGTTTTGAGTTTTTAGAGAAGGGTTTTTAGAGAAGGAACAATTTATCTTCATTTGCAGATGTCTTTTTTTGGGACATTTATTATGTATTGGAATGATGCTTTGATATGATTGTAACTTTTCGGGTATGCAATTACTAGAATCCTTTTGTGTCATATTTGTATGTAATTTTCATTAATGGAGAAAATTTATGTAGGTTGTTGAATATGTGGTTGAAACATCTTTTGGTGTGTGTGATTTGTTTGGTTGGATTTGTGTCAGGTTGTTATTTTGCTTTATGAAATTTCAGGTTTTATTTTGTTGTATGAAATTGCAAATTGGGTTTCCATTTTGTAAAGCAGTTCCAAAAAAAATGAAGATATTACATCGGTTGTAACGAAACCCGAAGTAATAGACCCAAATATTTACATCCACTTGTTTACATCGGTTCCAAGCAGAACCGATGTAAACAAACATTGTCTACATCGGTTTTCTGACCGATGTAAAAAGGGACCCCATTCCACTACGCTGGATTCTACATCGGTTGGAAAACAGATGTTCAATGTGTCACAGAACCGATGTAAAAAGCCTGTTATGTAGTAGTGTGAGCAGAAATCGACGCGCGCCCAGGTGTGCGCAGACGCGCACGTTGCACCTGTTCGAGCAACCCGGTGCGATTTTTGGCTGTAGACATGTCTTTTCGAGCCAAAAGATATGTTCTTTCCATCCGGACACCTTGATGCCTATATAATCAAGCCCCTGCAGATGAAATAACATATGAGATATACAAAATTTATAAGCCTAAAAAACGAGTCATTGCATTTTGCATATTGCTATCCTTCCCGTTTAAAGCTTAAAAGTCTTAAACATTTCATGTTCGCTGTAGTTTTGACTTTCCATCTGTAAAGTCGAACGGATTAAAGTCGTTTTATCTTAGGGACGAGCGCCGGAACTGTAAGCACTTTGAATATGGGGTATTTTCGTCTTGCGGAGACTGTATCTAATACAGGCTTTGACTCAACCTCTAATAGCCTAAACACTTAGCCATTTTCTGAAAACAGTAAACCTTCCTACCAACAATTGCAAGACGAAAAGTTATGTTTTCTGTTTGAAGACGATGGCTTCAGTTTCATTCTCTCCAATGGTTGTTGCACCTACTCACGGCAAAAAGCTGGCCAAGTTCTCCGGCGTTGACTTTAAATATTGGTAACAAAAGATGTTTTTCTACCTCACTACGCTGGGTTTGTCCCATTTCCTGAATGAGGACCCCCCTACCGTTGGCGATGAAGAATCCGACAACCAAAGGAGGATCGTTGTGGATGCTTGGCATAACAGTGATTTCCTTTGTTGGGACTATGTTTTAAACGGGCTAGACGACGTCCTCTATAACGTCTATAGTTCATTCAAAACATCCAAAGAGTTGTGGGACTCTTTGGAGAAAAAGTATAAAACAGAAGATGCCGACACAAAGAAATTTGTTGTCGGTAAATTTCTGGATTATAAGATGGTTGACACCAAGACAGTGATCAGCCAAGTGCAAGAAATTCAGATCATACTTCACGACTTAGTGTCTAAAGGGATGATTTTGAGTGAGTTGTTCCAAGTGGCTGTGATTATCGAAAAATTGCTGCCATCATGGAAAGATTTTAAAAACTACCTCAAGCACAAGCGAAAGGAAATAGGGCTTGTGGATTTGATTGTTCGGCTTCAGATTGAGGAAGACAACTGTGATTCCGATTGAAAATCGACAATTGTGGGGCTGTAACCACACTTTATGGAGCACCATTGGAGCTTCTGTTGTATTTTTTGAATATAACAGAATGTGTTGCCAAAAGTGTTGTGGGACCAAAACCACAATTTCATGGAGTGTTGCCCAAAGTATTGTAGCACTAGAGGTAGACATACTATCAAGTTAAAACCGAAGTGTTACTAAAGATGTGATAACACCGAAGGTTACACACTTGTTGGAACTAAGGTATAAAAATTGTTAGAACGAGACTCTAACTGGATTATTGGGATAATGTTCTAACAAAATAAAAGTGAAGTGGCCGAGAGCCATAAAATTTCTGGATAATCTTGTGTTAGACAAGGATACCAGAAGATGGAAGGGGAAACTTTACTTTAGCAAATTAAACCACATAAAGGATAATACCTTGAAGTGTGGGGGTGCTTTGGCTAAAGTAGAAACACCCAAGGAAATAAATTCGGCATTCATGATATAAATAATGGTAAATTAAGAAATATTGTATTTATTAAAAGGTGTATTTTCTTGCAAAGGAAAGAGGCAAGTCTAGACATATTCGTCGAAGACACAATACCATTGGACAGATGATTTCGAATGGGGTTATTTCGGTTGAATATGTGAAGTCAAAGAAAAACATTATGGATCCGCTTACAAAAGGCATAAATCGAGATCAATTGTATAAATTGTTAAGGGAAATGTAATTAAAATCCACAAACTAAAGAATGTTCATAGCCGGTAACCTAACCTTGTGAATTGGAGATCCCAAGACATTGGTTCAATGGGACAACTAAGTTATGAATATTCAGCTGAACACTTGAAAAATGTGTTACCTCATTCCCAAAACTTCCAAGTGAAATATAAACCTGCTGAATGTGGTAAGGTTAAGTTTAAGACTATTAATGACCTATACTGAAAGGTGGACTATGGCAGGATACTCTTCAATAGGAGATCACCTATATAAGTGAGAAGTAATGGCCGCTTCAAAGAAATACTTATGAATCTAAGATATGGTCCAGGGCCGAAATGGACACAACATGAGAACAAAAAGTGTTTTAGAATTGTTATTGTGTAAGTACTTTTTTCTCGGTTTACACAAACGTCTGAGTAGTTCAAGAAATCGCGTCATTAAGCAGCTAGTAAATCCGATAGTATTTTACTAAGGAAGGTTCAAAGCACAAGCTACCTATCCATATGCAATAACAGTTCGCCTAGACTTTCAAGCGAATCTGCATACACGAATGCATTAATTTCATTCATGTGGGGGATTGTTGGAATTTGGTTTGGTAAAATGGGTGTTGACCCAATTTTGACCAAATATTTAAGTGGTTTCCATTAGTGAAAAATGGAATTAAATTTGTAAAAATTCTACTAAGTGAGTAGATGAGAATAGCATTTGGAATTTCTCAAAACCAATTCCGGGTGAATGAGTAGTTAATGCTAGAAGTTAGCCACTTAAAACTAGAAAATAGTATGGAAAATGGAAAATGTGGGGAAGGAGAAATGCTACATCTCACATAGAGTAGATAGCCAAAGTTTGCTCACTTAATAAATCCCAAGTAGGGCAAATGGGTTTGGGCCCTTGGGGGCACCCAAGTTTTTAAAGGGAGAGGACCTACATGCTTGTTGCTTTGGTTCAAAACACAAATGCACGCCGCCGGCTGGCTCGGCACGGCTCTGCCCAGCTCGGCCTGGGTCCGTGTCGTGAGTCGTAGGTCGTGGGCCATGGGCCTGGGCTTGGGCTTCAAGGCCCTTATATTTTTTGGACCAAATTTATTTAAAACCCTTTAAAAATATTAGTTAATTATTTTGCTCGCAGTGGTGTGTGGGCATGCAGCTGTGCGCGGAGCGCACAACGCGCTGAGGCCACCATGCGCGCGTGCGCACCTGTGCGCGGCGCATACCGGAGACAGTGAGCATAAATCATCGCCAGCAGTGTGTGCGCGGACGCGCACGTTGTACTTGTTCGAGCCACCAGGTGCATGTTTTAGCTATAAACATGTATTTTCGATCCAAAAGACATGTTCTTTCCATCCGGGCACCTTGATTCCTATATAATCGAGCCCCTACAGATGAAATAACATATGAGATATATGAAAATTACAAGCCTAAAAAATGAGTCATTGCATTCTTCATATTGCTATCCTTCCCATTCAAAGCTTGAAAATCTTAAACACTTCCTGTTCGATGTAGTTTCGACTTTCCAAGTTCTATAAAGTCAAACGGATTAAAGTCATTATATCTTAGGGACGAGCGCCGGAACCGTAAGCACTTCGAATATAGAGCATTTTCATCTTGCGGAGACTGTATCTAATACATGCCTCGACTTAGCCTATAATAGCCTAAACACTTAGCCATTTTCTAAAAACAGTAAACCTTCCTACCAAAATATAAAAAAAATGGCGAAAAAGTCATGTCCACCTGTTTTTTACATCAAAAACACTTTTGTCCAAAGATAGACAACCTGACAAAAGTTCAAGTTTAGTTAGCATGTGTTCATCAAATGTTTCAAAAACATTCAATGTTATCATACTTTAAATGCCAACAGTTAAAAGGAAAAAGAGTCACCTGCTTACCATGCAAATGACATTTGCAGTCTTCAAAACTAAAATCACCACTATCAAAACTGAAACTAGATTTTTACACATCATTCATAATTGAATTTACAAGATCACACGAAGAAAACTCAATGTAAAAATTACCTACGTCAAAACTAAAATCACCACTATCCAAACATGTGATCTTGTACGTATCTAGCCCACTCCAAACGCACTTCAACAATTTCAGCTCCAGAGTACTTAGTATTTTTGAACTATGAACAAGCACATCTTTTGTTGTGACGAGTTGACGGGGAGGTATTACCTAAAATTATGCAATAAATTATCATTTTAGAAATATCGACCACAACGCTGACTGGAAAATTGACCAAAATACCAACCGCAATGATCGACCACAAATCGACCTATATATCGACCTATATTTCGATCATAATGCTGACTAAGAAAATTAACTAAAACACTAACCACACGATCGACTACAAAATCGAGCATAATTGCCGACCACTACCTGCAAACTAAATCAAAACATAAACCTACCACATAACTGACTAAACCAAACAACAAAAAGTGGAAGAAAGAAGAAAAATCTATAATTTCAGTAACAAGATCCTTCCCATTTTCTCGTCACCACATTCATGCACAAACCTCATACCCAAAGCACTGTGCATACACGTGCATGCCAAGAATCGGTGGCGGCGGCGATGGTGGTGGAAGTGGCGAACAGTGCACGAGGTGGTGGCTCAAGGATGAGAAAATGATGGGCTTTGACATTTTTGGGTCTAGATTCGGGTTCTGATCGGGCTTAGATTTTGGTTTTCACTACTACAAAACAGGCTTCTTATATTGGTTCAGGGACACATTCATCTAATATTCGGAATCTTGTCTTTATGAAGGAGTTGAAACTTGTGGGCCTCAAATCACACGATTGTCACACCTTGATAATAATGTATTGGAATATTTTGATATTTGATCATAAACTGTTTTATACATTAAAAATTTTAGAAACCAAGTGATCAATAAAGGGAGAGAGGTAAGGCAAATAAATACCACCCCCGACTTGCTCGTAAAGAATATGTTGGATTGGGACTCGAGATAGTAAGTATTGAGTAAATTTTAATTTTTAATTTTCAATGCATTTTCAATTTTTACTTGCAGAAAAATGAACTATGTGATGACGAGGACTTTAATAGAGCTATCCTTTGGAAGAAAGTACAGACCAATAAAAAAAGGGGAGATTGAAGGAGATGAGTTGAATAATACCATCATTACAAATTTCTCCCCATTTAAAATGACAATTGATAATGTTCCTATTTTATTAAAATGATAAATAAATATGTTTGTGCATGAGCATTTATTTTTCATACCAAGTGATTTGCCTAGGCTAAATAAAAATTATTTAATCTTTCTATAAATAATTATTGCATTCTCCTTCCCAACTCACTAAGATCGTTTAGCTCACCCCAATAGGTTTTAAAAAAAATTCAAAGATTGGCAAGCATAAGGACGGGCTGATTGGAGGAGAAGCATTCGGATCAGGAATGAGGCTTGAATAACATGCATCCATAAATGGATATTTAAGGTGTATACTTTTGTTAATATATTGAGCAATTAAATTTTGTGTAGGTTTGTAATAGAGAGTTGATACATGTGATATTGCGGGGTACTTTTCCTACTTTACAGGCTCCCACTAGGTATATGGATCTTTTTCATCTTATATTTATGGCTATTTGGGTAATATCTCTTGCTAAGCTTAAATGTGTAGTTATTGGAATTGTACTCCATCGAATACTATGGTGTTTTATTTGATTTATTGAAATTGGGCGTGACAGTGATGGTATCAGAGCTTGGGTGCAAAAGGAACTATACCTGAGGTAAACCAGGATAAGATCTTCTACTTGTAATGGGTCAAACCTACTAGATAAACTTAAGTTTTGATCTGATACAATGATTAATTAGACATAGTATGACATAGTTACTTGTGGAGGTGGTGCAGTTTTCTTAATGTTTAATTGATCACTCGACTAGTATATTCACTTAATTATCATTACCATTAAATGCCTTTTAAGTTATTATTGACTGGTATCATAAGTATATGTTAGAAGGAATTGTTTTGGAATACTAGTATATATACTAAAATTCTCGTGTGATTCCTGTTAGTGAAATAAGTCAAAGGATAAATTAAATATAGTATAATATCATAGGTATATGATTTGCGTATTTATATTCAGAATACCCTCGAAGTTCTAAGAACCCCTTGAAACATACCAAAAGCTCACCGGCAAACACCAACCTTGACGTTGGCGAAACCACCACCACTAAGAACACCAACCCAGAAACCCATCCCCATCCTTGCAGAAACATATCCCTGGTTCTAGCCATTCTACCTCCAATGTGGGTGGATTGATAAGAAAGAGAAAAAAATAAAAGAAGAAGGGGATGGCGGGGTGAGGCAGACAGAAGAGAGAAGAAAACGAGAGAGTTAGAGAGAGGGAACATAGATAGAGACGTGAAGAAAATCTTCTATTTTGTTCGGGGTATAATAGGAATTTGAGGGGTATTATTGCAAGGATTTAGAGTTGGTGGTATTTTTACAATATTTGCCTCTAAAGTGGTATTTTTCCAATAATCCCTAAAAGCAATGAGAACATGCAAAAGGCAGCCGACAAAAATACAGTACACAGAGAACCCATCTTCTGTTGCTAAAACCTCTTAAACTGAACTAGATTTCTTTTGTTCACTCACATTTTTAGATGATTTATGTTAGAAGAAAGTTATTTTTGATTTTGATGATTTCATATATTCGATTTATAAACCAAAATAATATTATCAAATGTTGTCAAAACACTATTTAGTATACTTCAAATATTTTCATCACTTTAATGATTTTTATGAAGTATTATTTGAATAATCAGTTTTATTGATCATAGCATTCTTGTCCTTTACAAAGCTGTTTACTAAAATATAACAAAGCTTATACAAGTATAGCATTACATCATGTGTCATAGCTAGGTTACAAAGAAGATATCAGAGCTATATTACAGAGAAAACTTAAATCTATGTATTTACAGCTAAGTAAAATACATGAAGGGGTTTGTAGCCGTCTTCAATGCCTTGGCTGCTTCCTTCTTCTCTCTTTCTTCATCACTTTTTTCTTTCCTCATTAGCTCTCACCCTTTTCCTTTCCTCTTCCTCCTTCTTCTTCTTCTCATATGCTCGCCTTGCAGCAGGGTCACCCCTACGCTGCCTTTTCTCCCATTCTCGCGTTGTTCTTTTACTTTTAACCTCTTGCCTTTTTAATGCTTCAGTATTCTTGCGTGTAACTTCTAAGTTAGCAAGATGATCAAATCCAGCCCAGTATATGAGTCCCTTCTTCTGTGGATCCACATACTTATTATCTTCTGGTCTTGGCCGTGGTTAAATGCTTCTCCCACTGCCACCATGTCTTCCATTTCCCGACTCAACTCCCCTTCTATGGGAGTGTACTTTGTCTTTGAGCTTTTGATTTTCTGCGCCGAGTGATTTCTGAACTTGGCTGCTTATCAACCGATTTGCACAATTCAAGTCCCTTCTCCAAGTAAAAATCCCAGGCTTACGGTAGAGTCATCTCTTGAAAATATCATTTTGCTTCTAGAGTCTGGAATTCCTCTAGCGATCTGGGCTCAGATCCAGCATCGTGCATGGCAATGTCATTTGGGGTTTTATTGCGGGATAAACGTTTTGGTACCGAGGACCATCGTACTATTTTCTAATGTTTTGAATGCGCGCAGACTACTTCTCAACTACCTTCTCAAACTCAGCTTCGATGTCTTTCCTCGACTCTTTGTATGCCATCTCAGCTTTTTATTCTACGGACAACTCAATTAGCAATTTGCCGAGAATCGAAGCTGTGACTTCTCCTTGCTAGGGGGTTTAGGCAAACATAAGTTTCAAAGGGGGTTTCTTCAAGCTTCCTTCCCCCTTTGCAGATTCTCCATTCTTCAAAGATTCTCCAATCTTTGCCTCCTCATTACTCCATTATGCTTCTTCTTTCAGTTCCTTTAAGGCCTCATCTTCCCCCTTTTTGGAATCATCACCAAAGGATAGGGTCAGGCCAGGAAATAAGCCACTCAGAATGAAGTCCAGTTGGTTGTTCGTCGAATTCTGCTTGATATATGCTTTGGAGTAGGCAACCCAGAACTCTGATCGTGTAACCTTTGACTCAGCTGCTAGCAACTTCATTTCTGCCATAAGAAGACTGACTTTCTGGTTCATGCTTTCTTCCATCACAGCAATTTCACTTTTATGTTGCAGCTTGAGCAACTCTATGTCCGACTTGTGAGAATCTTCAATTCTGACCATGAATTCCTTCTGCCTCTGCTGAAATTTGACATTGTCCGCACTCCAAACCAATAATTCTGCAAACAATGCTTTGAAGTAATAGACCTGATCTGAGCGTATTGCAGTCTACTGTGCAGCCCATTCCCTGATTCGTAAGACAACCCCTCAAATATCTACGCTAATTGTTGCATCACTGTTGTCCAATCGGAGATCCAACGATGCATGGTGGTGTTCCATTTTCTCAATTTCATCACATATTTTCTTTAACACATTACGGAACTAGGATGTGGAAGCCGACTCTTCTTCCGGCCATACGACATCGAAGTCAAATCCCATCGGCATAATTGTATCAGATGGAATTATGGGCTCTTCCTACACAGTGTATTTTTCCTATTCTCGGGCAAATTCGCATCCATGTTAGGAAATTCAGCAAGAAAGGAAAAATGTCTTCAAACATTTCATCTTGAACCTGAGGGATTCGCGGAGGTCCACGTTGGGGGGCCTTTCCCTTCTCTTGTTGCAATGTATCAGCTCTATGTGCCTCGGCTGAGCCAGCATCATCGGCAGTTAATGCAGCTGTGGGAGCCTGTGGTTGAGCTGTTGGAGTCTCTCTTTGGAGCAAGCAATCGTGGGTAGCTCACCGACTTTGTTCGATTGGAGCGATTGTGTCGATCTGCTCAGCTGACTGAGCCTCAACTATGTTAACAGCTTTGTCGGTCTCAGTGGGTTTTTCCTGTTGAGTCAACAGGTCCTCAGCTATCTTAACAGCTTCATCGTAGTGTGATGTGGCCAGAGGGGATGGAATATCATAAAATTGAATCTCATCGGAGCTGTTTTATCACTAACATTACTCCGTAAGTTATGAACATCCTCAGCCTCGTCCTGCATAGAATCTTCAAGATGTGTGGACTCAGCTTCATCCTTTGATCCAAAAAAAGTTGTATCAATGTGTTCTAGGGAATCATGAAGGGAGCTGATCTCCTATTCTTCACCAGCTCCCTCCATTTGAGGAATGTTCTCCTATTCTGGCTCTTTACCTAAGGAAGTCTCAACCTCCTTTAGGCCTTCATTACCCCAAGAAGTTTCAACCTCTGTAGGGCCTTCGACATTTATCCATTCGGCAGACTCAGCTACCTTAGGGTCTTCTGCAGCATCCTTCAGAGTCTCAACTCCTAGGATTGCACTTTCATGTCCAAGAGTCTCAACTCCCGTGGCCTCTTTCCCATCCTTTGTCTTAGTTGCATCAGCAGCTTCATCGGCATGCACATCAGAGGAAATCTCAGCTGAGACAGTCTCAACCATCCGAGCTTTGCTTAT
This sequence comes from Rehmannia glutinosa, assembly GCA_016081115.2. Taxonomy (NCBI): domain Eukaryota; kingdom Viridiplantae; phylum Streptophyta; class Magnoliopsida; order Lamiales; family Orobanchaceae; genus Rehmannia; species Rehmannia glutinosa. The sequence goes on along the minus strand of CM071935.1, from coordinate 43,665,810 downwards.
CAACTGTTTGCTCTCCTTTGCCACCTAACTTTGTAGTTTTGTCTCGCACAGCGTCCTCCGACCTAGCTATGGTGGAGAGAGCTTCCCCCTCAGCTAGCGCACCAGTTGAGGGAATGGTTGTGGGGTTACTTAGCTCCCGAGACACGGCTATTTATCCTATTGAGTAATCAGTCATTGGGGCAGGTGTCTCAACACCTTCAGGGTTTGGCTTGGCTAGGATGCCCGCTACATATCCTTCCCTAGATTCATCGTCGTTCCCTTGAGAGCCATCTTGAGATTGCACTGGGGATGTGGTCACAGCTATATTGGTTGCAATCATCTGTGCCACTCCCAAAGGATCAGATCGAGGAGAGATTAGGGAAGACTCTCCTGGACCTTCCTGAAGTTGTTGCTCGTGTATGGCTTGGGATTCTTTAACGACATGTTGGAACTCGGCCTTTTCAACTGCCTTAGCTGGGTCCATCTCCTCCAGGTCGCTGCTGTCAGTTGAATCCACGACATGTTCATAGGTGCCCGTATACATACACATCTTCAATTTCTCGAGGGCTTTGGCTTTCACCTTCTCATCCTCTTTAATAGCACGAAGGGCAGCCATGCAGTACTTCTGATTCAGTGCATATTGAATGAAGATGTTTCCTATGAAGCTTAGGAGCTCCTCCTCTTCGTCAATGTATTCAGGGTGAGCGAACTGCTGTCTTGAGTAGTCTAGCTCCAACCTCCTCCATTCCCTTGCCTCTGTTGGATGTCCGGATAGACTGGAGACTACATTATCACATCGTCGTCATCTTCTCTATTCTCTGGAATTGTAGCCAATGGAACTTGCTCCCCCTCAGGTTCATGCACATCAGTCTGAGAGGATGAGACAACTTTTTCTTCATGTGTCTTGGCTGTCTCAACTCTATCCATCTCCACAGTTGTCTCCCAGGCAATTGGGTCTTCGACACTCTGCTGATCAACATCAGCAGTCTTCTGGGGATCATCAGCATTTTCTTGAGACTGCTCCTCATGAGCATCAACAGTCTCTTTGGGCTTCTCCGGCTGTGTGTTGGACTCAGCTGGCTTCTTTAGCTCCGACTTCCTAAATATCCGTGTTCGCTTTGTAGGAACCAGGGGAATCTCTGGCTCTATGTTGGTCCCAAGGGGTGTGGTGTAAGGTTTAGAAGGGGGAGGGTTGAATAAACCTTACCAAATTTTCGATTTTAGTCCTTTTAAAATAGTTCCACAGAGTTGACTCAAATCTTCTATGTCCTTGGGGGACAGCTAAGTTGTCTATTCAGCTAAGTTACCCACTCAACAGACTCGACTGAGATGTTGATAGTATAACTCGGTTGCTTAAGCCAATACTTAACTGAGTTGATTTGGTTTTATAACAGCGAAAGACTTAACATCCTTTGATTTATTTAAAGCTTGTTTTAGCACTTAGTTATTTATCAGTTGAATAGCAAATATAAACTAACAGCTGTATAAAGTAAATGTGCAGGAATGAATGAAAGTAAATTGACACAAGTATTTTTATGGTGGTTCGAAGATGGGGTAATTCTTCTTGTCCACTTTTCTCCAACTCCTGGAGGAATCCACTAAGTAACAGATCAGTTTACAAAGCGGTTATGAGTCTGGAGACAGCCTTGATCACACATTTGGCTTCTCCTGCGACTCAGCTTCTTCACGATACAACTTGGTTACTTCAGCTCACTTATCTAGTTCTTGGATTTGATCACGAAGCCCTCCAACAAACTGGATACTTGGTTCGACCTTGAACCTTTCTACAATCCTTCAACTTGGAAAGTAGACCCCTTTTGATCTTCGAATGTTTTCCACTTCAACTGATTGAAGTTATCTCTCCTTCACAGCTTGTGTTGGATCAAGTTTCTTCGAGTTTTAGGCTTGAGGAATCTCTTGTTAAGCTTTGAGATTTTGCAGGTTAATTGCTTGAATATTGCTTAAAAGATCAGTGTCATTCATCACCTTTTCTCAAATGCTTCCCTAGCCTTTTATAGTGTACATTTGAAATTTGCCCGTTGAAGAGATAGGCTAGTTTCAAATGTCACTTTGTGTTCGTTGGCTTGTCTTGTATTGGTCTGTAGCCCTTGTGATGTTGACATTTCCTCGTATTTAATGGCATTTCATCTTTGCAGGTTCTGACACAAGATGCAGTGTTTCCCGTTGGTTCATTCCTTTTCAATATTTTGGGGCCAAACACTTTAAGACACGGCAACCTGACATATTACTATATAAAGTAATATTTTTGACTTTATTCCAACGGATCTAAGTCAGTTGTCTTCACTTGACTGTTGCCTTTACCCCGTGTGACTTGAGTCTACTCCAATCATAGGATTGACTCAACTATCACTTCAACTGATAGACTTCACACTAAGTTGACTTGACTGACACTCCTCACAGTTGTTCCTCAGCTGACTCTACTTCAGTCGAGTCCTTGTCTTCTTGTAATCTTGACTTAGCTGACTTAACTCAGCTCTTCCAGTCCTATCTATTACAATACAAAATTACAAGGAAAAATGGGGTGCCAACTTACTAGTTTAAGTTTTACATGGTATCATCAGAATCTAACAAATATATTTCCTAACAATTTCCCCCTTTTTCATGATGCCAAAACTTAAAACATATAACATAAGTAAACAACAAAAATACAAGCAGTGCAGTAACAAAGAATGTATGCTTTGAATAATCAGTTTATTGATCATAGCATTCTTGTCCTTTACAAAGATGTTTACAATAAGTATCAGAGCTTTATACAAGTATGACAATACAACGTATATCTAAGCTAAGATACATAGAGAATGAACATTACATGGAAATTCACAGAGCTTATTATAGAAGACTTATATCTATGTATTTACAATAATGTAAAGTACATGAAGGGGTTCGCAACACACTTCAACGCCTTTGCTGCTTTCTTCTTCCCTCTTCATCTTCAGCCCTCTTCCTGTCATCCTCTGGTCTTCTTCTCTTCCTTTCTTATTCCTCTCGCTTCTTCTTCTCATAAGCTCGCTTACCAGCAGGGTCATCCCTTCGCTGCCTCTCAAGAAATTCACGATTAGATCTCTCATTCTCAGCTTCTTGCCTTCTAACAGCTTCAACGTTCTTGCGCGCAACCTCAAGGTTAGCAAGGTGATCGTATCCAGCCCAATATATAAGACCCTTTTCTCTAGATCTACATATTCCACATCTTTTGGTTTTGGTCGTGGTTGAGAGCTTGTCCCACTGCCACCATGTCTTCCTCTTCCTGACTCAGCTCCCCTTCCTCTGGGAGTATACTGTATTGGAGCCTTTGACTTTCCAGCCGAGTGACTGCTGGAAGTTGGCTGCTTATCAGCTGTATTACACAATTCCAATCCCTTCTCCCAATACATGTCCCAGGCTTGAGGCAGAGTCATCCCTTGAAAGTAACCTTCTGATTCTAGAGTTTAGAATTCCTCTAGTGATCTGGGTTCAGATCCATCATCAGGCATTGGAATGTCTCTCGGGGGTTTTATTGCAGCATAGTCCTTTCCAGGTGAAGGACCACCATATTGCTTTAAAATCTCCTGAACGCGAACTGACTGCTTCTCAGCTACTTCATCGAATGCATCTTCAATGGCATTCCTTTTATCTTTCATGGCCAACTCAGCTTTCTCAATAGGCAGGTTCTGGGGTAGCTTGCTGAGGATGGAAGCTGTGACTTCACCTAGCTATGGGGTTTCAGCATACATCAGTTTTAAAGGAAGATTTTTCGAACTTCCTTCCCCCTCATATTTGTCACCTCCTTTCTTCACCTCTTCTTTAATCCCTTTAGGGCCTCGTCTTCCCCCTTTTTGGCATCATCACCAAATGAAAGGATTAGCCCAGGGAATAAACCACTCAGGAGGAAATCCAGTCGGCTGATGGTAGAATCCTGCTTTGAGTCTGCTGTGGAGTGAGCTTTTCGGAACTCGGACCGAGTAGCCTTCGACTCAGTTGTCATCAATTTCATCTCTGCCATTAGAAGATTGGACTTTTCATTCATGATGTTCTCTAGGCGAGTAATTTCGGTATGGTGATAGTGCTTAAGCAGATCCATATCCGACTTGTGGGTGATTTCCATCTTGACCTTGTATTCCTTCATCCTCTGCTGAAACATTGACGTGTCTACACTCCAAACTAGCATCTTGGCAAATAAGGCCTTGAAGTAATGGACCTGCTCCGATCGCATGGCAGTCTGATGTGCAGCCCATTCCCTTATATGAACGATTATCCCCCTCAAATTCGCTGTGAGGGTTGCATCCTGATTTTCCAGACATAGATCTAGAGATGCCTAGTGGCGTTCCATCTTCTCAATCTCTTCACAAATCTTCTTGAAGGCTTCACGGAACTCCGTTATAGGATTTCACTTAGCTTCTGGCCACACTGCATCGAAGTCCATTGTCACAATTGAATCTGTAGGAATAACGAGCTCTTCTTGCACGGTGTACTTCTCTTGATCTTTGGCAGATTCTTCCTCCATGTCGGGCACTTAAGCAATAAATGGGAACATATTTTCAAAAACATCATTGCGTACAAACGATATCCTTGAAGCTTCGGTTTGGGGGGTTTGTCTTTGAATTTCCTGCAATGATCCAGCTCTTTGTGCCTCGGCTGTGGCAGCGTCATCGACATATGTTGCAGCTGTGGTAGCTTGCGAGTGAGCTGTTGGAGTCGTTACTGCTGCAGTTGTGGTAGCCTGCGCAACTGACTCTGTTTCAGCTGGAGCAGTTGAAAGTGTTTGCTCAGCTGACTGAGCCTCAACTATCTTAACAGCTTCTTCGGTCTCAATGGGTTTTTCCAATTGAGTAAATTGGTCCTCAGTTGTCCCATCACCGTCATCGAAATTTGATGTGGCCTTAGGAGATGGCTCATCCTAAAAATTGAATCTCATGCGAGATGTCTTATCACTGACATAGCTCTGAGATTTAAGAACATCCTCAGCCTTCTCCTTTGAAAAATCTTCAGGGTGTGTGGGCTCGGCTTCATCCTCTTATCCCAAAAATGATGTGTCTATGTACTCTTGGGAATCACGAAGAGCGCTGATCTCCTCTTCTGCAGCAGCACCTTCGAGTTGAGGAATGTTTTGTTCACCTTGTTCCTTACATAGGGAAGTTTCAACCTCCCTTAGGCCTTCATTACCCCCAGCAGTCTCAACCATTGTAGGGCCTTCTAATCACTTCGACCACTCATCTCTCTTAGGGTCTTCGACAAGGGCATCATTCGGAGTCTCATCTCCTTGGATTGCACTTTCATGGGCCAGAGTATAACTCCCAAGGCCTCTCCATCCTTTGCCTTAGCTGCAACAACAACTTCATTGGCATTCTCGGTCACTCAATTGTCTACCCCGTCACTAAACATCAATAAGGTGAATGCCAATGAAGGAACCAAATCAACATGGATGACCCAAATCATTCAATACTTCGAACATGGGATCCAACTGGAAGATAAGACCAAAGCCCGCACTCTCAGATCCCGGGCGGCCCGGTATACCCTGGTGGACGGTGTCCTATACAAGCACGGATATTCAGTCCCACTGCTCAAATGTTTGTACGAAACTGAGGCAGAACTTGCTTTACGCGAGATACATGAGGGTATCTGCAGAAACCATGCAGGAGGTCAAACGCTGGCACACAAATTGATTCGGCAAGGGTACTACTGGCCATATCTCAAGCGAGATGCGATCTCAATGGTAAAGAAATGCGAAAAAAGTAAAAAATTTGCTCCATAGGTCATGTACCATCCCGAACAACTCACTTCATTCTTTATCCCTTGGCCATTTGCCAAATAGGGAGTCGATCTCATCGGACCACTCCCCACTGGCAAGGGGGTGTCAAATATGCCATAGTCGCAGTAGATTATTTCACCAAGTGGGCCGAAGCAGAGCCTTTGGCAAAAATAAGTGAGGAAAAAACCACCAGCTTTGTGTGGAAGTCGATAATATGCAGATTTGGAATACCCCACTCAATAGTGACAGACAACGAGAAACAATTTGATAACAGGAAATTCTGATCTTTTTGTGAAACATTTCATATCAAGAACCACTTTTCCACTCCATACCACCCACAATAAAACGGTCAGGTCGAGGCGATAAATAAAATTCTCAAATACACATTGAAGACCGGGATCGAAGAAGAAGCCAAAGGAAATTGGCTCGAAGAACTACCCGGGGTACTATGGGCCTATAGAACGACATCGGTCCGCCACAGGAGAGATGCCATTCTCCCCTTGCATACGGTGCTAAAGCCGTGATTCCAGTGGAAGTTGGGGCCCCAACGTTCAGGACCGCTAGCTTCTCCGAAGAAAAGAATGAAGTCGCCTTAAGGGCCGAACTAGATCTGTTAGAAGAAAAGAGGCGTAATGCCAAGGTGAAAAATGCTATATACAAAAAGAGGAGTGAAAGATACTACAACTCAAAGGTGAAAGAAAAGAAGTTCTTAGTCGGTGACTTGGTCTTAAAGAAAGTCACTGGGGCAGAGCCCACCCCATTAAAGCCAACCTGGGAAGGCCCGCACAAAATCAGCAAGGTTTTGTTAAATGGCGCATACGAGCACGAATATTTAAGTGGGGAAAAGTTCAATCATCCATGGAATGTAACCTACTTGAAGAAATACTATCAGTAAAACCTAGGATTTTTGGACATCTTACTTGATCCATTCTCCTGGGAGTTAATCCAACACATTGGAGATGTTCTGAAGCGATAACAACAGGTTAAATATGGTACTGAAATGGAGATTATCTTTTCATGTGACATTCTGTGAGTTCTACTAAAAGACTCCCACAAAAAAGACTCAGCCACACACCGAGGACAAAGAAGACTCGGCCACGCACCGAGCACAAAAAAAAGACTCGGCCACGCACCGAGCACAAAAAAGACTCGGCCATGCATCGAGCACCAAAAAGAATCGACCACGCACCGAACACAAATCTTGGAAATGGTTCCACTAAAAAGACTCGACCACGCACCGAGCACAAATTTTAGAAATAATTCCACTAAAAAGACTCGGCCACGCACCGAGCACAAATCTTGGAAATGATTCCACTAAAAAGACTCGGCCACGCACCGAGCACAAATCTTGGAAAAGATTCCACTAAAAAGACTCGGTCACTCACCGAGCACAATACTTGGAAATGATTCCACTAAAAAGACTCGGCCACACACCGAGCGGAAACTATTTCACTAAGAAGACTCGGTGAGAACCGAGCACAAAACTTAGCACGATACTTGCTAACATCTACTCTTATCTATTCAGGAAAACCAGGGATTCAACCCCCCATTCATACATCTATTTAAAAAAACACCGAGCCCAACACTTGGTGAAAATTTTAGAAAGCAGAAATATAGCAAGAGTAAAGAAATGACCAGAGAAAATTCCATTCATAAAGGAAATATTTACACAGAGGGCCTGTGACCAAGTACATACAAGGCCCGAAACAAACTATTTCAAAACATAAAAAATGATAAAAAATACTAAGAAGCAGGAGGATGGGTCCCTGCTGGAGGGAGGATCTCAACCGGGTCACTAGAGGTCTCCCCTTCTTGTGCTGGGGGAGCAGTATTGGGAAAACGAGGTCAAAGTGCATCCAAGTCCGCGTTTAGTTGTTCGAGCTCCTCCTTCAGCTTGGCCACGGATTTTCCCTCTTTAAGATCATGAAGGATCTCCCCAATACTGGTGGCATGCCCGCACGTCAACATATACAAATACTCCTCGGAGTCTTTATAAGCCCGGACGGCTTCCCAGAAGCCTCCTCCATTTCTCCCCGAATTTTGACCTCCCATTTTTTAAGCTCCAAAGAGAATGCGACAACATGCCTCCTCAGCTCCTCAACCTACACACGGAGCTCCTATGCGGCCTTCTGAGATGCATCTCAGTTGGCCCTAGCCTCTTCTGCATTCTTTCTATCCATATTTGCCTCAGCCACGACCTCGGTCATCCGGTACTCCAAGGACATTTGGGCCCCGCGCAGATCATTATGGGCCTCCTGAAGGTTGGTATTGCGCTTCTCCAGGTCCTGAGCCTAAACGATCATATGCCACATCATGCCAATGATCCTACACAACAGTCCCACGGAATACTGAGCCTTTTCTTCCCACCTGGTCTCTATGCAGAACTTCTCAATGCCGGTCGTCCAAGCTTGGGCAAACACATCCCGCGCTACTCGGCCAGCCTCGGGCAAAAAGGTCACCTGCTCCTAGATCGGCGTCATGCACTTACAAAACTCTATGAACCATCCTGGCTGCCAATCGACCATACCTTCACAGGCATCCTCCCGACCAGGATGCGGAAGAATGAAATGAGCCTCCGACCCTAAATCATCGGAGAAAACCCTCCGACGGGTACCATCTGGATTCTCCGCTCGGTCTCCCTGGGCTCATTAATCACCACTCCGCCCCTCCTCCTCTACAACTGAGGCTCATCATCTCCTCGGTCACCCTCAACCGGGCGTTTGCCTTGCCAAATGTCCTCCCTCCTTGCCGCCTCGGCATCAGTGGTCGGACTAGCAATTACCCCAGCTCTGCGAGCAGGCGTTTGCCTTACCCGATGAAGACGGGCAAAATTCACCCCTGCAGGACCTACCACAATGAACAAAACGATAAGTACAACGAAAGAACAATAACTGAAGGAAAAATACGGAACTCGCCAAAACATGCTTACCCCAGGTGTCAGTTGGCCGAACCTGCTCAACCAGATCTGTCCTCTCGGCCGACAAAGGCACTTGCCCAGGAGGGGTCGGCCCGGTTTGTGGCTAAACATCCTGCTCGGAAGTTGCCAGCCTTCGCCCAACAGGGGTTACATGAGGCAGAACTACTTGCTCAACCCTGGCTGGGCTGCGCTCCAATAGAGGATTCGTCTGGCTTTGATCCTCCTCCTCCTCATTCTCGGAGACGTTGGACAACCTCCAACGTAGGCCGGCCGCTGCCAACTCCACCTCAGTAGCCAAAATTTGTATCTTCCTGTTTGGCTCGGGTATGGCCTGGATGTTCTCCAGGCGATTCACAAAGGCCCTGGAGTGACCGCTTGAAGAAGGCCGATTATCTTCATGGTAAGAAGAAACAAAAGGTCAATTATCCAAGAAAAAAGAAACGAAAAAATTCGAAAGTAAGGGAGTGCTTACAGAAATCGTATTGAAAAATGAGCGGTGGGGAAAGGAATGAGCTCCCCCGGTCGGACTGCCAGTCGCCCTCGACCTAGAACCATTTATCCCTCTACTCTTTGAGGGACTGAGGAAGGCCAAATACCAGCCCATCTATGTAGCCGGGTTGGGTCTGCACTTAATACCAACCCGAAGGGCATCCTTGAGCTCTGGGAGTCGCTTTCCAAAGGAATAACTCGTTTATCTCTTCAAAATGAGGGCGCGGGTACTTCTCTTTGGAAAAAAGCACCAACAACCCTAAAATCCGACCCCAGGTCACTGGATGCACCTGTGATAGGGGCAAGTTCCACTCACAGAACCACTATGTTATAAAACGAGGCAACATGAACCTCAGCCCGAACAACAGGCTATGGGAATACATGGTAATGCCCCTGTCGGTACCTCGGCAGGGTCCGGGCGCCAAAAACGCACTGTCGAGGGAATCATGTATTTCGAGTGCAACTCCTCTAATTCCCTCGGCATTATCATACTCACCTGCTCGTTTTGGATAGACCGAGTCCAGTCTTTGACTACATTAAACGGGGGACTGCCACCTTGCCTCGGGTCCCCATGGTGGTGCCCATCACGCTCTGAGCCACCGGGCCGCGGAACCTCTGCACCAACCTCCTCTGAGCACCTGGCCTCCTCAATATCATCACGAGGAGAATCCATGAATTCAACAGATCTGTCCAAATGGTGATCCGAATGCTCGGCCTCTTCACCCGATTTCTCTTGAGGCAAACCCGGCTTGTATACCTGACCTTCCCAGAATATTGTCACCGGGGCAGGATAGAAAATTACGTACGTCTCCTCAAGTGGCGCCTCTGACTCGGGACTCTGTTCTGAGCTGGAAAGGTCTACAAAGATAGGGTCTGCAAGAGGAACCCTTCTCACTGGGGAAGAAGAAATAGAAGGGTCAAAAGGGGGGTCCTCTATCCCAACCTCGACGCTAAGGTTGCGATTTTGGCTATCATCAGAACAAGATATATTTTTTGGGAAAAATGGAAGGAAGAAGAAATTTGAAAAAGTACCTAAGTTTTCTCGATGCTGGTACCCTAAGCCGACCTGAAAAGTATGAAATGAAAGAGGGATTAGGGAATTTATAGGTTAACTTCCCTCGGAAGTAGCGCACCAGCCCAACAAGCACGTCTTTTCGGATTCAGAAGGCTACATGAGACGTCATATCCCTGCAAAAAAGGTCATGTCTCCCCGTTTCCTATGCAAAAAGGTCCAACTGCTGAATGCCACGTGTCGGCCATCATAGCACCCAATTAATGCGCCGTTTTCAGCATTTACTGCCAGTTGATAGTTGTCAGTAACTGAAGGCTTTTAAGGTTTCTCCTTCAATTAAGATTCATGATTAACATTTAAAGTTTAAATCCGACTCAGAATAAAATCTCTCCTCGGAATTAAACTTGGGGGCCATTGATGACACCGGAGCCAACCAAGGGAAGAACAAAGACATCCGAGCCGAGCTCAACAAAAATAAAGCCACGTGCCCATTCAGCCAACGATGACGCCAGCCGTCCAGGACGGCTCTGGCCACGTAAGCGATCGATCTGCTAATGTGGCACAAACCGAGCTCAACTCAGTGGAGCAAGGTCAGGCAGGGACTCAAGCGAGCACCTTACCGAGCAGGGCGCATGTGACGAGAGCGACCCCCTGGTGACGACAGTCAAATGGTCAAGAAAACATGCCCACAATAAAATAAGTTCCTCAAAAGCAACAATATTCCTTCAAGGTCAACAAGATTGTCCCAACACATGGCTACTCCCCACGCGCGCCGTAAATAGCACCGTTATTTTAGGGGGAAGTTGCAAATAGTAAGCTAGATACACCCTACAGGATATCCTATGAGTAATTGGGAAAAGGACAAGTGTCCCACTACCTGAACAATTATTACCCCATGATTGGGTATAAAAGGGGCAAAATGGATGGTAATAAGGGACAAGAATAAAACAACGAAAAAAAGAAGAAAGAAAACATATAACAAAAGAGAGAAAATAGGAGAGTATCAAAAGAGAGCGATAGAAATACAAAATTAAGTTGTAAAAACCAAAAGCCGACCAGACACGGTCTGCTCGGTTAATTCAATAAAAAGGCCGAATTAGCCCTCTTTTGGTTGTCTTTTATTTCGAATTACTCCCTCCCTATATCAAAACTCCCTATTTTCCTTTGTTGACCAAAAAATTACGTCAACATATATTATGACCTTCAATTCGGTGGGAGATGATTAATAGAATTGGTGAATTTTTTTTGATCTCATTGAATTGGAGAAAATAATAAATATTACTTGGATCTAGAATAAATGTTTTTGGTCAGTACGTAACTATTTGCGTAATTTATTGAAATATATTTAGACAGAACTCACCAACTTTAGCTTAAACAAATTTAGCATGAAAATAGACAAAGTTTCCAATATTGTCGACTTCGACGCGGACAATTTGTTTTTGGATTATAGAAAATATTTGCACTTTAATTTATTTATGCCACAAATGTATGAACTTGATTGCCCGAAATGGTCGCAACTGAGATGCTGACAATATACTTATGGATCAAGAATTAAGTTTGCACTTCAATTTCTTTAAGCTGCAAATTTAAGAATTTAATAAAAGAGTTTAAGCTCTATTTTTAGAATATGAGCTTACTCACGAGTAAAAATCTAGTTGTCCAAATTCGCTATCTGAGATAAATTAAGAATATTAGTAGCTTGTGTTATTATTAATGAAATCGCCTGTCTAGAGGCTGGTTATAAGAAGTTGAGAAAAAATACACAAGTAAATGCATTTGTCGCTTATGCTGACCGACATAAACCAACTCTGGTGAGTGTTGGAACAAGCATGATGTAGCTTGACGAGATCAAAAAGCTAAAACTAGAACTATAAATCGATCCATAAACTGACAAGGCGTGTCACCTTATTGAATGAGGAAATTAAGTGTCGACAAATATTAAGTGTAATTATGAGATTGACAACTTCGCTCGTAATTGTACTGAGATGATGTTTGACTATATAATTGCTCCCTTATTTTTCGCTAATGTTTCCAAATCTCTCTATGGGTGGATTGTAGATATTGGTTGACTTAGCATGTGATTGAGATTTAGTAAATGTATATGACTATTATCAAATTGTGCAGCTATATAGCGCACAAGAGGAGGCTAAAAAGAGTCACCTCAAGCTCAACAGTTGGTGTGAGCAACTTGATGTGTCAATGTAGTCTTATTCAGATAAATGCATTTGCAAGATATTTGTTGAATAAGAAGATTTGTCAATCTTTTCTTCGTGATGCGGTTGATTTTAGATAATATTTCTTTTAGGTCTTCTATTGATATCGTGGCACGTGAGGTTAGGGGGACGACTGTATTAGCTCGAAGAGGTTTTATTGTCTAATTCGCTAAAGTTAATCTCCCTCTGCATAATTTTTTTTCTAGAGGGATAAGCTTGCTGGAAAAATGAAAAATGACTACTTTTCGTTTAAACCTAAGTCCCCTAAATTAAGTGCAGACTTGTGAGTGTAATGCATTATATAGTCAAGAAACAATGTCTCTGGAAGAAGAAACGAATTGATAGCTAGTTTATATAAGCACTGTCGAATGTTTGATGTGTGCTATGTGCGTACTCAACAAGTCATGTACTTAGCAGTTAGATTGGTGAGTTGATATCAAAATGATCCATGTGCTATAGTGATGCCAACATGTGGACACTTAGATATCTTAATAAATTGGTCTTTGATTTTCCAGAGACAAATTTGGTATCTTGAAATGATGCGTATTTTGCGCATATTCATGAGACATTTAGTTGTCTTTGTGATAGTAAAGCCACTTTGGTGTATGGTATGGGCGCCGAACATTTTTGGTAGACTAAACATACTTACTCGAGGCATTACTTCACATAAGAGTTTTGCAAAAAGTCAAATTGTTCTCAAGCATACTTCTACGATCGGTGTGGATGTTGATCCCTTTTCTGAGTCTTTATTTGGAGATATACTCCAAAGGCATGTGAGTGGTAAGGGATTAAGTAGAATTGATCATATGGTATGTGAGAACATATTATGATTAATGAGATATATTAGATTCTCATTATGTGTTTGGTACTGAGTTTGTGAGTTGTCACCAAGCTTTGACTCGCCCTATCACACGGGTAATGACCCTAGCACTAAGAGAACGAGCATGATGAGACTTAAAAGATTGTGTCGCACAAGGAAGTTTTGTGAATGGTTGCCTTCACTCTAGAGCAGTGAGGAAGGTTAATATGTAAAATTAAGAGTTTCATTATCTAGAGGTTAATATGAGATCCCAGTTGGTCAATTATGAAGTATGTCCAAATTTCATAAAAGCATGCTTGTAGCCGAATGTGCGAACTATCGTATGATACTTTGGGAGTGACTACGAGTAGTACGCAGGTCAGGCACTTGATAGCGATTGGACTAAGATTTGTATGATGTCTAGAGCGTGACATGCCTAAATTGAGTGGGAGCTCCATCATAGCATGTATTAATACTACATGTGCTTTGAGGCAACTGCCTATGGGAAAGTGATTGAATGGGTCCCTGTTTCACCACTGTGTGAGAACATATTATATTTTTGTACCCTTTGGGACTCTGGACTATGTCATGAGGTGTAAGCTTGATGACTCCACTTTAGCATGTATCTAATGAACATGTGTGATTTGGTCTATTGGAGCATGTCTAGGAAAGTTGCCAAGGCCAAGCTAATTGGCATGTGGGTCCGAGGAAGAACTGAGTTGGTAACGCACTTATGTTCTATGATTCATTGCCAGAGCGACTATGTCGAAACGTGTTTGACTAGTCATGAACATAGAAACATATTTGAGTGAGTTAAACATGAGCTATTTATTTCATGGAGGGATCTTGAGATGTTTGACTGGGTGCGACCACTTGGTTTGGGGTATACAACGAGTTATTGAGTTGTATGGTTATGTTAGTTTGGTGATGACTTAATATAACTCTCCTCACCTTTTCTTTCTCGCTTGCTCCCACGCTTTATTCCATGTATGAAAGAAATGACGTGAGATGAGAATATTATAATGTGATTCGAATGAGTCAGATCAGATAGGTATGAGTGGGAGATATTGGAGATTACATCGATATATTTTATGTTAGAAAGATATTGGGGATCCTAATTGATTAGCATGCATATTGGGATGACATTTAATAGAAAGATCCAATTATAATAGGGATTAAGATATATCATTTTATATTCTCACCCTATCTTATAAGTAGTAGAAATTATTCTCTCTCATATGGAATATCAGAAACCTATCTCCTATAATTTCTCTCTACGTTCTTTCTTGGAGCATCACCAATGTTCGCCAAGGGTTGCACATCAAGGTGAATAACTCTAATAATTATTTGCACCAACGAGAAAGATGGTTCGTGATCTTGTTCGTGGTTCAACTAATCTATATGGGTCGTTCGCTGTTCGCGGTTCAATCAAGAGGAGGCTTATAGATGGCTTAAGCATAGATCAAAAAGAGGCTTGTAGACGGGCTTAATCCTGGCTACCGGAATCGATCGTTCCCCTACACATAGGTATACTCGATCCACCTTATATGTGCAAATATGTGATTTATGTTTTGACCATATTTGCTAACACTAATAAAATTTTTTTGAACTTATTAATTTCACTGTGGCAAAGTCAAAACAACCACAATTTCATAAAATTACGTTGTCCCAGATTATTATTGAAAAAATCAAAAGGATTTAGGCTAATTTCTAGATAGAGATAAACTATAAGCTATCCATTTATAAGATGTGAACATTAAATTACATGAGTTTATGTAGATGAAGTAATGATCTAACAGTGAGGTCTCCCTTTTAATTTTGACATCTTTTTTCCGAACTAATAATTTTTATTGACATCTTTTGCCAAATTAATATGGTCTTTTTTTAGTTAGAAGATTTCATAGTTTTTGTTTGACTAAAAGTTAAATTTAAATTTGAGTTTTCCTCAAGAAAATAAAACTTAAAAAAAAAACTTTAACTTGTTTTTAAATAGTAAATTTTAAATTGTGGTGACTGGTGAATATCTCGAGTATCTTCTCATTAATGTGTTTTACTAGGAAACAAATTTTGTCCAAGGAACGTATTAAATTTACTTGGCTATGGTCATTATACTTCTGCAGGAGGTCTCTTATGAGACCGTCTCACGGATCTAGATCCGTGAGACAGAGCTCGCACTCCAAAACCCGAATCCATTGCCCGACCCGCTCCAAGCCCACTGCCAAACCCGCTTCCAAACCTGCTGCAAACAGCCCAGAAAAAACCCCAAAATATAAGCTGCTCCGTAGTAGAATCTTGAAGAGCGCGCTCGCAGCTGAAAAACTCATCTCCGGTTCCAATTTCTCCCACACTTTAGCTCATTTATGCTAGCAGAACTCGAAAACACCATCTCCGATGTTGAAAAATAGAAAATCGTGAAGCTCATGAGAATGAAGGTACTACAGTCTGCTTTATACAACAATAAAGGTATTATAATGTTACAGTGTTTTATGTGTATATGCTTGTCTTTTGTAGATGGAATTCTTATTTTAGATCCCAGTAGTGTACCACATGCTGATATATCGAATGAAGGTAATGTGCAACATAATTTATAATATAGTTTTAAAAGTATTACTTTTTCAGTTAAAGGTATCACTTATTCTGTGAAAAGTATCATTTTTCTAACATAAAGTATTACAACGTCTTATGTGTATATGTTTATTTTTGGTAGATGAAATTCTTATATTAACTCTCAGTAGTGTACCACACGCTGGTAAAATCAAAAGAAGGTAATCATGTGTAGCATATTTGACACTTTATTTTTAAAAGTATTACTTTTTCAGTAAAACGTATTGTTTTTTCTGTGAAAAGTATAATTTTTCTAACAGAAAAGTATTACATTTAGGTGGCACAATTGTTATTGATTCTAGTGATGACATTAATAAAATTACTAATTTCAAAGACGCAACAAGTGATATATTTCCCACTGAAGATGAAGGTAATAGGTTACTTAGTTTTGTTACTTTAAATATTTAGTACAAAAATGATTTTATGAAAATTGATGCAGAAAATAATTGGTGGATTTGATGTAAGTGGTTCTCTTCTCCATTTAACATGGGGAACAATCAATGAAATACATAAGTTGTATTGTGATCATGCTCATGCTGTTGGGTTCAGTGTTTAGAAATCAACTACTAAAAAATCTACAGGTATTGCTTACCACATAAAAAGTATCAAATTTTATATAAAAACTATCACGGTTCACATAAAAAGTATAATTTTTACCCATAAAAGTATCATAAATTTTCATCCATCAGTATTACTTTTTGCATAAAGAGTAAAACTTTTTACATAAGAAGCATCACTTTTATCCATAAAAGTATTGCTTTTATTGAAAAAAGTATCAGTTACATGTGTTTTCTTTTGTCTTTCAGATGAAGTGGGTGGTGTCATTGAGAAATATTTTCTACGTGTGCTTCTGGATTTAAGGAGTCTACTAGCACAACAAAGAAAAAGACTAATGTTACATCCACAGGATGCAAAACTTTATATGCGAGTAAAATTAAATGAGGATGGACTTTATGAGGTTCTTCAACATGCTATGAACAAAATCATCCACTAACTAAAAAGGAATAGAGTCATCTACATCGTTTAAAAAGAGTCATTACAAATGAAAAAGGCAAAGCTATTGAAGATATGATATCTTGTGGGATGAGAGCTACTCAGTCTTATCGATATATGGTTCATGATGCAGGAGGATGACAATGCATTGACCATACTTTGAAAAATAATTTGAATTTTGTTAACCATTTGAAAATGGAAGCAATAGAAGGAGGCGATGCACAGACATTGATTGACATCTTATATCAGTAAAATGCAGAAGAGGGAGACTTCTTTTTTAGAGTGAAGTTAGATGACATGGGCAGATTAAATAATGTATTTTGGAGGGATTCCATGATGAAGGAAGACTACAAAATATATGGTGATGTTATGGTATTTGACACAATATATTGCACAAATAAGTACAACTTGATTTGTGCTCCTTTTGTTGGGGTCAATAATCATTGAAAAAAAATGTCATGTTTGGTTGCGCTTTCTTATATGATTAAAAGACTGACTCATTTGAATTGTTTTTCCAAGATTTTATGAAGTCAATGGTTAAGAAATATCTTATAACTTTGTTCACTGGTCAAGACCATGTAATTAGCAATGCAATTCAAAAGGTAAGATGTATAGAAAGCAGAAAGCAGATACTTTTAGCAAGAAAAATGATACTTTTCTTCATAAATCGGATATTTTTCCTCAGAAAACAAATATTTAAGTTTTCCCTCAAACAAGGCATAGACTATGCTTATGGCACCTTTACCAGAATGCTAGAAGTCGGTTTGGACTGCTGAAACACAATAATTCTTTCAAGGAAACATTCAATAAATGTTTAACTGGTTGCATCGATGAAACTAACTTTGAAAGTTGTTGGAAATATATGATATTGCAGTATGACCTACAAGATGACAATTGGTTTCAACGTATGTATGATTTGAAGCAGAAATAATGTACTGCACTAAGAAAAGATTTATTTTATGCTAGAATATTATCTTCACAAAGGAGTGAGAGTATGAATAACACAATAGGATTCAATGCCAAGAAAAAGACGACTTTAACTAAATTTTATGATATTTTCCAAGGGGCAATAAAGCGCTGGAGAAACACTGAAAAAAAAAATGAATTCCAATGCTCAAGATCAATACCAAAATATGTGTTACCATTGACCGAATGTTGAAGCATGCTACAGAGGTATATAGACTAACGATTTTTAAAGATTTTAAGGTTGAGTTAAGTAAATGTATATCTACCCGCTGCGCCACTGTAGAAGTTGAAAAAAATATTATGGTTTATGACATTTTATCCGATGATTATAATTGTTATCATTGTATGGTGTATGATTGTTTAAATACTCTCATTAACTGTTCTTGTAAAAAGTTCGAAGAGTGTGGTTTACTTTGTTCTCACAGCTTAAGAGTATTACATATGCATTCAATATCCAAAATTCCTGAGTGTTACATTGACAAAAGATGGTCAAAGTTTGCCAAAACTGAATTGTGGGAAAAGTTCAGTTCGAGAATTGAAAGTTCAGATAAGCCTAAGGATTGTGATCCTTGGCGACATGAAATTACATGAAATTACATGCAAATATTATAATCTTGTTTTGAATTACCAATACAATGAGGATGCAAGAAGGATTTTAGAAAATGGCTACAATAGGGATTTTATGGCTATTAATGCATTGACAGATATACCAAATTCAACAAAGCGCAATGATGTTTCCAGTTCTTCTACAAGTATTTTGGATCCTATACGATCAATTACAAAAGGGAGGAAGCAAAGGATAAAAAGACATTTCCAAAAAAACAAGAAGAAAAGAAGCAGTGAAACGTCAGACACACATCCATCAAAGGTTTGGTTCAAAAACTCCTAATCCTAGATTGTTTTAGTAACTATCGGATATTTTTTTTATTAAATTGATACTATTGTTTTGTAGTTTTTTGAATTGATAACTCTGAAATTAGTGAATGAAATTAAGTAAAAGAGTGATACTTTTAACCTGCAGTTGCCCCAATTACAGAAAAGATCAAGTAATATTACCAAAAACTGCCACAAAATTCGTATGATACTTTGTTGGTAAAAAGTGATACTTTATGCACATAAAGTGATAATTTTAAGTAAAAAAGTGATACTTTTCACATGCATTTTTCCCTATAACAAAAACTATACAAGAAGCATCATTTCCCATATAAACTCGTACTCATCCACACAAACTACACTATCTTTTCTTGAGAGACACTTTTTCCCATTACAAAAAAGATCAAGTAATATTACAAAAAACTAACACAAGATTCTTGTGATACTTTTCACCTGCAGTTGTTCATAAAACAAAAACTATACAAGAAGTATCATTTCATATAAAAACTCGTACTCATCCACACGAAAACACTATATTTTCTTGAGAAACACTTGTACCCGTTACAGAAAAAATCATTACCAAAAACTGTCTTAAGATTCATGTGATACTTTGTTAGTAAAAGTCATACTTTAAGCACTAAAACTGATACTTTAAGCAGAAAAAGTGATACTTTTCATTTGAACGTTCACATTAACAAAAAAGTAAACACGTTTTCCCATATACATTTGTACACATTCACACACCTACAAAAAACTATACAAAGTGTCTTTTTTTTGAGACTGTCATCCCCATTACAGAAACTTTCAAGCATCATTACAAAAAACATCCAAAAGTATCTATACAATAAACACTGCAAATTGATCTATCGGCTTCTAAGAAACATGTACAACCATCAAAGTCTTGCTCATTTCTTCTTTTTCTGCTTGCCAATTCTAAACTGAAGAACATCTTTCTCCATTTGAACTCTCATTGCATTTAAAGGATGGAGAACAATCCTTGCACAATCGAAGCCCTTAATTTACGTCGTTCTTCTGGCTTCAAAGACAAAGGGAAAAAATTATTATACGGAAGGACTTTTATGACATTCAACTTCAAAATAAAAAAAAAGATTTCTACCAAGCACAAATTTGACTAAGGGTACACGTGCCCCCTAAAACGTTTCATGTAATGAATAAGAAAACACCACAATAAATATTTTTTAAATTACTCTGCCATGAAAAACAATTATTTTAAAAAATATAGCGCTCAACATCTTCAGCTTTAGGGTGTTGCTTCTTCTTCAAGAAAATGGACATTTCTCTTTGCTGAGAAAAATGTTAAATGACATTTAACAACAACTTACATTTTCAGATATTTGTAATAATAAAAGAAAATATAATAATTTACTACTAATTTTGCAAGATCCACATAGTCAGCATCAACATCTTCATGATGCACCATGTTATCAAGATATTGCAATTTTTGATCTACAAAGTTTATGACATTGCAAAAATAATATTGCATATAGCATATTTGTACAAAAATCTACATTTCCAACAATAGAGACTTATTTTTCATGTTAGAAAGTAAGTACAAAAAAGCAAACATTAAAATCAATCTTACTAAATCCACGGTACTCAGATCTTTATAATTTCCAGACAACATCCACTGGTTTGAGCAATCACTCATATTTTTTGCGTTATCCTGCTCTCCCACCTTATTGAAAAGGTTTAAAGAAACAAATGTTGTAAAAACGAAATTGATTAAAAAAATGCATTACTTTTTTGATTCCAAGTGATACTATTACAGATAAAAGTAATACTTAAGGAGTGTTGGGCATTGAATTAAAAATATTTTGCAACTCCACGATCTTTGTTAAGCAATACAACCCATGTGTCTATAATGCTTACATGGATCATCAGCGACGATTTCATCATTGAAATCCCATCAAAGGCCATAAAGGATTCTCCACCATGTGTGGAGGCATTTGAACTAAAAATTGAAAATAAAATATAAAGTTAGTGAAAAAAATATAATACCTACTCAAATCACATTACTTTCATCATATTTACTCTATCATTGGTTTGTGACTAAAAAAGCAATAGTCAACAACATCTCTCTCTTTCCTGCTCATATGCACAAGGGAATCCTTGTTCCTCTTCAAAAATTGACAATGGTAAAATGAGCCATCTGCAATAGGCCATGTCTCATCCATACACTCACGATCTTGTTTTTCTTCCTCTCCAGAACCTCCTTTCTCTTCCTCTCCAGAACCTCTTTCCTCTTCAGAAGGTTCAATTTTTCTTTTTTATGAATATCCTCAACAAATTTTTCAATATCATCCTCAGGTGTAGGTAGCTCAAAATTTGGCATTTCATTTGCCAAATTCTTCATCCTCTCAAAATTCTCAATAACTTTATCAATATACTCAATAATTTTAGCATCAGAAAAAAACTTATGGCTGTCAGACACTAGAGACTGCGAAGAATTTACATTTTTTTTTCTCTTGCTTCATTTCATTCTTCAAGTTGTTGAATATCTTCATGTGAAACTTCGTTGAAACATTGAAGTTCCTCTTGAACAGCATAAATGCTTCATGAACATTCTGCAATTATAAAAAAATAGCAAGTAATAAATATTTGACAAATATCACAAAAACACCATCCATGCGTACGATACTTTTAGGGAAAAAAGTTATAATAAGGATAAAAAGGATACTTTTAGGGGTAAACGTGATACTCTATATACTTGACAAATATCACCACAATACATCCATGCATAAAATACTTTTAGGACAAAACTGATACTTTTGGGGATCAAAGTGATACTTTTAGGCATAAAAGTGATCTATATTGATAACTATAAAACAACAATCATACAAAGAATAATTTTATTCATAAAAGTGATACTTTTAGAGGTAAAAGTAATACTTTTAGGGGTAAAACTAATACTCTATACTTGAGAAATATTACCAAAAAGCAGATTCATACATAAAATACTATTAGGGATAAAACTAATACTTTTAGGCATAAAAGTCATACTTTTAGGGGTAAAGTGATACTCCATACTTGACCAGTATCACCAAAGTAGATACAAACTTACATCTGTAGCCATTTTGTGTAACTCATCATCCTGAACCTCATCACTCCAGGGTAGCTTCAAATTTATGTAATCTAATGGATTTTGAACACCATCATCATCCTGCTTTGTCGATTCATGCTCACATTAACTTCCTTTGCTTCACTATATAATCCTTCGCCAGTTTGTTCATCTTCGCGCCTTTTCTTAATAGGTAATGTCCTTCTTGAACTAACAGAGTATGTATCAGTAATCCATTCACCACCACAGTTTCTTCCTTGATTTTTTTTTTTTTAATTTCTGAGCATCCCAATGAGAAATCAAAGGTAACTTGGTTGGTTCAGTATTGCCTTCCACTTCATTCTATGAAAATATATTATCAGCAATACCAAAACACAACCACTAATATATTTTGCACTCGGATTCTCATTATACTTATTTACTCCCACGCACAACTTTTTCAGAATATACGAACAAAAACCATACTCCCTATCCTCTCCACATCAACCAAGGATTTAATAGTATTCAAATCCACCTTATTGTTGCTCCTCGGAGTCAAAAATGAAGATAAACAGAAAATAACAAATAGTCTCTTGAAATCATCATCACTATCACTTAACCTATCAATAACATTTTTCATTAGAACTAAACTATCACCATCAATACCATAGTTCTTTTTCAACTCATCAATAATAACAACATACTCCCCCACCCTTAAGTTCCTCAACAGATTGTCCCTCTCCCAGAGGTAGTAAAAACACATCATGAATATCATCTGCAGTCACAACAAAAGCCATACTCTCGAATCTCAACATCCGACTGGTCGCATTAAATGTTTTCACCAACCTTTTCAACATATCCAAAGGAAATGATGACCCAATAGAAAATTTCAACAAACCTCCAAAACCTATGTTTTCTACATCACTCTTCTGTCTATCAGTCAAATTATGTATAAGCTCAAACAAATCTTCAGGTTTACACTGGGGAATGAAATCTCTGCAATTAAAATATGACATATTTCTCAGAAATATCTTACAATTAACAAACAAAACCAAACTTTAATGATGAAAAAGTAACAGAAAATACATTTTTACCTCACTTTCTTCTTTTTCTTGTCCCTTTCCTCCTCCCCTAGTAACATTATTTTATCTTCATTGCAAAAGAATAAAATATTATTAATAAAAAAACATGACAAAAAATATTATTAATAAAAAAAAACTCACTATAATATTATCTGTCTTCAGTAACATTCACATCTTTCTTTTCCTTTTATGTAATTTTTGAAATTCTAATCTTCTTTCCCATAATATTTGGATCACTCTCTTCTATTAACTCTTTCTTTGGTTTTACTCCCTTCTTAATTTTTCTTTTCCCAGTACCAATTTTTACTTTTTCTCAAACAACTTTCTCTGCAATAATACCCTATTTTTTGTTTCCCAATAACAGGAATGATTGCTGATTCTTGAGCTATTATACTTCATTGCAAAAATATATGGAACACTGATATCATTATAAATTGGGAAAAACCTCATTATACTTTTATATAACAAGTGATACTTGTATATAAAAAGTGATACTTTTCATAATATTACAAAATTATGTAAACAGCACAATAAAAAACATATTTAATACTTTGTTTACAACAACTGATACTTTTGGATTTTATTACCAAAAGTAATACTTGTTAGGGAAAAAGTGATACTAGTCACGTAAAAACACAATGTTACTTCACATACGAACTACATAAACCTGAAATACATGATGAAATTAAAACACTAACAAAAAACATGCTCAAATTAAAACCATAGTATACACTTCAGGTAAAAATACATGCTCAAATTAAAACCCTAAAAAAATAAATGCTCAAATTTAAAACCTAACATACATTTCAAATAAAATTAAATGTTCAAATTAAAACCTTAACAAAGC
The DNA here is from genome assembly GCA_016081115.2 of Rehmannia glutinosa. Lineage (NCBI taxonomy): Eukaryota > Viridiplantae > Streptophyta > Magnoliopsida > Lamiales > Orobanchaceae > Rehmannia > Rehmannia glutinosa. The sequence goes on along the minus strand of CM071935.1, from coordinate 43,642,232 downwards.
ACATGCTCAAATATAAAACCTACAATACATTTTCAAGAAAAGTCCATAAAAGAAACTTTCAAAATAACTAAATCAAAGAGAACCAACAAAAACAACTGCAAAAAACTGAAGAAATACTTAGTTCTTGTCTGAATGGAGACCAAACCTGGAATCAGTGACGGATGCACGTAACCCGCTATGGGGGCACGAGCCCCCATAGTTATTTCTTTTTTTTTTTGGTCTTTTTAAATATTTAATATTTTCATTTACAAATTGTATATTAGTTATGTTTAAAAAATAAAAGTGTGCCATATTAATTATTTTTAATGTAGTATTTTTAATAATTATATTTTTTAAAAGTAATTAATTAAGAAAATAAATGTGTGCTCCACTATTTTTTTTATAATTTGGGAAGAGTGGTTGGAGGGGAAGGAAAAACTCAAACCCTCTGGGTCGAACTCTAATCGATATCATTCTAAAGGTGAAAAATACCGTTTGAGCTATAAGCTCATAGTAAGTGTGCTCCAATAATTATTTTTTATGTAGTTTATAAATGTCATTGTTTTGTGACCCCATTGTGAAAAATTCTTGGTTTCGTCCCTGCTTTGAATCACTGTGAAAAATTGGAAGAGAAAATCATGAAAATCACAAAATTGCAAAGAAAAGCGGGCAGGGGAAATCGAAGGTCGAAGAGAGAGAATAGAGAAAGAGAACATAGAATAGAGACTCGGGTTACAAGAATGGGCAAAATCCAAAGCATATGGTTAAATTGAGGGTTGGTATCGGGTACCGAGTCTGGGGCTCGGTCTCATATAAGTTTTTGTAATACTTCTTTTATTGGTTTGTCTCTCCCAACAATCATGTACTTAGATTTTAGCAAAATATTATTGGGTCCCAAAGCTTTAGACTTGTGAGTACAACTATTGGGTGCAATTAGGTTTCATCCATATTTGTGAAAATAGGGAGTCCTATTTAGATGAGGTTTATCTAGAAACTTCTCCCATCAGGACTCTATATGGGATATGAGATTGAGATATATATTGAGATCTCTCCCTACAATACTTGTCCAAGCAATTAGATCGTCCCCTACATAGAAAAAGAATAATCTCTCTCCAAAAATTTCTCTCTACGATTTTCTTCTTGGAGCATCACCAAAGTTCTCTAAAGGTTTAAGGTGTGCACATCCAAGTAAATAATTCTAGTAATTATTTACACCAACGAGAAAGGTGATTTGTGATCTTGTTCGTGGTTCAACCAACCTAAGGGATTCGTTCGTTGTTCGGGGTTCAAATCAAGAGAAGGCTTGTAGATGGCTTAATCATGGATCAAAAGGAGGCTTGTAGACATACTCAATCCTGGCTACGTGGATCGATAGTTCTGCTGTAAATAGGTATACTCGATCCACCTTATATGTGCAAAATATGTGGTTTGTGATTTATGTCTTCGCCCATATTTGCTAACATTGGTATCAGGGCCATTAGGGCTCGATCTCGCCTATATGATATGCTTGAGTTTGATGATACATGTGATTTGATTTTTTATTTAAAAAATTCTATTCTTTGCTTTTTGTTTTTATGCATGCAATATTGGTGTGAAATTGTAGATCTGGAAAAGAAAATTAATTTGATATATTGTGCATGAAAAGCAGTGTGGGCGCTCATCCTTTTATGGGCCTTTGTTTTGAGATATGCTCCAAAGGCATGTGAGTCACTAGGGATTAAGTATAATTGATCATGTGGCCTATGAGAACATATTGTGATTAATGAGATATGTTGGATTCTCATTATGTGTTTGATACTGAATTTGTGAGTTGTCACCAGGCTTTGACTGCCCCTCTCACACGGGAAATTGCCCTAGCGCTAAGAGAGCGAGTGGGATAAGACTTAAAATATTATGTCGCATAAGAAGGTTTGCGAATGATCGCCTTCGCGCTAGAGCAGTGAGGAAGATTATCAAGTATAATTAACAGTTGCCTTAACTAAAGTTATAATGAGATATGTCCAAACTTCATAAAAGTCTGTTTGTAGCCGAATGTGTGAACTTCCGCATGACACTTTGGGAGTGACTACAAGTAGTACGGAGGTCGGGCGCTTGAATAGCGACTAGACTAAGATTTGTATGATGTCTAGAGTGTTACATGCCTAAATTGAGTGGGGGCTCCATTATAGCATGTATTCATACTACATGTGCTTTGAGTCGACCGTCTATGGGAAAGTGACTGAATGGGTCCCTGCTTCGTCACTGTGTGAGCCCGTATTATTTTCTTGTACTCTTTGGGACTTTGGACCATGCCATGAGGTGTAAGCTTGATGACGCTACTTTAGCATGTATCCAATGGCAATGCGTGATTCGGTCAGTCAGAGCATGTCTAGGAAAGCTGTCAAGACCAAGCTAATTGGCATGTAGGGCCGATCAATAATTAAGTTGGTAACGCACTTATGTTCTATGATTCATAGCCCGAGCGACTATGTCGAAATGTGTTTGACTAGTCATGAATCCAGAAACATATTTGAGTGAGTCGAGCATGATCTATTTATTTCATTGAGGGATCTAGAGATTCTTGACTGAGTGCGACCACTTGGTTTGGGGTACATACCGAGTTATTGAGTTGTAGGGTTATGTTACTTTGGTGATGACTTAATATAACTCTCCTCACCTATACTTTCTCGCTTGGTCGCATGCCTTATTCCATGTATGAAAGAAGTTACGTGAGATGAGAACTATGAGGATGTGATTCGAATGAGTCGAGTCAAATATGTATGAGTGGGAGATATTGGGTGCAATTAGGTTGCATCCATATTTGAGATAATAGGAGTCCTATTTAGATGAGGTTTATCTAGTAAACTCTCACATTAGGACTCTATATGGGATATGAGATTGAGATATATATTGAGATCTCTCCGTACAATATCAGTCCAAGCAATTAGATCATCCCCTACATAGAAAAATAATAAAATCTCGCCTAAAATTTCTCTCTACGATTTTCTTCTTGGAGCATCACCAAAGTTCTCCAAGGGTTTAAGGTGTACACATCCAAGTAAATAATTCTAGTAATTATTTACACCAACGAGAAAGACGATTCGCGATCTTGTTCGTGGTTCAACAAACTACGGGTTTCGTTCGTTGTTCGGAGTTCAAATCAAGAGAAGGCTTGTAGATGGATTAATCATGAATTAAAAGGAGGCTTGTAGACGGGCCCAATCCTGGCTACGTAAATCGATAGTTCAGCTGCAAATAAGTATACTTGATCCACCTTATATGTGCAAATATGTGGTTTGTGATTTATGTTTTCACCCATATTTGCTAACAACATTTCTCAATTCTTTGATTTTCCTATACGTTCCCCTATATCTTGTAGGGACTAGTATTTGTTTGAATAGTTTTATTTTGAATGAGTTCTTTGGTACCATTTTATGACTAAAAAAAAATACTGAATAGTTGGCTTAATTATGGTTGTGATCTGTGAAACGATAAAAAGTTGAATTTTTTTTGTTCTGTATTTTCTTTAAAATTTTATTTTCACTTTTTTAAACATTCCATTAATGTCATCATGGGATTCTGCACTGAGAACAGGGGTCTGAAATCTGAGTTGTGTGTTGAACTAAAACTCCATCGATAATTGTATTTCTTTTAGTTTTCGTTTTTCTTTGAAGATCTGGGAAAGTTTATAGTATAATTTACATATTTATGTTATTGAGGCATACATCATAAATGTGCAAAGGTAGTATACAGTTCTATAATATGCAGTGGCACATGTATTAGATTTTGATAAAATTTAATATAATTTAATTCTGTATCAGTATAATTTATATTAAAGGAGACAAATAATTGCATTTATTTAACCACAAAAACTTGTATTAGAGGGTCTCATGGATATAATCCATGAGACGGACATCTACAGGTAGTTAGGTTAATACAAACTTTAAGAAGGTGTTTGTCAAAGTTCAAGGGGATATATGTAATTTTGAAGGATAACTGGAGTTTTGTGTAATGATGGTAAACTTTAGGAATAGTTTTTGTAATTATATCTTTAGTTTATTTTCAGATTATGATTGTATGACTCAAATAGTGATCTTTTATATATATATATATATATATTATGGGAGGGGATCCTGTGAGACCACCCTCCTAGGTTAGTCCATAAGACTAAATCTACACCATCCAAATAGTAAATCAATGGCCAAAATATATTACAATATATACAACATTTCATAAGTAAGTGTACAACAGAAGGGATAAAATAGGAATCCAGGAAATTAAATATAGTAAACGCTTCCTAAAAATTAGGAACGTGATTTTGTATTGATCACGTCCCCATAATCAAGTGATTCACCTTTCCTTTCTCTCTGTTCTCATTCGAACCTGCAATTTATTCAAATATGGCAACAAAATCGTGCAACAATTAATGAAAAGTATACAATTACACTAAACTAACTATACATTAAAACATTACTAAATATACATAAACAATTAACTAAGTATACAATTACACTAAACTACATGTACATTAAAACTTTACTAAGTATACAGAAATATTTAACTAAGTATACAATTACATTGAACTAACTATACATTAAAATAATACTAAGTATACAGAAATATTTAACTAAGTATACAATTACACTGAATTACTTATATAACTAAGTATACAATTCCATTAAACTAAGTATACAAATCCACAGAAGTAGGTATACAAATTTACTAAATTACTTATTAAACTACTTATATAACTAAGAATACGATTCCACTAAACCAATTAAGTATACAAATCCACTGAACTAAATATACAATAAAACATGACTAAGTATACAAGTACATTGAGCTAAGTATACAATAAAACGACTGTTCACAAATGTGGCGGAAATAATTATCAATTTTAAAAAAATACTTGAAGTTGATGATTTTTCCTCCCTAAAAATCGGGTAACTGAAAAGGTAGGATTATGTTTCCTTAAAAATAGCTAATAACTTTCCAATTAACATAACTAATTAAATATAAAAGTACAATTATACCCTTATATGCCTAAATTAACTAAAATGATCTACACCATCCAAAATTTTAAATCAAGAGTACATAAGTGTTCTTATGGACTAACCTAAAAGGATTGGTCTCATTTGAACCAATCCCTATATATTATATATATATAAAATTAATGTTAGTCTATTCAACTAGATTTAGGGAGTGTTTGCAAACACTAAAAAAAAGGACTTTTCAGCTTTTGGCATAAAAAAATGAGTAAGTCTCCTATCAGACGGTCTAACGGATCTAAGTCTGTTAGACGGATCTTATACTTGACCCGATTCTTTAAAAAAATGAAATCTACTCTCTTTCTCTTGCTCCACCCATCTCCTTCCTCCTAAACCAAGAAAAAGAAGAAAACATAAACTAGCACCTGTAAAGAGGAACGAATGAGAATGAGAAAAATAATAACTCCATTTCATCTCCACAGGAGACGAGAATGCTACAACACCATGTACTCACGATGGGCAAGAACAACATAAAAAATATAACACTAAACTAGGAGGTTCAGAAAGAAAAAAAAAACAACAAATTTTGGGAACTTAAAATAGAAATGGGTATCCTGAATTATTTCTAGTGTTGTTTACGGAGAATGCAGATCATCATTGTTGTTGGACATTTACAAGGAGGTGTGTATTACTCTTTCTGTGGAGAAAACAAGATTACATATATTTGTTTTTGTTTTTTAATCGATCATGATTATTTTTGTAGTATATTCATGAGAAATACTAAAACTCTTCAAAGAACTAATAATACATTTCAGAAGAACTGCTAATACTTTTTGGAAGGACGACTAATACTTTTCAGAAGGATTGTTGATACATTTCGGAAGAAAAAATTAATTATATTCAGGGGAACTATTAATACATTTCAGAAGAACTGCTAATACTTTTTAGAAGGACGACTAATACTTTTCAGAAGGACTACTAATACATTTCGGGAGAAAAAAATAAGTTATTTCAAGGAACTACTAATACTTTTTTGAGGGAACTGCTAATACTTTTTAGAAGGACGACTAATATTTTTCAGAATGATTGTTAATATATTTCGGGAGAAAAATTTAATTATATTTAGGGGAACTATTAATACGTTTCAGAAGAACTGCTAATACTTTTTAGAAGGACGACTAATACTTTTCAAAAGGACTACTAATACATTTCGGAGAAAAATTTAATTTATTTCAAGGAACTACTAATACTTTTTCGAGGAACTACTAATACTTTTTTGAGGGATTGCTAATACATTTCGGGAGTATATTCAAGAGAAATACTAAAAAAACTCTTCAGGAAACTACTAATACATTTCAGAAGAACTGCTAATACTTTTTAGAAGGACGACTAATACATTTCAGAAGGACTGCTAATACTGGTGCTCCATGAAAACTACTACAACACCACTGCTAATATTACGGAAATGCCATCGGATCCGTGAGTCAGATCCGTCTAACAGGTCAGACCTGTTAGACGGTCTGACATGAGTTTTTGTGTAAAAAATTAGTTTTGAGTGTTTGCAAACACCAATTTATGTTTCTACTTCCGCTTCATTTAATCCAAATTCAAAGGTTGGGGGTAATATGCTTCTTATTCTAGAGATGTGCTTTGGTATTTTTGTAAATAAAGAGAAAATTCACTTTTCTCATTTTTATCCTCATCGATTTCTTAAAACCCAAAATAACCCTTTGAATCTTAACGTGTCTATCATAATTTGCAAACTCTCCACCGCACGAAATTCTCTCCATGACTCCATGCTCTCTCTCTCTCTCTCTCTCTCTCTCTCTCTCTCTTTTTTTTTTAACTTTGTTGGGGTCCGAAATGTATAGGCCATTTGAATGTATTAATTTATAACACAAACATTTATATGAGATCCGTGAGACGAATCTCCATATTGTGACCCGTAACCTGCGACTCATGTATCGGAACTACCCTGCCTAACCCGCCCCTGTTCTATTCTCATTCTCTATTCTCTCTCTCTCTCTCTCTCTCTCTCTATTCTATCTCTCTCTCTTTGTATTCTCTCGCACGAAAAGGTAACCTTCCCCCACGACTCTTCAACCCTCGCCCATGTCTCAGAAAACTGTCGAAACTGTATGTTCTCTGGCTATTTCTGTGATTTATGTGCGCATGTGTTGATATCGAGCATAGTCATTCGAAGTTTGAAAGCAAAACCAGGTTTTCCTTCAATTTACGTATTTTTTTTGGTTCTCTTCGATTTTTTTGGTTCTCTAGCTATTTCGAAAGTTGTTTCATGGATATTTTGGTTCTCTAAACTGCATTCATTTTTGTATGTTAAGGTTTAATTTTTGTATGTTAGGGTTTAATTTTCAGTTTGTATTTTGTTAGGGTTCTTTTTAGCATGTTTTTTTTAAAGTGAAGTGTATACTATGAGTTTAATTCGAGTATGTGTTTTAGATTTATTTTAGGTTTCTGTAGTTCGAAAACGAAATACCATTGTGTCTATGATGTTCTTATGTAAATGCATAGTACTAGTTTTGACCTTACAAGTATTACTTATGGATGTAAATGTGTCAGTTGTTATAAACAAAGTATTACATGGGTTTTGCATATATTTCGTATGTAAATTTTATAGTATCACTTTCGCCCTTACAAGTATTACTTTTGGTCGTAAAAAAGTATCAGTTGTTGTAAACAAAGTAATACATGTATTTTTTATTATGTTGCTTACATAAATTTGTAATACTATGAAAAGTATAACTTTTTATATAACAAGTATAACTTTTTATATAAAAAGTATTACCTTGTATGTAAAAAGTATCATGAGTTTTTTATAATGATATAGTGTTCCATATGTTTTTGTAATGAAGTGTATACTATGGGTTTAATTCGAGCATGTGTTTTAGATGTATTTTAGGTTTCTGTAGTTCGCAATATGAAGTACCATTGTGTTTTAGATGTATCAGTATTGCCCTTACAAGTATTACTTTTGATCGTAAAAGTATCAATTGTTGTAAACAAAGTATTACATGTGTTTTTTATTATGATGTTTACATAAATTTTGTAATACTATGAAAAGTATCACTTTTTATATAACAAGTATCATTTTTTATATAAAAAGTATCACTTTTCATATAAAGAGTATCACATTGTATGTAAACAATATCATGAGTTTTTGTAATGATATAGTATTCCATATATTTTTTTAGGGAATTACAATGGCTGATGAATAATCAATAGTTTCTGTTACGGAAAGGAAGTAAAACAAAAAGTAGAGAGAAAAAAAGGGTATTACAAAGCGAAAGCCCTGAAGTCTGGAGACGGAAAAAAATCAAGGCCAGAGAAAGGGAAATGTGTTGCTGGGAAAAGGAAAGTTGATAAGGATGCCAATCCAAAGAAAGAAGAAATTGACGAGGAATATCAAAATGTTGGAAATAACATGAGGATATCAGAAAAAATAAAGAAAGATGTGACTGAAGAAAGATAATATATAATGTTTTTAGTAATAGTTTATTGTGTCATGTTTTCTATTAACAGTGATTTTTATTTGTTTTGTGGCGAATGTCACGCCCCATACGGGGACGCGACAACGATCAACAACTTAAACAGAAATAAACCAAACAGTCTAAACAAATAATAACATAACCGCAAATGAAACCAAGTCTAAAGCAGCGAAAATAAACTACAAGTACGGGTACAAGTTACAAATACGTCCCAACAACATCCAAATAAGCCTAAAGTCCAGAAAATCCAAAGTACACGTCTAAACATAAACTTAAAATGTCAAGGGTCCTACGCCCTAAGTTACAGTCCAAAATGGAAAACGGAATAAAAGAAAGTCCAACATCAATAGAAGCAAAAGAAAACAAGTCCAACATCAGCAATAAAAGGAAGTAAGTCCAACAGGCTGAGCGCAGGAAATCAGTCCGTGGCATGTTCGGCATCTTCAACGTACTCCTCATCTATCCGTTAGAAAACAGGAGGGGATGAGACAAATTCTCAGTGGATGGGGTGATCGTGTGCAAGTGTGGTGATATATATAGTTACTGCAAGAAAACTGTTGTACGAACAATGCGTGAGTCATGATGCATGGTTTCACACACAGTTCACAAACATCGTGATATATATACTTAAAATAATATACTTATACAGTTTTGATAAAACATTTTGTGATCATACAAGCACTATGTGATTCAAGGAAGACAGGTAGAATTGCGTACGAAATGTAACGCCAATCCATGCAAGACAAGTAGTGGTTGCGTACGAATTTGTAGCACCAACCAATGCAATACAAGTAGCGTTTGCGTATGGATTTTTAGCGCCAACCAAACGGGCCGGATTAACTCCAAAATTGTGTTGATCAGACAGCGATTCCTTCGTTCTTCCTTGTAACTCCCCGAGCAAGATGGTCCAAGACCTGTCACCTTATCGCTCCATAGGCAAAGACAAATCCACAGTAGAGCTAGCTAGGCCCAAATTGTCATAATCATGATTATATATACCTCAAGTACTACGACCCGCTTCCCTTGGACAAACTCTGTCCTTCAGTTGCGGGATTAGGACGATGGGGCCGAAGAGTGGAATAGCAGCCGAGCTGCCCAGTTCCATCCCCGATGTATCCTTTCTGATTGTGAGCTCGACACACCAAGTTGACTCAGGCAGGAAAATAATTTACAAGTACAGGATGTCAACCAGGCAGTCGAGTATATTGATTCAGGGAAGCAATTCAGGAAAGTTTTCGAAATCGCGTGTGGCAATTATGGGCATTGGTGGAGTAATTTGGATGAAGATAATTATTGAGGGGATAAGTAATCTTCGATGTCTTGAAGAATTAGGTGGGACATAAGTCCCATTATGGATTCGGAACCGCAAGACGAGGAAGTCGCCCAACGATCGCGTATTAGTTGGTCAAGACGATCCGATAAGTCAAGGGGTTTTAAGATAATAAAATATTTTTAAATAATTATTATAAGTCAGAGGGTCCAGGGCTGTTCTTAAAAGAAAATAATTTGAGTTAGGTCCTTGTTAAAAGAAAATTTATAATTAGCCCCGTTTTGTAAAAACCAATACTTTTGGGGTTAAAACCTGAATAATTAAATGTCCCAAGCTTGAAACATTATGAGTTCGGTTCCTAAATTCTCTAAATTATTCAGATATTCAGGTTTTTAAAGTTTTGAGGTCGAGTTTTTATAAAATTCTCATATTGGCCCTAAATTTGTTAAAATTGTCATTTCGGGCCCTAAGTTTAAAATAATTGGATCTCACAAACCAGAAGGGCTTTTAATGTGATTCCAGTTGTAAAATGTCACTAAGGTCAGTGGGATATTGGGACAAAAATAGTTTTGAAAAGAAATAAGTATAGGTCCTTTAAATTTTAAAAATATCATTTTCGTCCCATTTTAAAATAGTTGCCTTTAAGCCTTTTAGGGGTCCAATTGTTATGAAATTTGAATCTTGGGTTCAAAATATCATAAAGTTATAGTTAAATTAGTATTTCCAGGTACATGGACTGTATAAGTCCTGGAAATTTCATGTGGGTCCTCAAGTTTAATCTTTTACAATTTGGTCACTCAATTTTTATAAAATTACTTTTTAAGCCCTAAACAATTGTATTTTTGGAATACTCTTAAAATATGTTATTTCCAGTCCCTTAAGAGTTAAAATTTCAAATTTTAAAATAGGGGCCTGGTATAGTTTCGAAAATTGCAATCTAGCCCTTAAACTTCTAAAATTTTACAATCTAGTCTTTGGGTTTTTAAGGGTTGATTTTATTTATCTCAAAACTTTTAAAACATTATTAAAATGTCCAAATATCATTTTTGAACCTGAGTACAGTCCCAAAATTCAAAAATTATAGAGGGGTCCCTTAAGTTTTATTTTCTTGCAATCAAGTCCACCAAATTGCCATTTTTGCATTTTAAGTCCAAAAATTCAAATTTAATCAATTATGCTCGACTTGTCCAGGTTATAATTCATATAAAATATGGATTTCAAGAATCATAAACATGCATGTCCATTTCATACAATAATTCAACAAATACATCATTAACATGTACATGCATGCACTTAAATTTCAATAAATAGCATTTTTGAGCAACACTTGAGAATTTTCACAATTTGATACATGAAATCAACATGCAATACATAATATATATATCTCAAGTGCTCAAGAATAAAATAATACATGCATTTAAGGAAAAACACCTAGGAGTTGAAAGGATTTTTCCACCCACCTTAAAAATTGGATTGTTGTGAAATAAAAGGTTAAATTTTACAACTTGAGTATGAACTTACTTAGGACAACCCCTAAGTCAAAAATACCCAAAACAAATAGGAGTTAGAAAAATGAGGTTAAAATTAAGAAGGATAAGAAAGAGGTGAAGAATTTGACAAAAACTACACTTACCTTGTGTAGTAGGAAAAATGAGTCTAGTAAAGGCTTCAAAATTGAAGGTCTTGGTCACCCTAAAGAAAATCTCCCAAGGTCAGCCCCTATGTCTCAAAAATGAGAATGGGGTGTCAATGCTCTTAATATCTTCAAGGTCTTCTAAGTATACCTCAAAATCAAAATTCAAACTTAAATTAAGAAGTGAAGCTGATGAGCTAGGTGCTATCAAAAATGGATTGAAGATGAAATTTCTTACCTTGTATGGTATATGGTTCGAATTTGTTTGGTAGAATTAGGAGGAGAATTCTGAAATTTTTTTAAGTGTTGGAAGAAAGTGAAGAACAAAGTTTAGAGAGAAGTAGGAGAAAACTTAGAGAGAAGGAGGAGAAGTTGGTTAATTAGTGAGGTGTAATGAATAAAAATTTGCAAGGTTTTTGTCTTGCAATAGGCCTCATGGCCGATCCATGTGTGTAGGAGGGAGAGAGAGATTTTTTTTTTGAAGTATTGTAATTTGTCTCTTGCATGGAGACAAAGAGAGGGGTCAAAGTATGGGTTTGAATGGAATATTGAGAGGAATGAGGGGAATGTTGGAGATAGTGGGGAATGTTGGGATATTTAATGATATAAAATTGAGGTATAAGATAATGTGTATAAGGTTTGTATTAATGGTGTAATTATACACAAGATGAATAACATAAGGTGTATGTGTACAAGAGTTAGATGATATTTCTACTCCAAAATACACCATGTGGCCGTCCACTCCTATGTTTAAATGTGGTATTCATATTTTTTTTGTCCCAAAATTGATGATAATAGGTAAATAATATCAATCTCTAAAATAAATAGATATTTCCTTGATCACTTATAAGCCTCATGATCACTTATTCCAAATCAAATTCTTAATTTTATAAGATATAAGTCTCTAATAAATGACTTAGAGTACTCAATCACTTATTCCAAACCAAATAAATAGTCTCTTAAAATTCTAAGGTGACTAATAAATGCACAAATAATAATAATGATCAATCAAGTGATCATTAATGTGAAATAGAATTAATAATGATCATGATCACAAGTAATAAATAAAAATGAAATTAAATGCGAAATATATTTATTATTAGTATTTACCCGTCAAAGTGACGCGGTAAAATAGTAAAAATAGTATATAGACGATAAGTGAAATAATTACACGCTCGAATAAAAATCGAGGGCTTCACAACGAAGACAAAAAAATTGTGGTGGACGAGGAGGAAGGTGGAAAGAAGAAGAAGAAAGCTAGATAAAAATGTATTTTTTGCTATCAATACAATTTTCTATGTGAACAATGATTTTGTTTGTTAATTATAAGATGTTTTCTGAGAAATATGTCATATTTAATTGCAGAGATTTCATTTCGCAATGTAAAGCTCAGGAGTTGTTTGAGGTTATAAGTAGTTTGACTGATAGACAAAAGAAAGACGTAGAAAACATAGGCTTTGGGGGTTTGTTGAAGTATTCAATTGACTCATCATTCCCCATGGATATGGTGACAAGACTGTTAAAAAAATTTAATGGGACCAGTCGAATATTGAGATTTGATAATTTTTCTTTAGCCGTAACTACTGACGATATTCAGGACGTCTTTTTAGTGCCAGGGGAAAGGGACATGCTGTTGAAGAACTTAAGCGGGGTGAGTTCATTGTTTTTATGGATGAGTTGAAGGATACTTATGGCATTGACGCTGACAGTTTAGTGCCTAGTTTGAAGAATATTTTTAGTATGTTATTGGATGGTGGTGATGATTTTAAGAGAGATTTTGTTATTTACTGTTTGTCTGTTTTTATGACACCAAGGAGCTGTTGGGAAATTAATTCTTAGATTTTGATGAATCCCATGTAAAACTTAGAATAGAAAGTTGGCACCCCATTTTTCTGTTGTAAATTGCATTGTAATAGATAGGGCTGGTCGAGCTGAGTTAAGTCAGCTATGCCTGAACATGCAAGAAGACAACTGGAGACTAGAAGGAAGACTCCGCTGTGAGACAGCTGAGTGTGGCAAAGAAGAGAAGACAAGAACTTGACTGAAGGAGCAGCTGAGATGCAGCTGAATGAAGTATCATTCAAGTCAACTCAAGATATCCATGTCTCAAGTTGAAGTGACAGAAGAGTCATCCAATGATTGGAAGCTGACTCGAAGTCACCTGGGGAAATTAAGAAAATGCAGTCAAGTCGAGATAACTGAAAGAGATCCGTTGCACAGAAATCAAGAGAATTACTTAAGCAAGTAATACCTCCATACTATCTTTCTTGAAGTGCTCAGTCCCAGAAGCGTGCAAAAGGAATAAACCAATGGGAAGCATTGCACCGTGTCAGAACTCTGAAAAGCTGAAGAATCGTTCATACGAGGAAACGTAAATTCCAAGGACTGCGACAAGACAAACCAACGACCACAAGTGTCTTTTGAAAATAAGCCTATCTCTTCAACGGGCAAATTTTCAAAAGAACACTATAAAAGGCTGAGGAGTTTATTTGAGAAAAGGTAACTTTGACAACCTGATCTACGAACATTCAAGCTAACATTTGAATTGTAACCAAAAATATTCTCAAACCATTCAAGATCAATCCTCAAGCCTACATTACGAAGGAAATCAATCCATCACTCACTTGTGAAGGAAAGACAACTTCAATCAGTTGAAGAGGAAACAATTTGAAGAATCAAGGGGTCTACATTCCACGGAGGATTGTAGGAAGGTTCAAGGTCGAACCAGTCTCAAGTTTTTGGAGGGTTTCGTGATCAAATCCAAGGAGTTTGACCAAGTGGGCTGTAGTAGCAAGGCAGCTGCCCTATTAAGAAGTTGAGTCGTACGAGAAGCCAGCTGTGTGACCAAGGCATCTCCAGACTGTGTCCCAAAGGATCAAGTCAGCTGTGTGATCAAGACTTGTATCTGGACTGTTAACCACTCTGTATATTGATCAATACTTAGTGGATTCCTCCAGGAGCTGGAGAAGAGAGGAGTAGAAGAATTACCCCATCTTCGAACCTCTATAAAAACTTATTGTGTCATTTAAATTTTAGCACTTTAATTTCTGCATATTATTTTCATATCTGCTGACATATTTGCTATCCAATTGAAAATTAACTAAGTGCTTAAACCAAGTATTAAAACAAACTTAACCAAATTCAAGGGTGTTAAGTCTTCCGCTGAAAACATATCACAGTCGAGTTAAGTCTTTAATCAAAACTGTTGAGTTATTCTATCAATAGCTCAGTCGAGTCTGTTGAGTGACTAACTCTGCTGATTAACTAACTCAGCTGCCCATCAAGGACTCAGCTGTGAAGTATTAACTCTGAACATTTTAAAAGGACTAAATCGAAAAGTTGGTAAGGTTTATTCAACCCCCCCTTCTAAACCTTACACTCACACCCCTTGGGACCTACAAGTGGTATCAGAGCGGTTGGTTCATTGAGCCTTCCGCACTGGTTACTGAACTAGATCTCCAAATTTTTCAAAGCTTGTTTTAGTAGTCAATCTCTCAAAACTCTTTTACTCAGCAAAGCTATTATCTTAGAAGCAAATTTGACACGCATCCCTATGTTCACAATTGAAAAATTTGATGATTGGAAAATTCGTATGCAGGCTCATCTATCAGCATTACACGATGAGATGTGGATAGTGATAGAAGATGGGCCACTCCAAATCTTAAAAGTGAACACAGCTGCAAGGAGAGCTGCAGCTGAAGGAGAAGAAGATGCTGCTCCCAGACCAGCGATGGTTGAAAAACCAAGAGTTGAATGGACAAATGATGACAAGAAAATATATAACTTGGACAATGTGGCCAAGGACATTCTTTACAAAACTTTAGACAAAGCCATGTTCAACAAAGTCAAATCATGCAAAACGGCAAAAGAAATCTTGGACAATCTAACCTTGATTTGCGAAGGCTCAGAGCAAATCAAAGAAAATAAACTATCTGTGGTTGTACAAAAATTTGAAAACTTTAAGATGCTTGCAGGAGAAACCTTGGATCAGCTGGATGCTCGGTTCACATAAATCACCAATGAACTGTCTGCACTTGGAAAAGAATATATACACAAAAGGAAATGTGTATGAAGATTCTAAGAAGTCTCCCAACTGAGTGGGATATGAAGGTTATGGCCATAAGACATTCCATGGACCTATCGAAGACATCCAACCGTGAGCTATTCTCAGATCTCAAAGCCTACGAATTTGAGCTGAGAAGAAAAGACCAAGAGGAAACAGCTGTGCCCAAAATAGCTGCTCTAATTGTTAAGCTGAGGTCAAAGAAGTCATTGACCAAGAGGAAATTGCACTGATGGTTAAAAGCTTTAACAATTTCTTCAATAAGAATTACAAAAGAAGCAAAAGTGAATCCTCCAGAAGACACTCGGCTCCCTCCAAGTCAAGGGAAGAAAGACCACCCAAAAGAGCTGACAATCCAAGTTGAAAATCTATGCTGGAACTGCAGGCAACCCGGTCACTATGCCATTGAATGCCCATATCCTGTAGTCAACAAATACAGGAATGAAGAGGAAAGAAAAGTCTTCAGGGAAAGAAGACAGGAAAAGAGAAAGGCAATGTTGGCTGCAGAGACTGCTGATACAACCAAGTCAAAAGACACAGCAGACTCAGAGAGTAGTGAAGCTGACTACTCAAGTGACTCTGAAGAAGAAGCCTTGATCTGTCTAATGGCTAAAGAACAAAACCAACCTGACCAAGAAGATGAGGTACACTCTAACTCATCACACTCAGATACTAGTGATAGTTATTGTGACACACACACTTCATCACCCACTAATCTTTATGACTCATTAGGCAAAATGATGAAAGATTTTGAACACATTAAATCCTCACACACACTACTAAATGAGGAAAACAGCCTACTTAAGAGCCAAAACTCACAGCTGACTAAGGAGCTGAGTACTCTAAGTTAAATAGTTGATGAGAATAAAAGTCTAAAGGCTGAAAATGCTAAGTTAATAGGAGAGATAGCTGCTATAGAAAAGAGGGAGAATGACCTCAGAAATGTGATAGTCTCATTCACTAAGGCATCCAAATCATTGGATGATCTTATTATGAGTCAAAGAGAATGTGGAGACAAGACAGGCTTAGGATTTAATTCCTCTATGCTATGTCAAGCTCCAAAAGTGATTTTGGAAAAAGGACCTTCAAGAAATGAAGTATCTCTAAAATCCAAAACTCCAAATGGTGCACACACATTTATTCCAAAGCACAATCACAAGCAAACTGGCCTTGGTTATAAAGGAAAAGGACAACAGCCAGTTGAGTATGCTGAGAGGACAGCTGAGAACAAATCCAACAGAGTTCCTCAGCAAACTCCAAACAGGAGATACTCTATAAAGAAGAAACAGAGCTACCAAAAGCCCCAGAAATTCTATAAAAGAAACACATATGATGGGAATGGTAGAAAATACCCAAGCCACGCTGATTGGAACAATGTGAACTATCAACAAAGACCTATGGAATATAAGCCTAAGTGGCAAAGGCCTAGAACTCAGCAAAGGCCACTCCAAAGGCATAAGAGCCTTCATCAGCACACATATGCACCTAGGCACTACACTCAGAGATATCACAACTACCCAAAGAAGGAAATTGCTAAAACACATACACATGCATACAGACAAAAGAGACAGTTGTATGAACCTAGAACCCCCAAGCAATTTGCCAAAATTAATTATGATTATGGCACTGATAGATGGCAACCCCTTAGAGTCAAATCAATTGGCTATAGGTTGGTTGGATCATCTTACAATACTAACCCCTCGGACCCGAGCAAGTATGGGTACCTAAAACCTAATTTCCTTGATTGCGGTTCACGGAGCGGTGAGTGCCAAGGAACCTGGTACATGGATGCAAAGGTCGCTCTAGACACATGACAGAAACAAGAAAAAATTATCAAAATTCAAGGATGTTAGAGGTGCAAAAGTCATATTTGGAGGGAATGAAGCTCCAGGAGTAATAAGAGGCATTGGATCCATCAAGAAAAATGGATTAGAAATTACAAATGTTGCATATGTTGAAGGCCTCAATTTCAACTTGCTAAGCATAAGTCAACTCGACAAAGGCTACAATGTTGGATTCAATATGGGTGTATGCCAAATCAAGGATGTTGGAAACTAATGAAATAGTGTTGCAAGGATGTGTATGACAAAAGAACATGTATGTGGTAGATTGGTCAACAACACCAAGCACTTGTCTCTGCTAGCAAAGAGCACAACCGAATCAAGTTGGTCATGGCACAAGAAGCCGAGTCACCCGAATTTCAAAACCATTAACAAACTTGCAAGAAGTAATCTTGTGGAAGGCCTTCCGGACTCAAGATATACAAGAAGGAAAGTATATGTGATGCATGTTAGAAGGAAAACAGATCAAATCATCATTCAAAGAAAAGACATGTTCATCTTCAACAAGAATATTGCACTTGCTACATATGGATCTATTTGGTCCATTGAACCAAAAAGATAAGTGGGAAGAAATACACCTTGGTGGTAGTAGATGACTACTCAAGATATACATGGACAATATTCATGTGTAAGAAGAAAGAAACTCTGCAAAACTACCACAAAATGATGAAGAGAATCCAAAATGAGAAGGGTCAAACCATTATCAAAATAAGATCTGACAGAGGAACTGAGTTTGTCAATGGAATAATAACTTAGTACTGTATTGAAAATGGTATTGGTCATGAATTATCTGCAGCAAGGACTCCACAAATGAGAATGGGAGTTGCGAGAAAGAAGGAATAGAACTCTCAAAGAAGCGACAAGGACTATGTTAGTCAAGTAGGGCTCGCTAAAAGATTTTCTACTGAGCAATAAACACAACATGCTATACTCAAAATAGATGCATGATAAATAGACAGCTGACAAAGACTCCCTATGAAATTTGGACAGGGAGAAAGCCAAATGTTGCATACTTTAGAATATTTGGATGCAAATGCTTCATCCATAACAATGGCAAAGATAATTTAAAGGCTTTTGATGCTAAAGCTGATGAAGGTATCTTCTTAGGATACTCAGCTGAAAGCAAAGCCTACAGAGTGCTCAACAAGAGGACAATGGTTACAGAAGAATCCATCCATGTGGTGTTTGATGAACCAAATGTAAATGGAGAAAACATTGAAGAGTCACCGATAAGTCAATCAACCAACCATGCAGAAGAGTCCCTATGTTGAAGCTGAAGCTGGAGTTATAAGTCTAGATGAAGAAGAGATAGCTGAGTCTCAAAGACAGCTGGAAAATCTGCAGCTAAGTGATGATGAGAGAGCTGATCAAAATAACAAAGTTGCAAGACGATCAATCCACTAACTTACTCCAACCTGATATAAGATGGCTGAGAGACCATCCACCAGAACTAATCATTGGAGATGTAAGAGAATGTGTGAAAACTAGATCCAGAACTCAACAAGAAGCAATGTTTACTTGCTTCATCTCACAAAAAGAGCCAAAAGATGTGTCACAAGCATTGGATGACACACATTGGATTCAAGCTATGCAAGAAGAGCTGAATCAGTTTGAGAGGAATAAAGTGTGGGATTTGGTTCAAAGACCTACCCATCAAAACGTTATTGGCACTAAATGGGTGTTTAGAAACAAGATGAATGAGGAAGGTTCTGTGGTGAGAAACAAAGCAAGATTGGTAGCCAAAGGGTATTGTCAAGAAGAAGGAATAGATTTTGATGAAACTTTTGCTCCTGTAGCAAGATTGGAAGCTATAAGGATGTTTCTTGCCTATGCAGCTCACAAGAACTTTATTGTATACCAAATAGATGTAAAGAGTGCATTCCTTAATGGGTTATTAGAAGAAGAAGTATATGTTGAACAACCTCCAGGATTTGAGCAGAAGACTCTTGGAGATAAGGTATACAAACTCAAAAAGGCTTTATATGGATTGAAACAGGCACCCAGAGCATGGTATGATACATTATCCAAATTTCTAACTGAGAACGGATTCACAAAAGGCAAAGTGGATAGAACACTCTTCAGAATTCAAGATGA
Organism: Rehmannia glutinosa; assembly: GCA_016081115.2. Classification (NCBI taxonomy): domain Eukaryota; kingdom Viridiplantae; phylum Streptophyta; class Magnoliopsida; order Lamiales; family Orobanchaceae; genus Rehmannia; species Rehmannia glutinosa. Next base: position 43,622,879 of record CM071935.1, on the reverse strand, counting down.
GAAGAGTATACTGCTTGTTCAAATATATGTGGATGACATCATCTTTGGATCCACAAACAAAGAGCTGTGTGATAAATTCTCAAATCTCATGCAAAGCAAATTCGAAATGAGCATGATGGGAGAGCTAACATTCTTCCTTGGACTCTAAATAAAACAGCTGAAGGATGGAACCTTCATAAGTCAGACAAAATACACCAGAGATTTAATGAAGAAATTTGCTATGGAAGAGAAGTCTTCTGTGAAAATACCAATGAATACATCACTCAAAATGGACATGGATGCAGATGGCAAGCCAGTAGATCAAACAAGATACGAGCACTTATTGGATCATTGCTCTATCTCACAAAGAAGCGGCCGGACATCACCTTTGTTTGTAGGTGTATGTGCAAGATTTCAATCGCCCCAAAAGAAAGCCACATGACTCAAGACAAGAGAATCTTGAGATATTTGAAAGGAAGCCAAGAAGTTGGCTTATGGTATCCAAAGGAAGGTGGATTCAAGCTAATTGGCTATTCGGACTCGACTATCTTTGGTTGTAGAGTTGACAGAAGAGTACCTCGTGCACATGTCAAATGCTTGAAATAGGCTAATTTCTGGTTTAGCTAGAAGCAAAATTCAATAGCCACCTCTACAAAAGAAGAATACATATAGTCATGGGCAAAATTGTTGCCCAAGTCTTATGGATGAGACAAAGAATGAGAGACTATGAGGTTGAGGAAAAGGAAATTCCAATTATGTGTGATAACACAAGTGCAATTGTAATCACTCAAAATCCTGTGTTGCATTCAAGAACAAAGCACATTGATGTCATATATCACTTCATAAGAGATCATGTTGAAAAGAAGGACATCACCGTGGAATATATCTCAACTGATAAGCAATTGGCTGACATATTCACAAAACCATTATGTGAATCAAGATTTGAAGAACTCAAACTTGAATTGGTGTTAATTGAGCTAAGTTGACTCTCAGAAGACTCAAAGAAAAGAGATGAAACATGAAAAGCTGAAAAAGAGCTGAACTCTTAAATCAGCTAAGTGAATCAGCCATATCAAAGAATCAGCTGCATCGAGTTAGCTGACAGATGAGTATTTATGTGCAAAGAGAGAAGAGTTAAATCAGCTAAGGAACAAGCTGAGTCATTTATGAGCAAAGTGACAAAAACGCAGTCGTTTTTACGAAGTGGGAATGTTTTTAAGAATGACGTCAGCATAATTATGACATGTACAGTCAAAAGCTGCACACAAAGCCTATGATTGGATATAAATGCTGCCGCATTAAATACAAGAGATTAAAGGTTAATCGGCGTGCAAAATCTAAGCCGTTGATTTTGATTAAAATTTCAAAAACCACCCACACGTCCTTTCATCACCCATACTTAAACTATTTCGTCCGATTTTCTCTCACTTTACCAAAACTGTTCATTTCTCTCAAAACCCTACAAATCCTCAAGTTCATTTTCTAAGTTTTGTTCGGTAAAACATCTAGAAATGGCATCTACTCATGATTTCGTCAAGTTGGGAAAGCAAATCCACACTGGGTCTACTGTGGATTTCGACGGCATGCTTAAACAGGGGTCCGACGACACCCTTGTGAAGAAGATAGCACAAAAGCTGGAAAAATCTGGATTAAAACCATTTTTGACGATGGAGTTTCCAATGACCTATGTGGAAGAGGTCGCACAGTTCTACGTGAACGCTGAGGTTCACGATGAGCGCATTAAGTCCTCTGTTCATGGAAAAGAGTTCACCATTATCGCCATGATCCGCGAGAACATCGCTTGTTGCCGGCGGAAGGAGTGCCGGAGATTTATGAAGCTGATGTTAACCTGGCTGCTGCTTGGAAGGAAGTAGCCAAGTCCGATTGTGCTGCGAAAGTGGTCTATATAGCTAACAAGAAGCTGATAAAAGAGGACTACCACAAATTGCTGGACATTGTTGCCAAATGCATAGACATCAAATTTGGCAGCTTTGACCAGTTATCCAAAGCTAAATTGATCGTAATGGCTGCGATCATTGAAGAAAAGAAGGTGAGCTGGGCTGAGTTTGTATACGCCAGACTCGCCCGCCGAATGTTGGGAATAAATCCTTCAAGGAGGATGGTACGTTTGGAGGTTCCCTGGGGTACGGCCTGGTGATTGGCCGGCTGATGGAAGTCAAAGGAGTCCCTCTCCGACATGGAAAGGCGTTCCATGTAAACAAGAGGATGTTTCGATCAAACCTCTCTGGCGCACAGAAGAGAGCTTACGCCAAGAGGGCTAATACGAGTGAGGGGGAATCAGCTGACCCTGAAGATACAACTGTCTCCCCTCCTCCCAAGAAGACTGCTGCTAAGAAGATTGTTGCCCCCGCAAAGAAAGAAAAAGAAATCGCACTGCCCCTGCTCGAGTCACCGCCCCGCAGCTCGTGTGTCTCCCGCCCTGCCGCAGCCTGCAGGAGAGAAGGAACCGTTAATCCCTTCTCCAGTGATCAAGAAGAAGAGGACTGCCACAACAAGGAAGGCAGCTGCCTCTAAGACAACTGCGAAGGCTCTTACCTTCAACGAACCAAAGGAAGTAGAACCAAATGTTCCTCTAGTGAAACCAAAAAGAAGAAGAAGACTTTCCAAGCTCTCCGAGCTTGAGAAGACCGCTGAGTCTGCTACTCAGCTGGAAAAGATACCCGAGACTGCTGGAGAAGTAGAGTCTCCAGAAGTTATTGATGAAACTGCCAAGTCTCTTGAGGCCGATCAGCGAGGCAACTCAAGACCAGTTGAGAGACGAATGCAGGTTGAGGAACAAGGAATGGCTGAGATAACCGCCTGTAACAGAGGCTACTGAGAATGTCGAGCAACAAAGTTTGCTACCCTCAAAGCCTGAGCAAGAGGGATAGCAGGAAGACGATGACAATAATGATGATGTTATGATCCTATCCCCACCATACCCAGACATTCAAAATCGTCTGCGAGAATGGAGGAAATGGAAGCTGAGTCGATCCAGGGAACAGTTCCAAAGACCCAAATTTATTGAAGAAGAAGAGGAACTGTTGAATTTTCTCGGATTGACCAATGGGGTCCCAGCACTGGATGAAGAAAACTGCATAGATATCTTGCAGATCTTCAAGGACAAGGAGAAAGAGAGACTGGCAGAGGAAGCTGAGGCTCGTGAAAAGGCCAGTATTTGTCCCTTTACTAGAACCACTGATCATACACATCCTCACCTTGACGTCCTACCAGACAGTGAAGAGGATTTGAACCCTGCTGCTGCCACAGAAGAGTTGCAAATGCAACAAGCAATGCAAGAATCCAGAATCCTACATGAGCAAAGGATGATGGAGGGACCAGGGGAGTCCTCCACATCACAGCTGGAGATTGAACCCATGGGAGTGGTGCATCATATTGCCACTATTGTTGCTGCCACCACTTCCCCAACTCATTCGGAGAAAGGTATTAAGGGAAATGGCGATGAAACTTGGATTGTGGGGACCCCAGTTGAGGCAACCCCTAATGAAGGTGTCTTACCACCTGCCCCAACGTCTGAATACTCAATGGGAACAGTGAGTCCGAGACGAGTGACCCCATTCCAAGTCACTCAGCTGGTGTGCCAGCTGAGGGGGAAACTTCCTCCACTGCAGTAAGGTCGGAGGATACTACAGCTGACTCCACAACGAATCTAGGAGGCGAAGTGGAGAAGGAACAAAAACTGGATACACAACAAGTTGTCACTGAAGAGGCTCGCAGGACGCTTAAGATCGTCTCACCGAGTGCCAATCGCTTCTCCGCAGCCAATGATGCTTTGCGATGCAAATGAGGCACAAGAAGGAACTACCCTGGGAGTTAACACTCTGGGCAATGAAAGTGCAATCCATGGAGTTGAGACTCCAGTGGATGCCACCTCTGAAGAGACAGCTGACACTGTCGAAGGGGATGTCCAAGGCTCGCTGCAGTTGAGACTGCATGAGGTAATAAAGGCCAACGGGAGGTTGAGACTTCCCGGGGTAAAGAGACTGAAGCACAGAACATCCCTCCTGCTATCATTGATCCATCAGAAAAGGAGATAAGTGCCCTTCACGATTCCCAAGATAATCCCGATGTAACTTTTCTGGGATCCAAAGGTCAAGATGAAGTTGAGTCATCCCCTATTGTCGATCCAAAAGACTCAGCTGAGGATGTTCCAACCACGAGTAAGTCTGACCTCAAGACTACTCGCCAAACCTTCAACTTTGATGATGAGCCACCCATGGAAATCTCATCATCGTCCGTTGACGCTTCTGATAAGACCGAGGACCAGTCAACTTATGTAGAAAAACCAGTTGAGACCGAAGAAGCTGTTCAGACAACTGAGGCTCAGCAAGATGGGTCGACTTCACAATGCACCATAGCAAAAATGAAATCCACTGCGCGGCTCCCAAGCCGCAAAGATGTTCGACTCCTCAGGGGACTTCACGAGCACCAATTGTCATTGAGCAGATTCCAGTTGCCCGTGATGATCCTTTTGTAGAATCATTTCCCTTCTCTCTGGAGGTACCTGACCTCCCTGAAGAATCAGCTAGAGATCGAGAGCGCTTCCATAAACCTGATCCTGTTATTCCCACAGACACCATTGTTCCAGCAGACTATGACTTTGACGCTGCTTGGCCGCGAACTTACACAAAAGTAACAACTAAGGTTCGGGAAGATTTCAAAGCCTTATTTGCAGAGATTGAAAAGATGGAGAGGCACCAGGCCTCACTGGACATGAGGCTGGATAACAGAGATGCAAACCTTACTGCTGATCTGCGAGGCATAATTGTCAGGATCCGGGAATGGTGGCAACAGCAGCAGACAATGCGCGTGGAACAGGCTCAATATTTCAGGACATTGTTCAACAAGATGGGGCTGAGAATGCTGACGCAAAGACAAAAATGCAAGAGCACATCGAACAAATGCATGAATCTCACACCACAGAGATAAAGCTGCTGCGTGAATATAATAATATAGAGCTCCTGCGCGTAGAGGAGAACATGGATCGAAAGTTCAGCCTTCTCATGGCTGAGATGAAGTTGGTAGCAGCTAAATCCAACGCCACTCGCTCTGAATTCCGCGCAGCATACTCCGCAGCAGATTTGAAACAGAACTCAGCTATCAGCAGACTAGACTTCATGCTTGCTAGCTTGTTTCCAGGGGTTCCTCTCTCCTTTGATGTTGCCAAAAAGGGGGAAGAGGAATACCTAAAGGCGCTGAAGGGATCTGAAGCTGAGAAGGAAGACGCAGCTGTGAAGGGAAAGACAGATGAGGAAGTAATAAGAGAGAAGAAAGGAAAATCTGTTGAGGGGGAAGGCTTGAAAGATGTGACCTTGATGATTGCTAAAACCCCCCAACAAGGTCTTGTCACAACTGATATCATCAGCAAACTCCCAGTGACTATGCCACTCCAACACTCTGCAAAGACCTATGGCCGAAAAGAGAAAGACAGATTGAAGCGAGGATGAAGGAAGTGGAAGGAAAGATGGATGCCGAGTTATGAACATTCTCGAAACAACATGGAGGCATTCCAAATGCAGAGACACTTATGCCATTTCGGATGTAGGAACCGAGCCAAGATCTCTTGATGAATTCAAGACGCCGCATCTCGAAGGTTACTTCGCAAATATGTCCATGGCTCAAGCACTGGGATTTGTATCTTGGGAAAAAGGTCTCAAACTATGTGAAGAAGGCGACAGCAAAGCAGACTATCGGGATCTCTCTGCTGGTCACTCTGCTAGTCACTCACCGGGAAAAAGAAGGCCCCAAGATAAATACACGCCCGAGGCAAAGGAAGAAGCGATGGTGGAGGAAGAGGTTTCAAACCTAGATCTCTCGCCCAAAAACATTGAGTACATAGATCCGGCAAGAAAGGAGGGATCTATTGGGGTGATTTGATGAAGTAGCCAACCTGCAAGTGGCTAAGAACAATGATGAGTATGTGAAGAGAATTGAAGAGGAAAATAAAAGACAAACTCAGCTATGGGAGGAAAGACAAGAAAGACTGAGAAGAGATGAAGCTGCCCGGAAGGCGTATGAGAAAAATAAGGCAGCTGAAGATGAGAAGAAGAGAAAGAGGTCAGAAGATGACAGAGCTGAAGGAGATGAAAGAAGGAGGCAGCGAAGAAGATGAAGTGTTGATGTCCACCCCTTCATGTATTTTACTATGTAAATACATTTTATGTAAGTCTTCTGTACATCGAATAAAATCGTACAATTTCTATACTTGTGTAGATATAGAACAGCATAGTTACTTTAAGTTCCATTTAAGCTCTGATACACTTTGTAAACAGCTATGTAAAGATTGATTCTACGCATACATTCTATGATTCTGCATTGTCTGTACGTATCTTTGTTGTTACTTTATTGTATGAATGTTTTAAGTTTTGGCATCATAAAAAAGGGGGAAATTGTTGGGAAATTAATTCTTAGATTTTGATGAATGCCATGTAAAACTTAGAATTGAAAGTTGGCACCCCATTTTTGTGTTGTATATTGCATTGTAATAGATAGGGCTGGTCGAGCTGAGTCAAGTCAGCTATGCCTGAACATGCAAGAAGACAACTGGAGACTAGAAGGAAGATTCCGCTGTGAGGCAGCTGAGTGTGGCAAAGAAGAGAAGACAGAACTCGATCAAGGAGCAACAGATGCAATGAATGAAGTATCACCAAGTCAACTCAAGATAGCCATGTCTCAAGTTGAAGTGACAGAAGAGTCATCCAATGATTGGAAGCTGACTCGAAGTCACCTGGGGAAATTAAGAAAATGCAGTCAAGTCGAGATAACTAAAAAGATCCGTTGCACAGAAATCATGAGAATTACTAAAACAAGTAATATCTCCATACTACCTTTCTTGAAGTGCTCAGTCCCAGAAGCGTGCAAAAGAAATAAACCAATGGGAAGCATTGCTCCGTGTCAGAACTCTGAAAAGCTGAAGAATCGTTCATACGAGGAAACGTAAATTCCAAGGACTGCAACAAGACAAGCCAACGACCACAAGTGTCTTTTGAAAATAAGCCTATCTCTTCAACGGGCAAATTTTCAAAAGAACACTATAAAAGGATGAGGAGTTTATTTGAGAAAAGGTAACTTTGACAACCTGATCTACGAACATTCAAGCTAACATTTGAATTGTAACCAAAAATATTCTCAAGTCATTCATGATCAATCCTCAAGCCTACATTATGAAGGAAATCAATCCAACACTCACCTGTGAAGGAAAGACAACTTCAATCAGTTGAAGAGGAAACAATTTGAAGAATCAAGGGGTCTACATTCCACGGAGGATTGTAGGAAGGTTCAAGGTTGAACCAGTCTCAAGTTTTTGGAGGGCTTCGTGATCAAATCCAAGGAGCTTGAGCAAGTGGGCTGTAGTAGCAAGGCAGTTGCCCTGTGAAGAAGCTGAGTCATGCGAGAAGCCATCTATGTGACCAAGGCATCTCCAGACTGAGTCCCAAAGGATCAAGTCAGTTGTGTGATCAAGACTTGTATCTGGACTGATAACCACTCTGTACTCTGATCAATACTTAGTGGATTCCTCCAGGAGTTGGAGAAGAGAGGAGTAGAAGAATTACCCCATCTTCGAACCTCTATAAAAACTTATTCTGTCATTTACATTTCAGCACTTTAATTTCTGCATATTACTTTCATATTTGCTGACATATTTGCTATCCAATTGATAATTAACTAAGTGCTTAAACCAAGTATTAAAACAAACTTAACCAAATTCAAGGGTGTTAAGTCTTCCGCTGAAAACATATCACAGTCGAGTTAAGTCTTTAGTCAAAACAGCTGAGCTATTCTATCAACAGCTCAGAAGAGTCTGTTGAGTGACTAACTCAGCTGATTAACTAACTTAGCTGTCCATCAAGGACTCAGCTGTGAAGTATTAACTCTGAACATTTTAAAAGGACTAAATCGAAAAGTTGGGACCTAGATGAGCAATAGGTAGGTGGTTTTGAACTGTATAAAATGATTGCCTGATGTGAATAGGATACGAGAGTATAACTGGTGTTCGTATATTTTGAAAAAGTTGTGTGTGGGATTGAACAAGTACAACGAAGAGTAAGATATGTCAGTGGTTGCATAATTGTGTAGCTGATTCTATATTTTCATAGAATGAAATGGCAAGGCAATGCTGAACTAACCAGTCTACCTCTGATATCTCATTGGGATGCCAAGAAATTGAAAAAAAGAATCAAGGAAGAAAATTCGGTGGGTGGGCTGGGTCAGGGTGAATAAGTTTCTGACACATACCCTGTTAGCTCAAGACGGACAATACATGCTGAGAAAAAACGTTGTGAGAAAGAGCATGACTTAATAGTATGACTTTTATATCTAAAGGTATCAGTTTTATTAATATAAGTATACTATGAGTATGCTTTTTGTGATATTTCTCAAGTATAGAGTATCAATTTTACTCGGCTTAAATGCAAAATTGGTCCACTAACTATATACCCTAAGCAAAATTGGTCCAGTCAAAGTAGGGTCTAGCAATTGTGGTCCATGAATTGATTTTTTTTTCGCACATTGAGGATAATTTTCATCCAAAATTCGAATTGTGGCCGGAATTAATCACGTGTTTGTCACGTGACACCCAAATTTGGGGGTTTTTGAATTTTTCGCAAATTTTGCTTATGTGGAATTAACTTTTTTTAAAGTTATGACTAGATTAATGATGATGAGGTGGCAAATGTTTGGAGGGAATCCACTTAACACCTAATCTCTTCTTCTTCTTCTATCAAAATCCTTAAAATCACACTCTCAGGAACCCTAAAAAGCTTGCCCCTTTCTCTTTCTCTCGTTTCATCTGCTCCAACCAAAACAACCAAATCATTTGAAGATGTTGCACACAACCAGCAATCTTGACAGCTTCTGTGGAAAGAGGGCGGTCATGCGCACGGCATGGACCGAAGACAACCCATACATGAGGTGTAATGCATGTTTACATTTCGATGTAAGTTGTTTTGTTGCTTCACCAAATAATTGGTGTTCTCACCCAATTTTGAAAAGTTGTTCTTCCCAAAAATTTCAAATTGCTGGGTTTGTGTTATCTTGTACTGTATAGAGGGGAGGGTGTCGATTTTTTAAGTGGGAGGATCCCCCAATGTGTCATAGAGCGAAGGCAATAATACCCGATTTGCTAAGGAAAATCAACAAGCTAGAGGGTGAAACGAAGAAGCTTGATGGTGAAGTCCAAAAATTGGAGGATGAAGTTTCACAATTGCAACAGAGTAACAAAAACATGTTTCTGAAGGTGGTGCTTTTGATGCTTGTGGTTTGTGTTCTTATAAGGTGGATGTTTGTTGGGGAAAATGAGAATGCTATGAAGAATGGGGAGTATGTCAATGCACCCAGTTTATGCTAGCCTAAAGCATGAATTTTTATTGTTTTATGTTATTTTATGTGAACTTGCTGGGAAAGTAGGGTGCAAGCATGGTAATGAAGTAATGTTCCTTAGTGTTTTAGTAGTCCAAGTGAGGTACTTTGTATTTCCTTTTAGTCCTCACGTGTTTGTGTAATACGTTCTCTGTTTTATGTAATGTATTGCAGTGTAATGTTTGGTAATGAAGTAATGTTCCTTAGTGTTTATTTGGTTTCAAAATCAATGCACTACAGCTCCAAAACAGGCATAAAAATACATCCAAGTAAACCTGCTCATGTCATGTATTTGTGACAAAATAAACCTACTCATCTCACGTATTTGTGACAAAATAAACATGCTCATCACATCCAAATAAGCATCATAAAAACATAATTAAGAACAACATGACAAAAGTTGCCATATATTAAACATAAACATAAACATGGTCAATGTCATAAGCTTTTTCCATAATCTAACCAAAATAATGACAAAATACAAGTCATAACATGTTTTCTTGCCAAAATACATATGTTTTCCAGAATCTGCCAAAATACATGAAAAGACTGATTACATTGCCAAAATGCACATTAAAAGTTTGATTACAGTTCACTTCCTAGTATTCTTGCTAATATTGGACAAATTAGAATTAATCTTTGGACAAGTCCCCTCGTATTTCTCATCCACATTCGTAGTATGGAAGGATTCCCCATGTGAAGTTGTTGGAACACTGAAGGCCCAACCATATTTAGGGTTTTAGGTCTACCAACTTCAGACATTTGAGTTGAAAATTCTTCTTAGGGGAAATCATAATCTACATCTTCTCCAATTGGTGTTAAAGGTGAAAGTAGGGAGGGCTTGGTTGGTGCTTGAGGTTGAACAAATGGTTGAGGTGGAACTGGTTCCGATGTTTGATTATTGGTGGTCCTTTTGACACTTGTAAACCCCTGCACACACATAAAAAATAATAGATTGAAAATCAAATTATTTTAGAAATTGAGAAATGATGAAAAATAAAAACACACTTACACTAGGATCCCCTGCATTGCAGTTGCTTTCTCCTGCTTCTTGGGTGCCAATATTCCTCTTTTTCACCTATACATTACATGAGTTAAAAAAAGTTACAATCTTACAATTTTAGAAAGATAATAAAGAGAAACACACACACTTACAATCTTGGCATGTTGCTGGACTGATGTATCCCTCGCTCTTCTAGCACATGTGGTTGCATTGTGCCGATCTACACCACATACTCTGCATTTCACAGTTCTTTGTTGTCTTCTCAAACTCATTGGCTTCTTCCCTGCAACCTTTTTATTTTTCTTCAAAGCAGGCTCATCAGCTTTCAATCTTCCTGCTCTTGGAGGTCTTCCAACCCCTCTACCAAAATTTGGAGGCAGAGGTGGGATATATGATGTCTCATCCCATAACATCTCTCCATCGATACCCAGGATTGCAGACGCATAAACACTTTTATTGCAACAGTGTAGCATGAATAAACATAATTTTTTGGTATCCCACCTTGATTAAAAATTGCACTTCAAGCATGCTTGTAAGGTATCCCACTCAACTGCCACATTCTACAAGTGCATGTGAACTCCTTCAAATCTACACAAAACTGCCCCCCATCATAGCAAGATATCTCATATTGGTTTTCAGGACAACTGAGTGTCATGCAGTCAGCCACTTTGTCACAATGTTTCTCAAGAATTTTCATAATTCTGGGACACAACACATCCTTCCACTTCTCAGCAAGTTCTATGTTTTTTTGCAGTCTACACATCATATATTGTCAAATCCATTCAAGCATAGTCAGAATTGCTTTTTCTCTAGCCTCTAAGATGCACATGTTGAATGTTTCAAAGACATTGTTAAGAAGTAGTTCACATTTTGAGGCCTCACTGAAGTGTGACCTGCTTCAATGCAAATGAGGTTTGTCAATAAACCAATCTGCAGCTTCCTAATTAAGATCCCTCAACCGTTGCATTCTCACATTGAATTCTCCAGTTGTGCTTGCTTGTGCAGCCCTCCAAAGTGCATTTTTATAAGCTAAACCCCTATAACCACAACTCTTGAAATTATTGTGCATATGTCTAACACAAAATCTATGATCACTCCATGCAAACACCTCATTAAAGGCTTGAATTAGACCTTTCTATTTATCAGATATGAATGTGAATTCAAACTCCCTAAACATGTGCAGATCATGCTTCAAGACTGTGAGAAACCAATCCCATATTTCCCTATTTTCTTTACACACTTAGCATAGGATAAGGGGTATATGTTATTATTTGGATCAACTCATACAACTGTAAGCAAAACACTTTTGTGTGGCCCTTTCAAATGGCAGCCATCAACCCCTATGAATGGCCTACAACCTGATCAAAAACCCTCCTTCACTGCACTAAAGCAAACATAAAATTTACTAAATCTCAAGTTTCCATGCTCATCATTCTCAGTGTCCAAAATGACTGTGGATCCTGGATTGGACCTTCTCAACTCTTCATTGTACTCCCAAAGTTTTTCATAATATGAGTTATCACTCCCCTCAATAAATTGTACTGCCCTCCTTTTGGCCCTATAAGCCTGGTTTTTTGATATATGACACATGAGTTCATTGACCACATATAGCCTCCAAGCCTTAACATTTCTTTTTGGGCCTGTCTTAAAATTTTGCATGTATCTTTGTGTCAGCCTATTGGATTTCATATTTTTCACATTGAATGTTGGAGGACAAGTATGTTAGGATTATATTCCCTAATCTGAAAACTTCTCTACTTCTTAATTTGATTGAGGTGAATCTTTCACATACAGTCAACTTGTCCACACCTTACATACACCCTAAAAGAATCATTGTTGGTGAATTTTAATGTTCTTTTGGTCATAATGGCATGTGATTGAATAACTTTACTAAACTCTGCCTTAGTGCTAAATTTCATACCTAATTCAAATACAAGATCATATATAAGATTTGGATTGAAAACTGGGTGCCTTTGGTTTCCATCTTCTTCATCAGACACTCTTTTTTCATCAAAATCACCCTCAATATGTACTATATCCTCCTCACCAGATTCTTCACCTTCATATGACTCATCATTGTCTACATTCTCACTTTTTGTGGTTTGATCCACATGTTTTTCAAACAAATGATCATCATCTTCACTATCACTAACCATGTCATAGTCACTATCCACTAAATCCTCTGAATTATTTTCTTCATTAACTATCCCAATCCCATCACCCTATGAATTATTTTCTTCATCTTCATCTTCATTCACTATTCCCCCCCAATCACTCAAATTGCCAGTATCATCCATACCCTCTTCCCACCCGTCAAACTCTTCCCCTCCATCACCCTCTTCCCTATCCCCATTGTCACCATCCTCTCCCTTCGGCATCAACACAACATAAATATCCATTTGTCTGTTTTTAATACTATTGTTAAACAACCAGAACAAGTCTTCATCTTTCAAAATTAGCTTAAAAACTCCATTTCACAACATATGTATCTCTTGTTTCCTACATGTACATGATTTCTAGCCCACAGATTGCTAACACTCATATGAGAATCATCCACATAGTCAAAATACAATACCTTGCCTCCATGTATTTTGCACAGGGTGTATTCTGAAACTCACATCCATAGTACATGACTAGAGTGAGCGAACCATAATTGGTGGCTGTCAACAAAAATGCAAAAAATAATAATAAAAATTTAGTCCGACCCAACCAAGGGACACACTGTATCACTTAAGCATTAAAAGTTAAAACAATTGATATACCAACCCCACATGTTTCAACTACAGTAGACAAAAACATAAAAAACAAACATTTATAATACCAACGTGTTCAGGGGGACCATTTCATCGACTTTTAACACTCTACAGTTCAAAACACTTAAAAGAAATAGTTTTTTGTCTTTAAAGGCAACAAAATACACTTTACAACCAACTTCCAAAATTTATTGAGAAAACCCATATACACTTCACAACAAAAACAAATTCACAGAAACATTCAACAAACCCACAACAAAAATAACATCAAATGACTCACAGTAGCATGGAGGGGGTAACATGGCATGTCTCTCACTTCGAAGAATCACCATTGCACCAAAATTTCTTCACTGCTTATGGTATTTCTCCTCTCCTTCTTCGCTTTGATTTGAAAGCTAGGGTTTTGTTTTTCTTAGGAATAAATGGGCTGGGGATTTTTGGCCTTCTGAATTTATTTAGTTATTTTTAAATTGGGATTTTAGGTTAGGTTAGGTTAGTTTAAGTGGATTCCCTCCAAAAATTTGCCACCTCATCATCAATAATCAAGTCATAACTTAAAAAAAAATTATTCCACATAAGCAAAAATCGCCGGAAAATTCAAAAACTCCCAAATTTTGGAGGTCACGTGACAAGCACGTGACAATTTCGAACACAATTCGAATTTTGGGCAAAAATTGTCCTCAATGTGTGAAAAATTTAATTTATGGACCACAATTTCTAGACCCTACTTTGACTAGACGAATTTTGCCTGGGGCATATAGTTAGTGGACTAATTTTGCATTTAAGCCATTTTACCCCTAAAAGTATTACTTTTAGCTCATAAAGTATCACTTTTATGGATAAAAGTATTCCTTATATGAGTGTTGTATGTCAAGTATTGTAGTATCACTTTCACCCCTAAAAGTATCACTTTTAACCATAAAAGTAAAACTTTTACACTTACTATTTCGTTTCTTATAACTGTAAAATGTCCATGAAGCATTTCTGCTATTTAGGAGGAACTTAAATGTTCTAACCAAATTTCACATGGAGATGTTCAACAATCTAAAGAATGAAGGGACGCAAGAGAAATAAATTGCAAGTTCTTCACAGTCTCGGGTGATTAAGAGCCAAAAGTTATTTTCTGATGTCAGACTTTATGAGTACATCGATAAAGTTGTGGAGAACTTTGAGAGGATGAAAAATTTGGCAAATGAGATGCCAAATTTTGAGCTACTCACTCTTGACAATGCACCTGAGGATGATACTGAAAAGTTTGGTGAAGAAACTCATAAAGAATTTTTTTCTCAAGATGAAGGAGATTCTGGAGATGGTGATGAAGGTGTTTCTGGGGAGGTAGAGGAAAAAGAGAGTGAGCGCATGGATGAGCCCTGGCCTGTTGCAGAGGGATCAATTTTCCATTGCTAATTTATGAAGAAAAACAAAGATTCACTTGAGCATATGAATAGGAAAGAGAAAGTTATTGTGGACTATTGCTTTTTACTCACAAACGAATGATAGAGTAAGTATGTTGAAAGTATTTTCAATTTGAGTATCACTTTTTAATTTAAAAGTATAACTCAATGTGCATAAAGTATCAAGTTTTACGAACAAAGTATCACTATGAATTTCTAACCAACTTTGTATTTTGTTTTCAAATTTTAGGTCAAATGCCTTTGCTCATGATGGGGTTCACTTTATTGCCTTTGATGGGATTTCAACGATGAACTCGTCGAAGTTGATCCATGTAAGTATTATAGACGTATGGGTTGTATTGCTTAACAAATATCCTAGAGCCTCAAAATATTTTTTTTTTCAATGCCCAACACTATGTAAGTACTAAATTTATCTATAATTGTACCATATTTAATCAAAAAAAAATTCATTATTTTAATCAATTTATTTTTTTACAATAGTTGTATCTTCAGAAGGTGTTCAATAAGGTTGGAGACCAGGATAATGCAAAAAATGTGAGAGATTGCTGGAACAACTTGATGTTGCTTGGAAATTAAAAAGATCTGAGTACTGTGGATTTGATAAGATTGATTTTATTTGCTTTTTTGTACCTACTTTCTAACACGAAGCGTTAAGTCTCTATTTGTTGGAAATGTAGATTTTTGTAACAGTGTGCTATGTGCAACATTACTTTTGCAATCGTCATCAACTTTATGATCAAAAGGTGCAATATCTTGACAACATAGTGCATCATGAAGATGTTGTTGTTGACTATGTGGATCTTGCAAAATTAGTGTCCAATAATTATATTTTCTCGTATCATTTTCTATTTTTTCTGAAAATGTAAGTTGTTTTCAAATGTAATGTAAAGGTCTTTTTAGCAAAGAGAAATGTCAATGTTCTTGAAGTAGCAGCATCACCACAAAGCAAAATAAGTTGAAGGGTATATGTTTGAAAATGTCCCTTTTCCATGGCAGAGTAATTTGAAAAATATTGATTGTGATGTTTTCCTAATGCATCACATGGGAAACTTCAGGGGGAGTGTGTACTCCGAGCCAAATTTGTACCTGATAAGAATCTTTTTCCTTGTTTTGAAGTTTAATGTCATAAAATACTTTGTGTATACTAATTTTTTCCCTTTGTCATTAAAGCTAGAAGAACGACGTAAGTTGAGGGCTTCGTATTGTGCCAGGATTTTCCTACATCATTTGAATCAAGTGAGAGTTCAAATGGAGAAAGATGTTCTTCTATTCAGAGCTATGACGGAGAAAAAGAACAAAAGGATGTTTTAAATTGCAATTTAGAACTAGTATTTTAAGTGTGTAAAGATACTTTTTGGATGCTATCAGTAGTGATGGTTGATAGGTTAACTGGATTTGTATAGTTATTTGTAGTTTTTTTGGATGTTTTGAAGTTTTATGCTTGATGGGGTACAACTGTGTATGGGGAAAACATGTCTTATGTTTTTGTGCTTAGAGTATCATTTTCGTGCTTAAAATTTGACTTTTTACTAAGAAAGTATGTTTTTTCTGTAATGGGTACTATTATTTGTATGGAAATGATACTTGCATAGTTTTTGTTATTTGTATTGAAATTATCCCTTCTGATTTAAAAGTATCAATTTATGTGCATAAAGTATCAATATTTACCAACAAAGTATAACTCGTATAGGAACTCCCAGTCTATATTTGAATTGAAAATCTCATACCCCCAAAACAATGGTTATATTTGTCACAAATAAAATTGTATTTTTCTTGCGTTGTTAAGTGTAATTTCATCGTTGCCACTATCAATATGTTGCCAATACTCCAATGCTTGCATCGCACGATTGATATGTTTGATTATTTGAGCTCATTACAAATAAACCTCATGTATGATTGATTCCTTCATATTTTTTCCTTTCACAAGCAAAAAATATGTTTAAAGTATCATTTTTTATGAATAAAGTATCGATTTTTACTAACAAAGTATCAGTTTTTACCAACAAAATATATGTTTAAATTTTCACTTTTTTACTTACCATTATTACTTTATGTGCATAAAGTATCACTTTTCACCAACAAAGTATCAATTATTGTGCATAAAGTATTACCTTTCTTACTAACAAGGCATGAAATAAATATGGCCAAAGTATTAATTTAAAAAACTATAAAACAATAGTATCAGTTTGATACAAAAGTATTCAGTCGATTACTAAAACAATCTAGGATAAGGAGTTTTTGAACCAAACTCCTCTGATGGATGTGTGTCTAACGTTTCACCGCTTCTCTTCTTCTTATTTTTTTGGAAATGCCCTCTTATCATTTGTTACCTCCCTTTTGTAACTGATCCTGTTGGATTCAAAATGCTTGTAGAATAACTAGAAACATCATTGCGCTATGTTGAATTTGGTATATCTGTCAATGCATCAATAGCCACAAAATCCCAGTTGTAGCATCTTCTAAAATGCTACTTGCATCCTCATTGTATTGGCATTTCAGAACAAGATTATAATATTTGTGTGTCATTTCATCTCTCCAAGGAATACAATCATTAGGCTTATGTGAACTTTCAACTCTCGAGCTGAACTTTTCCCATAATTCAGTTTTGCAAACTTTGTCCATCTTTTGGCGATGTACCAGTCCGAAATTTTGGATATAGACTGCATATGTAGCACACTTAAGCTGTGAGAACAAAGTAATGTTAGGAAATTTATTATTAGATTTTGAAGATACCATGTAAAACTTAGAATAGGAAGTTGGCACCCTATTTTCCTTGTATTTCTATTTTGTAATAGATATGAGTGCATGAGCTGAGTGAAGTCTGCTATGTTCAAGAATATAAGAGTCAACTAAAGACTGAAGAGAAGACCCAGTTGTGGGTCAGTATAGTCAAGATGCAAGGCACAGACTCGACTGAAGAAGAGATCCAGCTGTGGGACAGCAGAGTAAAGAATGATGAAGTGAAAGTCAAGTCAATTAAGAGCCAAGTCTGCCAGTTGAACTGACAGTTGAGTCATTCCTAAAAGATTGGAGCAGACTCAAGTCAAAGGGGTAATAGCAGCTGTCAAGTCAAGTCGACCGATATTAATCCGTTACATGGAAGTAAAGGACTTTACCCGATAAAGTAATAAGTCCAACTTGCCATGTCTAAAAGTGTTCATCCCAGAAGCATGAAAATAGAATGAACAAATGGGAAGCACTGAGCTTGTGTCAGAACCTGAATCACTGCACACATCATTTAATACGAGGATATGTCAACATCACAAGCTGTAGATCAAGAAAATACAAGCCAACGAAAAAGAAGTGTCATTTTGAAAATAGCCTATCTCTTCAATGGACAAATTTTCAAATGAGCACTATAAAAGGCTGAGGAAGCAAATGAGAATAGGTTACCGTTCTTACAAGCAATCAAGCAAGCAATCCTACAAATATTCTCTCAAGCTTTCTATGATATTCTCAGGCCTAAAATCGAATGAACTCGATCCAACACATTCAGTAGTGAAGGAAAGAATACTTCATCAAGTTGAAGAGGAAATAATTTAAAGAACAAAATGTGTCTACTCTCCAAGTTGAAGGAGCTGTAGAAAGGTTCACGGTCGAACCAGAAGATTTGAGCTCATTGGAAGGTTGTGTGATCATTTCCAAGGGTTCAAAGGGAGCTAAAGTAGAAAGGCAGCTGTCTTGTGAAGAAGCTTAGTCCCAAGGGCAGCCAGCTGTGTGATCAAGGCTGACTCGGACTGAGAACTATTCTGTAACCAAATCTGTTACTTAGTGGATTCCTCCATGAGTTGGAGAAGAGTGGAGTAGAGGAATTATCCCATCCTCGAACCACTATAAAATTTGTTTGTGTCATTTACTTACAACATTTTATTTTCCTGCTTATATTTATATTTGTTGTTTAAGTTATATTGCTAACCCAACTGATAATACCATTGCTAAGAACAAGTGTTAAAAACAAGTTTAAAACAACAAGGATGAAAAGTCTTCCAATGAACAAAACCAAATCAACGATTAATCTAAGTATTAGCTGACCACAACTAAGTTATACTATCAACAGCTCAGCCGAGTCTGTTGAGTGGGTAACTTTGCTAAAGTAAGCCAACCTAGCTGTCCCTCAAGTACTTAGCTGATTTGAGTAAACTCGGAGAATAATTTAAAAGGACTAAATTCGAAAAGTTGGCAAGGTTTATTCAACCCCCCCTTCTAAACCATATAACGCACCCCTTGGGACCTACAAGTTGTATCAGAGTGGTTGGGTCATTGAGCCTTCCGCACTGGTTACTGAACTAGATCTCAATCTTTTCAAAGGATACAACACGTGTTTTCAAAGCTTTCATTTCAAAAGCAAAGTTATTATCATGGAAGCAAATTTAACTCATATTCCCATGTTCACTGTGGAAGAGTTTGATGAGTGGAAAATTCGTATGCAGGCTCACTGATGTATGTAAAATATACATGCATTTTGGGGCTTAAATTGATATATAATTAATGCATTTGCACGCATATTTACTATGTTTTTACTTGTTTTCCTTTAAAGGGCATGATACTGCGTATTCTTGTAATTCTTGCAGGAAACAGAGCTTAAAATGAAAAAATGTCAGTAGCGATGCCCGGATAAGATTATCGAATGCAAAGAGAAGATCAAAACGACGGAAAAAGGGAACAAAAGCAAGTCACGCGGCCGGACCGTGTAGTCTCTCACGGCTGTGTGCACTAGTGTTGTGAAAATCACATGGTTGTATGAAGAAAGGAAGAAAACAGAGGACGGAGCAGGTCCACACGGCCGGACCGTGTGAACTCACACGGCCGTGTGGACAAGGTCATCAGCCGCACCACCTACCTGTGCGACCAGCCTGCCCGTGCAACGAAGGGCTAAGCCCAAGGCCACATGCCTGTGTGGACCCACACGGACTGACCGCGTGGGAGTCTATTTCAGCGCGTTTTTTAGAGTTTGCTTCTCGTTCCAGCTATACAAGTGATCTCTCCAAGCATCTATAAAAGGGGACCAAGTCATGCACAAAAAATCATCATTCTCTACAGCAAAAACACATCAAATTACACAGAAACGAAGGAATCGAAGAGCTTCTTAGAGCAAAAGGCTAGGTCGCGAAGAACACCACAAGGCTTTCGCATCTAGGGAACACAAGAGCTTCGAGGGCTTGGAAGGAGAATCTATCCTGACAAGAAGGGATTTTCTTTCTATGTCTAATAACTCTTGTCTGTGCTTAAACGATGTCTTAGGGGCATAATTGAAATTGTTGCTTTGTATTAAATATGATTATTTATTTTCTTAATTAGTTCATGCGTTCTATTTTACGAATTTGAGTGCTTATTCTTAATTGCTTTTTGTTTGGCCAATAATTTGCATGTCATACTTCTAGTCCATAATCCGGGAGGTGAGTTCTAGCAAGATGAAAATCAAATTCAAACATAAATAAAGTAATGTATCGGGAAACTACTTCTATTTGTGGGGAGTACTTCAATTCGAATATCTTTTGGGAGTTAGTAATAATTGTGATGGAGCGGGAGACCTCAATTATTATTAATCTACTGTTTATGTGCACAATAAACTATTTTAGGAATTGAACCCATAGAATTGCTTGAATTGGTTTTTAAAACATTATTCGCATTTAATATTGAAGAACCATGTTGAGATTATGTGTCTAAGGTTGCTCCTAAAGATGTTGAAAATATTTGTGGGGTTCACAAATTTATTTCTTTTATTTTCTTTTATTTTTGATTTTTAGTTAGATAAATTACTTGATATTCGGTCGCTTCAATAAAATTGGAATACAATGTTATTATAGCCTAAGTGTTTCGAGATTCAACCCCTGAGGAATACGACCTTGCTTGCCATTATTCTATAAACACAACTGTACACTTGCAGTTGTATGAAATTTGGTTGAGAGATTCAACAAAATTGGAATACATTGTACTCTTGAGTTCTTAAGTAGCTCTGAATTGATTGTGCGAAAATGAAATCTGATGGGGGTTAGATTTTGGTTGGGGAATGAGCAAAGGGAACTATCAATTGAGAGTTTAAATGAAATTTATTGAACAACGGCATATGGGGTGGAGGAGCATGAGGAATTTGATAAGGATAGGTTTTGGAAAAAATAACGGGGAAGCGAATTTATACGCCAGGCACTTCTAAGGCGTCTAGTTCGCAACTCGGTATTCCGGTATGTTTAGCGAGTCTTGGCTGAAACCATCTTTGCAAGGGAGGATAGTAAATGGGCTTTGAGGGTTGATGAATTGTTTATAATTTGGTGTATGGCATCAGGAACTGAAGTAGTGCCAAACGTCGGGGCTATGAGAGCCCGAAAATTTGATAGAATTAGAAAGAGTGAGAGGGGCTGAATTTGTATAGGGGGGATGATGACCCCTATTGCTGAACATTTTAATATTAATTTGGAGGGGTATGCGGAGGCAGCTAGACCTAAATTAATTGATTTAAATGTTCTAACTGCGGTGAAAATGATGAAATTCGATGGGCGTGATTATTGGCTGATTCAGGCAGATAGAACAACAATTAGGCTTCCGAACCCCGATGGAACTTCAACCAGAAATAGGGGTAACTGGCTACTTAGAGATGTTGGAGTAGAAGGGGATGATGCTCATGAAGACCAGGATGAGCAAACGAGGGATAAGTCACGAACCTCTAGCCAAGGTGGTAACCGACCATTGACTATGAGTGAAAGGCTAGAAAGGGTAGAAACTGATGTGGGGAAATTGATAGATGACACTTATCGCTGGTTAGCGGACCACCACTAATGAGTATCACCAGGAGTATTTACAGCATTTTGACGCCATCACCCAACAACAGCAGCAGATGTATGAGATGATGTCTCGATGGATCAGTGGCACATCTCAAAAGGCCACTACTATCCGCCTCCACCACCTCAGTGATGTTTGTAAGTACTTATTACGCATTCCTCTTTCCTTTTGACAATTTCCTCATATGTTCGCGACCAAGCATATTTTATGTTTTGGGGGGAGGGGGTTGTCAAGAATGTGTAATTGAGTAGTTTTGCATTTAGGACTGCATGTAGAAGCACTTGCATTTTAATTTTCGAAAAAGAAATTTGATTTTTTGTTTTATTTTTCGATTTTTTGTTAATTTTTGTTTTAGCATGTTTACCGCTTTAGCACGTTTAATTTATTTGGTGTGTGATTTTTAATCCAGTTTGTATGCCCAGCTCCCTATGATTTTACTACAAATATTTTATGGAATGAGATAACATACTTGGGGGAATAATGTAATAAATTCTTGGGAGAAAAGTTAATCATTTGCTTGGCATGTGTTAAGAAAATTGGGTATTTGAGTATGTTGCGAAAATAAGCCTATGAACTTTTGTGCCTTAAACTGCTTTATATTATGCAGACTTAATTTTTTTTTCTTGAGTGTGTCATTCATGATAGATAGAACTCTAGAACTTGCTCTGGCATCTTCATCAAAGCCATCTGTGTGTGCAATTTTTGAAAATGATTTAAGGCCTTCTTTGTTTAGCCTACTCATACTAAAAAGCCTACCTAGCTATGAACTCATGATTCCCTAGTTAGCCAATTTTGAGCCTAAACTTTTATTCTGACCCACACTGATCTTTAAAATTTATATTTTTTTATCCCGACAAATTCTTGAGCTTATAGAAAATAAATGAGTTTGGGGGAGATGTGGTGAAAATTTATGAAAAGGAGAACTTTGCAAAAGAAAGAGGGATGAGCAGTATCTGGGTAAATGAAAAAAAATACATGATGCTTGAAAAATAAAATATCTCTGAAAAATTACATAGAGAAAATCGAGCAAGGTAAAAAAAAATCTGAAAGTTATGAAAAAAATGAGAGCTTAGGGCTAAAGAAAAAGAAAAGAAGGCAAAAAGGCCTAAAATTAAAAAAGGAGAAATAAGGGGGGAATTAAGTTGAAAAGAAAACTGATATTATGTTGAAAATTGGGTTGGTGAATTGCAAGTCTGTATGCTTAAATTCTCGTCAAGTCACTTAATCCAAATTTCCCTACCCTTACCAAAGAGCTTATATTACGACCAAATAAAAGTGCTTTTTGATTCTTGGATTGTGCACAAAAAAGTGGTCGAGATGTTAGACGATTAGCAAGCCTATGGTGTTCTATTTTCACTGAATTGAATTTAAGCGTAAACACTATCCATACACTTCTAAGAGTCGAGTGATACACTATCTTCTTGTGAGTCGCGATGTCAAGTCACCAGAAGAGTATTAATAGTGTCGAGTTTATGAATAATTTATCTGTTGATAATGAATTGCATGGTTTTCTTGAGTATGGAGTCGAGTGTTATTTAATGTTTATAGTGTTCTTCCATTTTACCCGTTATATTATTTTTCTAAATTTGCTCGAGGACGAACAATGCTTTAAGTTTGGGAGATTTTGATGTGTATAAAATATATGTGCATTTTGGGGCTTAAATTGATATATAACTAATGCATTTGCACGCATATTTACACCACAAGGCTTTCGCATCTAGGGAGCACAAGAGCTTCGAGGGCTTGGAAGGAGAATCCATCCTGACAAGAAGGAGTTTTCTTTCTATGTCTAAGAACTCTTGTATGTGCTTAAACGATGTCTTAAATGTTGATTCGAATTTGTTTATGAGTTTGTAATCAATGTTTGGCATATTTTTTGGATCTTAGGGTCATAATCAAAACTGTTGCTTTGTATTAAATATGATTATTTGTTTTCTTAATTAATTCATGCGTTCTATTTTATGAATTCGAGTGCTTATTCTTAATTGCTTTTAATTTGGCCAATAATTTGCATGTCATACTTCTAGTCCATAATCCGGGAGGTGAGTTCTAGCAAGACAAAAATCGAATTCAGAGATAAATAGAGTAATGTATCGGGAGACTACTTCTATTTGTGGGGAGTACTTCAATTCAAAGATCTTTTGGAAGTTAGTAATAATTGTGATGGATCGGGAGACCTCAATTATTATGAATCTACAGTTTACGTGCACATTAAACTATTTTAGGAATTTAACCCATAGAATTGCATGAATTGGTTTTTAAAACTTTATTCGCATTTAATATTGAAGAAGCATGTTGAGATTATGTGCCTAAGGTTGCTCCTAAAGATGTTGAAAATACTTGTGGGGTTCACAAATTTATTTCTTTTATTTTATTTTTATTTTCGATTTTTAGTTAGATAAATTACTTGATATTCGGTTGCTTCAATAAAATTGGAATATGATGTTATTATAGCATATGTGTTTCGAGATTCAATCACTGAGGAATACAACCTTGCTTGCCATTATTCTATAAACTACATTGTACACTTGCAGTTGTATGAACCAAAATATTTTTGGCGAACACTCACCTATCAGCTCTGCACGATGAAATGTGGCTAGTGATAGAAGATGGGCCACTGCAAATGTAGGTCCCAGGAGGTGTAGTGTAAGGTTTAGAAGGGGGGTTTGAATAAACCTTACAAAACTTTCGATTTTAGTCCTTTAAAAATATTCAATAGGGTTGACTCAAATAGTCGTGTCCTTGGGGGACAACTAAGTTAGCTTTTCAGCTAAGTTACCCACTCAATAGACTCGATAGAGCGGTTGATAGTATAACTCGGCTGCTTAAGCCAAATACTTAACAACGGAAGACTTAACACCCTTTGATTTGTTTTAAGCTTGTTTTTAACAATTTATTTTTAGCACTTGGTTATTTATCAGTTAGATAGCAAATATAATATTAACAGCAGATAATGTAAATATGCGAAAGTAAATTTGCTCTGAAAGTAAATGACACAAATATTTTATAGAGGTTCGAAGATGGGGTAATTCTTCTAATCCTCTCTTCTCCAACTCCTGGAGGAATCCACTATGTAACAGATCAGTTTACAAGTGGTTATCAGTCTGGAGACAACCTTGATCACACAGCTGGCTTCTCTTGCAACTCAGCTTCTTCACATGTTTCCTCTTCAACTGGTTGAAGTTATCTCTCCTTCACAACTTATGTTAGATTGAGTTTCTTTGAGTTTGAGGCTTGAGGAATTGCTTGAATTGCTATGAGAATATTGTAGGTTAATTGCTTTGAATAATGCTTGCTCTTGCTTGGTTCAGGTCTTCAAGGTAACATTTTCTCAATAGCTTCCTCAGCCTTTTATCGTGCCCTTTTGAAATTTTGCCTGTTGAAGAGATAGGTTAATTTCAAATGTCACTTTGTGTTCGTTGGCTTGTCTTTTCTTGGTGTGCAGCCTTGGTTATGTTGACCTTTCCTAGTATTATTGGCATATCAGCATTTGCAGGCCTCTAACACAAGGTGCAGTGTTTCCCATTGGCTTATTCCTTTTGTACAATTCAAGGCCAAACACTTTTAGACCTGGGAGCTTGTCGTATTACTAAATGGAGTAATATTGTTGACTTTAATCAACATATCTAAGTGAGTTGTCTTGACTTGACTGCTACCTTTACCCCAGGTGACTTGAGTCTACTCCAATCATTTGGTTGACTCAACTGTCACTTCAACTTGTAGACTGGCTTCTTGAGTTGACTTGACAGACACTTCTCACAGTTCTTCCTCAGCTGATTCTCCTTCAGTCGAGTCCTTGACTTCCTTCATGGCCTTACTCAGCTGACACACATCAGAGTCTTCACATAGTCCGCAGTTGACTTCTTGTAATCTTTGACATAGCTGACTTGACTCATGTTTTTTAAGTCTTATTTATTACCATACAAATTACAAGGAAAATGGGGTGCCAATAGTCTTCACATAGTCCGCAGTCTTTTTTAAGTCTTGTGAAAGTGTTGTAGCAGCTCCATATCCGACTTGTGGGATATTTCTATCGTTGTTATATACTCTTTCATTCTCTACTGATACATAGGATTATCCGCACTCCATTTAGGTCCCAAGGGGTGTGAGTAAGGTTTAGAAGGGGGGGTTGAATAAACCTTACCAACTTTTCGATTTTAGTCCTTTTAAAATAATACAGAGTTAAATACACAGCTAAGTCCTTGAGGGACAACTAAGTTAGTTAACCAGCAGAGTTAGCCACTCAACAAACTCGATTGAGCTGTTGATAGAATAACTCAGTTGTTTTAACACTTGGTTTTAGAACTTTGTTAATTATCAATTGGATAGCAAGTTATCAGCAGATATAAAATGATGTGCAGAAAGTAAATGCTGAAATGTAAATGACATAATAATTTTTATAGAGGTTCGAAGATGGGGTAATTCTTCTACTCCTCTCTTCTCCAACTCCTGGAGGAATCCACTAAGTATTGATCGAGTACAGAGTGGTTATCACCCGTATACAAGTCTTGATCACACAAATTGACTTGATCCTTTGGGACTCGATCCGAGATGCCTTGGTCACACAAAACCGCTTCTCGTACGACTCAGCTTCTTCACAGGGCGGCTACCTTGCTACTTCAACTCACTTTCTCAAGCTTCTTGGATTTGATCACGAAGCCCTCCAATAACTTGAGACTGGTTCGACCTTGAACCTTTCTACAGTCCTCCTTGGAATGTAGACCCCTTTTTATTCTTCAAAAGTTTCCTCTTCAACAGTTTGAAGTTGTTTTTCCTTCACAGCTTGGTGTTGGATTGATTTCCTTCGAAATTTAGGCTTGAGGATTTACTTGAATAGCTTGAGAGTATTTTGCAGGTTACAGTTCGTGGTTCAGGTGACCCTCTCTCAAAGTGATTCCTCAGCCTTTTGTAGCGAACTTTCAAAATCTGCCCGTTGAAGAGATAGGCTGATTTTCGAAAGACACTAGTGGTCGTTGGCTTGTCTTGTTACAGGCCTTGATATTGACATTTCCTCGTATTAAATGAACATTCAGCTTTTCAGAGTCTGACACAAGGCGCAGTGCTTCCCATTGGTTTATTCCTTTTCCACGTTTCTGGGACTGAGCACTTTAAGACATGGCAGCATTGAAGTATTACTTGTTTAGGTAATATTCTTGACTTCTGTGCAACGGATTCTTTTCAGTTGTCTTGACTTGACTGCCTTTTCCCCAGGTGACTTGAGTCTGCTCCAGTGATTGAAAGACTCATCTGTCACTTCAACTTGACTTGGCTTCTTGAGTTGACTTGACTGACACTTCACACAGCTGTATCATAGCTGATATTCCTTCAGTCGAGTTCTTGACTTCTCTTCCTTCTTGCCATACTCAGCTGCTTTACAGCGGAGTCTTCATTTTAGTCTTCAGTTGACTTCTTGCATATCCAAGCATAGCTGACTTGACTCGGCTAAATGCATTATCTATTACAATGCAAATTACAAGGAAAATGGGGAGCCAACTTTCTAGTCTAAGTTTTACATGGCATTCATCAAAATATAAACAATAAATTTCCCAACAATTTCCCCCTTTTTGATGATGCCAAAACTTAAAACATACAAACAAAATGTACATAGCAAAGATACATACAGACAATGTAGAAATAGAGAATGTATGCGTAGAATCGATCTTTTTATTGATCATAACATTCTTGTCCTTTACACAGCTATTTACAAAGTGTATCAGAGCAGCATGGTATTCTATATCTACGCAAGAATATAGAAGTTACAGAATTCTTATTCAATGTACAAAAGACTTACATACATATGTATTTACAACAGTAAAATACATGAAGGGGTGGACAGCAACACTTCATCGCCTTTCACGCCCCTTCTTTCTTCATCACTCGCTGCCCCTTCCCTCGGTCTTTTTCTCTTCTTTTCTTCTTCACCTGCTTTCTTTTTCTCATAGGCTCTTCTGGCAGCTTCGTCTTTCCTCTTTCTTTCTTGTCTTCTCTGACTCTCTTCCCACAGCTGATCTTGTCTCTTATTTTCCTCTTGGATCCTCTTGACATAGTCAGCATTCTTCCTAGCCACTTCCCGATTGGCTACTTCGTCATATCCAGCCCAGTAGATCCTTCCCTTCTTTCCCGGATCTACATATTCAATATTCTTGGGTAGAGGTCGAGGTTTAAAACCTCTGCCTCCACCACTCCTTCCTCTTCCTCTGGGCGTATATTGTACTGGAGTCTTCTTCTTTCCAGCAGAGTGACTGCTAGAAGTCTGCTGTTTGTCAGGTTCTTCACACAACTTCGGACCCTTCTCCCAATACAAGTCCCATGCTTGGGCTATGGACATATTTTTGAAGTATCCTTCGTATTCAAGCATTTTAAATTCCTCCACTGATCGTGGATCGTCTCCGTCATCTGGAATGGCATCAGTGTCTCTTCCTGCCAGAATGCCTCCGTATTGTTTCAATATGTCCATCACATGGGCATCCATCTTTCCTTCGACCTCCTTCATCCCTGCTTCCACTATTTTTCTTTTCTCGGACATGGGTACAACAAAGTGTTGGAGCGGCAGAGTTACTGGAAGTTTGCTGATGGTGTCAGCTGTGACAAGTCCTTGTTGAGGGGTTCTAGCAACATTAAAGTCATGTCTTTTAAACCTTCCCCCTCAACTCCTTTTCCCTTCTCTTTCTTCTTCTCAACAGCTGTGTCTTTCCCTTCTGCGACAGTTGTTTCCTTTTCCTTCTCACCAACCGTCCCCTTAAGCATATTTTGGGATTTCTCTTCCCCCTTTTTGGCATCATCAAAGGAGAGAGGAACTCCTGGGAACATTCTTGCGAGCATAAAGTCCAGACGATTGATAGTTGAGTCCTGCTTGGATTCTGCTGTGGAGTATGTTGTTCGAAATTCTGAGCGGGTGACTTTTGATTCGGCTGTCACCAGCTTTATTTCAGCCATAAGAAGGCTGAATTTTTCATTCATATTCTCCTCTACGCGCAGAAGTTCTTTTCTATGATATTCTTGCAGCAGTTCCATTTCAGTGGTATGAGAGGCATGCATCCTATCAATATTTTCTTGCATCCTACTCTTCATGTCAGCATTATCAGCGCTCCAGATCAGCATTTTATTGTACAATGCTTTGAAATATCGAACCTGTTCCACACGCATTGTCTGTTGCTGTTGCCACCATTCCCTGATTCTGACTACTTTCCACGCAGATCAGCTGTAAGATTTGCATCTCTATTATCCAACCGCATATCCAATGAGGCCTGGTGCCTTTCCGTCTTCAGGATCTCTACAAAGATTGCCTTGAAGACTTCTCGAACCTCAGCTGTCACCTCTGTCTCAGATGGCGGCCAAGCAGCATCAAAATCAAAATTCACTGGGATGATGGTATCTATGGGAAGGACTGGATCAGGTTTGTGGAAGCGTCTCTGCTCTCTAGCTGATTCTTCTTCCAGATCAGGCAACTCCAGTGAGAAAGGGAAAGTTGCTTCAAATGCATCATCACGGACATTGGGAATATGTTCAACGGTGACTCGTGGCTATGATGTGCCCGGTTGAGTCGATTCTGCTGCAGCGTTGGGAGCCTGCGTAGTTGACTGTGATTCAGCTGGGGTCTGTTGTGGTATGGACCCAGCTGGCTGAGCCTCAGCCGTCTCAACAGCTTCGTCGGTCTCAGCTGGTTTTTCCTTTGGAGTTATCTCATCCTCGGCCGTATTAGTGGCATCATCGGAAGATGATGAGACTTGAAGGGGTGGCTCATCATCAAAAGTGAATGTTTGACGAGTAGCCTTGAGGTCTGACTTACTCGTGCTTGGAAAAACATCCTCAGCTGAGTCTTTTGGATTTGGATGACTCAGCTTCATCTTCACCTTCAGATCCCAGAAAAGTTATGTCAGGGTTGTCTTGGGAATCATGAAAGGCACTTATCTCCTTCTCAGATGCATCAATGATAACAGGGGAAATGTTCTGCGTTTCTATCTCTTTTCCTCAGGAAGTCTCAACCTCTCGTAGGCCTTCAGTACCTCCTACAGTCTCAACTGCAGCAAGGCCTTGGACATTCCCTTCGACCCACTCAGCTGTCTTAGGGTCTTCTACGGTGGCATCCACAGGAGTCTCAACTCCGTCACTACAACATAAATGACATTAGGTAACACAAATTTTGTAGCACTTTTCACATAAGGTGCATATGTAACACATGTTTGTAACACTTTTTACATTACAATATTATGTAACACTTTTGTAGCACTTTATCAATATGTAACACTTATATGTAACACTTTTATATAAGTAACACTTTTTAAGTATCACTTTTTTTTGTTATGTCTTTGGTAACGCAAATAGGTAACACTTTTATCAATATTTAACGCTTATATGTAACACTTTTACATAAGTAATACTTTATCACTTTGTTTTTGTTATTTTTTTTGTAACGAAAATACGTATCACTTTATTTAAGAAGCACTCTTGAAAACACTATATTTTATTGATTGTAACACTTTTTAAGCTATATTTTAGTAACACAAAATTATATAACTATCATTAAATCATGTCAAAGATATATTTAATTAATTGATGTCACCAAACCTAAAAATTGTAGACATCATGTACTCTATTTTTTGTTAACTAAATTTTTGTTTTCTTTTTACAAAGTATTTTAGTTTTGCTTATATTTTTTTTATTTTTTACGAAGACAATTAATTTTGTCTTAATGCCGACGGAAAATGCGCATGTATATAAATTATTACTATTTATTTATTTTTTAATTTTTACTAACAGAGACCAATTTCATCGTTAAACTTTTTTAATATTTTTTTACTTTTTTAAAAAAAAAAAATTACCAAATGAAAATTGATGTTATCTCAGTAATTACTTAGGAATTTTTACCATCGGTAAATTATATATTTGTTATTTTCTTTATTATTTTTTTTACTGTTAGAACTTTTTTATCTGTCGGTAAATTAATTTTATATTTTAAATATTTTTTATTTTTACCTATTGAATATTTATCAGTCGATAAATTTATTTTACATATTTTTGATATTTTTAAGTTGGTGTGTCCTTTAATATATAATATAATATTATTTTCAAACTATATACTATACAATATAAAATTTGATACATACAGTGGATAATATAATTTAATACATATATTATAAAATATAATCTTTATTATATAAAATATATTATATATACATATAATATATATATATATGTGTGTGTGTGTATGTGTGTATGTGTATATATAAAACAAAGCAAAAGTTGTAATAAGAATCAACTTAGCTTAGTGGCAAATTACCACTTCCATACATTACAGGTCGTGGGTTCCAATCTACTTAGTGACAACAAAAAGTATTTCTACGAAGTGCTACAAAAAAGTATTACATAAGATTCATATGTAATACTTTAGAAATATTTTTTTTAAAGTGTTACAAATATAAAAAGTGTTACAAAAAAGTGTTACATAAGATTCATATGTAACACTTTAGAAATATTCTTTCAAAGTGTTACCAATAGAAAACTTAATGTAACACTTAGAAAAAGTGTTACTAAAAGCTAATAAAAGTGATACCTTAGACTATAGGTAGCACGGGCAAGTGCAGCGCCATAAAAGTGCTACCTATTGTCTATAGTAACATTTTATGGCCATTAGGTAATATTTTTTGAGTGTTACCTAATGTCATTTATGTTGTAGTGTGTGGATTGCACTTTCATTGCCTAGAGTGTTAACTCCCAGGGCAGATCTATCCTCAGTGCCTCGACCGCATCAAAGATCAGCCCTCCTCGTCATGAGAGCGGTTAGCACTTCAGCTAAGACAGTCTCAACTGTTCGAGCTTCGTCAATGACAACCTGATGTGTTTCTGTTTGTTGTTCCTTCTCCACTTCGCCTCCTAGATCCTTTGTGGAGTCATCTGCAGCATCCTCCGACCTAGCTGCAGCGGAGGAAGTTTCCCCCTCAGCTGGCACACCAGCTGAGTGACTTGTGATGGGGTCACTCTTCTCCAGACTCCCGGCTGTGTCCTTTGAGTGTTCAGTCGTGGGGGCAGGTGGTAAGACACCTTCAACAGGGGTTGGCTCAACTTGGGTCCCCAAGTTCCCAGTTTCATCGCCAAGTCCCCTAGATCCATCCTCTGAGTGAGTTGGGGAAGTGGTTGCAGCAATGACAGTGGCAATCTGCTGTACCACTCCCAATGGATCAATCTCCAGCTGGGATTTGGAAGATTCTCCTGGTCCTTCCGTCAGTTGTTGCTCATGCATCATCCTGGGTTCCCGCATGGCTTGCTGCATTTCCAATTTTTCTGTCGCAGCAGCAGGGTCCAAGTCCTCATCACTTTCTGAGAGTACGTCAAGATGAGGATGAGTATGATCAGTGGTTCCAGTTA
Source organism: Rehmannia glutinosa (assembly GCA_016081115.2). Taxonomy (NCBI): domain Eukaryota; kingdom Viridiplantae; phylum Streptophyta; class Magnoliopsida; order Lamiales; family Orobanchaceae; genus Rehmannia; species Rehmannia glutinosa. The sequence continues at coordinate 43,591,209 of CM071935.1, read as the reverse complement.
GAGGACAAACGCTGGCTTTCGCATGAGCTTCTGCTTCCTCTCGCTTTGCTCTCTAGCTTTGCTTCGTTCTCCTTTTCGAATTTGCGGATATTAATACGATTATCCTCATCAAGGGCTTGCAAAGATCAGATCAACTTCAAGGAACTGAAGAGTTCCTCTTCCTCATCAATGAACTCTGGGTGTTCAAACTGCACCATAGAGTGACTCAACTTCCATTTTCTCCATTCTCGCAGACGATTTTGGATGTCTGGGTACAGTGGAGATAGCATGATCACATCATCGTCATCATCTTGCTGCTGTACTTCTTTCTCAGGAATTGAGGGTAGCAGAGCTTGCTGCTCTTCACCCTCAGCAGCGTCTGTCGCAGGCGGAGACATAGTCCTGTCGACAGGAGATTCAGCTGCCTCTTGTTCCTTAGTTGTCCTGCCCACAGCTGGGTCTTCGACTTGCATCTGTTGATCGGCCTCAGCAGACTTGGCTGTCTCATCAATGATTTTTCCAGACTCTACTTCTCCAGCTGTCTCAGCTATCTGTTCCAGCTGAGTGGCAAACTAAGTTGTTTTCTCAAGATCTGAACGCTTGTAGAGTCTTCTTCTTTTGGTCCTTACTAGAGGAATTTCTAGTTCGGATACAGTTTCCTCAGAGTCCTGGGCGGAGGGGGCCGGTGATACTTTCTTGGTCTGAGGAGCTGGCTTTCTTGGCTTGTCAGTCCTCTTTTTCTTAACAACTGGAGAAGGTACTTCAGGTTCCTTCTCAACTGTGGCTGTAGAGGCAGGAGACACGGCTGCAGGGGCAGGTGACTCGGCTGCAAGAGCAGGTGCAGTTCTTTTCTTTGCTGCAGGGGTAGCCTTCTTCTTTGCAGCTGCGGGAGCAACTTTCTTCTTTGGATGGGAGGAGACTGTTCGCCTTATTTTTAGCTTCACCGCAAGTGTACGGTGTAGTTTATAGAATAGGGTAAGCAAGGTCGTATCCACGGAGACTAATAAATTAATGTGTTAAGTATCGAACTAAGATAGCCTTATTTTTATTTAGACGATCAAACTTGGATGATTGTTGTGGAGGTAAAGACAAGAATAACCACAAAAACACAAGATGAAAAATAATGGAATTATCAAGGGAATGAAATGGATTCCCGGGTTATGGTTTCAATTAATATTCCTCTTGTTGTCCGATTTAATCAAAGCCAAAGTTATTATCGATACACCTATAAGACGATCACAATGGTATTTTATCCTCCCTCTCGAGATGTATATAAAGTGTAGATTGAAATATCTATGCTAGCATCTCTACTCAACATAAGATACACAACTCCCAAATGCACAAAAGATCAAATATCCTCACAAATATTCACAAACCTCTCGATTATGCAAATATTCATGTCAAGTACTCAAGATCTAATATTGAAACTCATCTCTCGAATTATGAATCAATATATCAAACAAGTTAAATCATTGGCCAAGTGATAAAACAAGAATAAGAACAAAGTACTAAAATAGGCTTCAAGACAATAACTTCAACTAACATTAAAACATTCAACAAGAGTTCAATTAATCTACTTCCAACACCCGGAAATCACAATAAGTTTAGCTACTCATTACAAATAAACAACTTATAGACAAATTGTTCATATTCATGGCAAGCTAAAATGAAAGATTAAAGCACAAAGAATGAGAAAACTTAGGGAAATGGATAATCTCTCGATTAATCTTCAATCCTCAAGCTCCGATTCGACCCGATTCTTCCCTTGATTCTTCCTTGATGAATTTGATCTATTTCTTGTGTTCTTGGGTCTTTTCCAGCCTTTCCTCCCTGGTGTGCGCCCCAAGAAGTGGTATTTATACCCTTTTTGAAGTCTAGGTCAATTTGCTGTCATTTTTGGAGTTTTCTGCAAGAACGCACGGGTCGTGCGCCCGCGCACGGGTTACCCGTGCTCAAAGCCATAGGAAAACATCCAGTCTCTGTAGGATGCACGGGTCGTGCGTCCACGCACGGGCTACCCGTACGCCATCCCGTAGAAAACATCCAGTCTCTGTAGGGCGCACGGGTCGTGCATCCACGCACGGGTTACCCGTGCGCCACCCAAACGTCCAAATTTGTTTTCGGGGTCTTCATAAGAGTTGTATCCCTCTCTTTTAGCTTTCCATAGCCACTTGAATCACCTTAATATCAATTTCGTAGAGAGAGTTATGGCCAAAATACTAAACCCTCGCCATCTTTGGAAATTCCATACGCGTTTGGATGTTCCTTGAGATAAATCTCCTTGTTGTTTGATCATCCATGCTTCTTTTGGCACACGACTCATCACTATGACTCTAGAATCCATATAGTTGGCTTCCAATTGGGTGTAATCGCTCGATTCTTGATGATTCTAGGTTGCAATGCTCGTATTTGTCACAAAATCACTCCAAATATCGTTAAATTCCTACAAAACGAGCAAAGCGTAATATCTTTCCCACAAAGAGTGAATACAAACCATTCATATGAGTTTATGCATGTCTAATCACCATTTTAGTCATATTTATACCTCAAAATACATGCAAAACTCACACCTATCAAAATCCCCCAAACTTAAATCATTGGCCGTCCCCAACGCTTTTAAAAACTAGACAAAACATGATTGGGAGTAATGAAAACTAGAACGCACAACAACTCCATAAAATTCGCATTGTTTATCGTAGGTGTCAAGCAACGAATCAACCAAGCCTCAAACATCTAACATAGAGCACACATCAAAGAAACCATGGTAAATGCTAAGAATTACGCGTCACAAAGATTAAGTGTATACTCTCATCTCAAATAAATATAGGACGTGTTTACTCTCAAATCAATTCAATGTTGTAGAATTATCATATGCTTGCAAATCGTCTCATCTCTCCGCCACTAGAATGTATGCAATTTGTGAATCAAAAAGGACTTTCTCATTTGGTTGTAATGAATGCTCTTTGGTTAGGGTAGGAAAATATAGATAGAGTGACTCAAACTCGAGCGTATAGACCGGTGAGCATATAAATCATCTACATTAAAGCTTAATATGCTACCCAAATCATCTCTCATTTTCACCAACTCTTCTTATCTCCATCCCCTTTCTTTTGTAAAACACCATCACCTCACATTACAATTCTTAGCCTCTAAGTTCATTCAAAGAAAACTCATTCATAAAGCTATTTTTTTTTTTGACTCTTTTGTGAGTTTTCAACATTATTTGCTTCTCCTTTTCTTCCCCTTTTGTTCCCATCAACCAATTTATCCAACTTTTCAATTCCAACCCATTCAACCTCATTCAGTCCCTTTACTCAATGCTATACGCTCAAGTATGGGGTAACAAATATATCAAGTTAAGGCTTGAATTGTTGCTATCAAGAAATTAGGCAATAGGCTCAAGTTGGCTAACTAGGGATTTCAATATCATCTTAGGTAAGCAAAAGGTTTGAAGGGCTAATAAAAATGGCCTTTGATCATTTTCACAATCCGCATACAACATGTGACCTTGACAGAGATACCAGAGCAAGTTCTAGAATTCTAACAACATGAATGATACACTCAAATCAATCAACAAGACTGCATATGATGAAATTAGTAAAGGCTCAAAAGCTCACAGGCTTGCAAATACGTAATTCAAAGCATCAAACCATGTTCTCAATATCCACATGCTCAATATCATCTATTCATGGTTAAATCAACTCATGCTCAACACCCAATCCAAACAATACAAAATTTTCAAAATCAAGCACAAGTTACAATCAAGAGATCAACTCACTCCCTAAAATCTATGAAAGCAATAAACATGCTAAAACTGTAAACATGCTACTAATGCAAATGCAACTTAAAATGCTCTACATGCAACTATATGAAAACACACAAACAAATGCAATTTTTTTTTATCCACACATTTCATATCAAGATACTACCCCCCCCAAACTTAAATGAAATTATATCGCACGTAAGGAAAGATAGAATTTCAATAAAGAAAAGTGTGAAGTTACCATTGGGTTGCCTCCCAACAAGCGCTAGATTTACCGTCTATAGCTCGACGTATGAATTGGTGCCTCCCTTGAATGCATATATTAGTTGTTTTGGGTCATGGTCAAGTGTCATATTTGCCTTACTTGCACCTAATAATGCATACTTGGGGTGTCGAAGCAAGGATTGGAGTCCTGGCGTAGGAATATACTGATCTGGTTTACGTGTATGTTGTTCATTTGCATATGTATGATCAATGCTCTTCTCGGTCTGGAACAACTTTCTTATGATATCTGGCACGAACTGCTCGTTCATACACGCATGGGGTATGTGTTCCTTGTCCGTTTTTTGCTCTTCTTCGGCACCAAACACTATTTGACCGTGTATAGACACACAACCTGTGTTTGGTTCCGAATTTTCTTGCTTTTCCAGGATCTTCGGCTCCTCGTATCCGGTACCACTCCTTTGATGAATGGCACTACATTGTTCCTTTGAGTTGGCTTTAGTGGTGCTTGAAAATTGGCTCTTTTGTTGTTGCCCACCAACAATTGTAACTAATTGACCCATTTGATTCTCAAGATTTTTCATCGTACTGGCCAATTGTAGCTCCATCTTGTCCATCCTAGCCTCTTGTGCATCGAATTGGTTCCTTGTCTCACTTATAAATGAAGTCATTTGATTCATCAATGAAATGAGGGTGTCTTCCAAAGATGGCTTTGCCTCTGCATTGGTAAACCCATTCATTACATTGAAACTTGATGGTGGTGGAATCACATTCTCCGTGTTAGCATATGAAAAATCTTCGTAATTCCTCCAATTTGAACAATAGTGCGTAGGAGTAGGATTATTCCCATAACTGTAGAAATTCCAGTCATTGAAATCCATTCGAGTGGATGCACCTATACCAATTCAAAGAAACAAATCAAACATTGTAGAGATAGAATTTACAAAAGAAAAATGAAATAAAATAAAAAAATGTCTAAATTAAAAATAATTCTATCTATCGCAATATTAGCACCAAAAATTGTATTAGTCCGCGGCAACGGCGCCAAAAACTTGTTCGCCTTATTTTAGCTTCACCGCAAGTGTACGGTGTAGTTTATAGAATAGGGTAAGCAAGGTCGTATCCACGGAGACTAATAAATTAATGTGTTAAGTATCGAACTAAGATAGCCTTATTTTTATTTAGACGATCAAACTTGGATGATTGTTGTGGAGGTAAAGACAAGAATAACCACAAAAACACAAGATGAAAAATAATGGAATTATCAAGGGAATGAAATGGATTCCCGGGTTATGGTTTCAATTAATATTCCTCTTGTTGTCCGATTTAATCAAAGCCAAAGTTATTATCGATACACCTATAAGACGATCACAATGGTATTTTATCCTCCCTCTCGAGATGTATATAAAGTGTAGATTGAAATATCTATGCTAGCATCTCTACTCAACATAAGATACACAACTCCCAAATGCACAAAAGATCAAATATCCTCACAAATATTCACAAACCTCTCGATTATGCAAATATTCATGTCAAGTACTCAAGATCTAATATTGAAACTCATCTCTCGAATTATGAATCAATATATCAAACAAGTTAAATCATTGGCCAAGTGATAAAACAAGAATAAGAACAAAGTACTAAAATAGGCTTCAAGACAATAACTTCAACTAACATTAAAACATTCAACAAGAGTTCAATTAATCTACTTCCAAAACCCGGAAATCACAATAAGTTTAGCTACTCATTACAAATAAACAACTCATAGACAAATTGTTCATATTCATGGCAAGCTAAAATGAAAGATTAAAGCACAAAGAATGAGAAAACTTAGGGAAATGGATAATCTCTCGATTAATCTTCAATCCTCAAGCTCCGATTCGACCCGATTCTTCCCTTGATTCTTCCTTGATGAATTTGATCTATTTCTTGTGTTCTTGGGTCTTTTCCAGCCTTTCCTCCCTGGTGTGCGCCCCAAGAAGTGGTATTTATACCCTTTTTGAAGTCTAGGTCAATTTGCTGTCATTTTTGGAGTTTTCTGCAAGAACGCACGGGTCGTGCGCCCACGCACGGGTTACCCGTGCTCAAAGCCATAGGAAAACATCCAGTCTCTGTAGGGCGCGCACGGTCGTGCGTCCACGCACGGGCTACCCGTGCGCCATCCCGTAGAAAACATCCAGTCTCTGTAGGGCGCACGGGTCGTGCATCCACGCACGGGTTACCCGTGCGCCACCCAAACGTCCAAATTTGTTTTCGGGGTCTTCATAAGAGTTGTATCCCTCTCTTTTAGCTTTCCATAGCCACTTGAATCACCTTAATATCAATTTCGTAGAGAGAGTTATGGCCAAAATACTAAACCCTGCCAGTGCTGGAAATTCCATACGCGTTTGGATGTTCCTTGAGATAAATCTCCTTGTTGTTTGATCATCCATGCTTCTTTTGGCACACGACTCATCACTATGACTCTAGAATCCATATAGTTGGCTTCCAATTGGGTGTAATCGCTCGATTCTTGATGATTCTAGGTTGCAATGCTCGTATTTGTCACAAAATCACTCCAAATATCGTTAAATTCCTACAAAACGAGCAAAGCGTAATATCTTTCCCACAAAGAGTGAATACAAACCATTCATATGAGTTTATGCATGTCTAATCACCATTTTAGTCATATTTATACCTCAAAATACATGCAAAACTCACACCTATCAGAGACAGCTGTTTCTTCTGGGTCAGCTGATTCCCCCTCACTTGTATCCGCCCGCTTGGCGTAATCTCTCTTCTGGGCTCCTAACAAGTTAGCCCAAAACATCTTTTTATTGACATGGAATGCCTTTCCATGTCGGAGTGGAACACCTTTCACCAATCACAAGGCCATACCCCTGAGATCCTCCTAACGACCCATCGTTCTTGAAGGACTTATTCCCAACATTCTGGCAGAGTCTGTTGTAGACGAGTTCTGCCAAGTTGACTTTCTTCTCCTCCATGATCGCAGCCATGCCGATCAACTTGGTTTTGGATAGCTGATTGAAGCTTCCAAACTTCATATCCACACATTTCGCGATGATATCCATCAACTTGTGATAATCGTCCTTCAGCAGCTTCTTTTCAGTTGTGTAAACCACCTTCGCAGCACATTCAGGTTTGGCCACTTCCTTCCATGCAGCAGCCAAGTTGACATCAACTTCAAATATCTCAGATACACCTTCTGACGGCAGCAAACAGTGCTCCGCTAGATCTTCAGCAGTGATGGTAAACTCTTTGCCGTGAATAGACGACTGGATGCCCTCATCGTGAACCTCAGCGTTCACGTAGAACTGTGCGACTTCTTCAACATAAGTCATCTGAAACTCCATTGTGAGAAAGGGTTTCAGTCCAGACTTCTCGATTTTGTGGACTATCTTCTTCACAAGGGTTTCATCGGAACCCTGTTTAACCATCCCTTCGAAATCCACGGTAGAACCAGTGTGGATTTGCTTCCCTAACTTGGTGAAATCGTAGGTTGATGCCATTTCAGTGATTTTTACCGAACGAACTTGATGAGCTTGCTTTAAAGATTTGGTAGGGTTTGAGAGAAAAATGTTTTCTTTGCTTTTGGGGAGATGAATAGTTTTGAGTAGTGTGAGAGAGAAAACTGAACAAATGGTATATATGGGTTATGAAAGGACGTATTTCGGTTTTTGAAATTTGATCAAGATCAACGGCTCAGATTTAGCACGTCTCATTTGCATTTAATTGCTCGCATTTAATGGGTCAGCATTTATATCCAATCATAGGCTTGGTCGTGCAGCTTTTGACTGTACCTGTCATTATTATGCTGACGTCATCCTTAAAGCATTCCCGCTTATTAAAAATGACTGTGTTTTTGTCACATAGCTCATAAATGACTCAACTTACTCATTAGCTGACTCAACTCTTCTTCTCTCTTTTCACATAGGTACTCAGCGGTCAGCTAACTCGATGCAACTGATTTTCCGATATGACTGATTCACTTAGCTGATTCACGAGCTCAGCTCTATTTTCATTTTTTCTTGTTTCATCTATTCTCCTCGAGTCTTCTGGGTGCTAACACAGCTCAATTAACCTTAGCTCATGCTTGAGTTCTTCAAATCTTGATTCACATAATGGTTTTGTGAATATGTCAGCTAATTGTTTATTAGTTGAGATGTATTCCAAGGTGATGTCCTTCTTTTCAACATGGTCTCTTATGAAATGATATCTGACATCAATGTGCTTTGTTCTTGAGTGCAACACAGGATTTTGCGTGATTGCAATAGCACTTGTGTTATCACACATAATTGGAATCTCTTTTTCTTCAACATCATAGTCTCTCAGCTGTTGTCTCATCCATAAGACTTGGGCACAACAGTTGCCCACAGCTATGTACTCAGCTTCAACTGTGGATGTGGCTATTTGACATGTACCTGAAGTACTCTTCATGTCAACTCTGCATCCAGCATAGTCAGAGTCTGAATAGCCAATAAGTTTGAATCCACCTTCCTTTGGATCCCATAAGCCGACTTCCTGGCATCCCTTCAAATATCTTAAGATTCTCTTAGCTGCAGTCATATGGCTTTCCTTTGGAGCAGATTGGAATCTTACACATACACCTACAGCAAAGGTGATGTCTGGCCTGCTTGCTGTTAAATAGAGCAGTGATCCAATAAGTGCTCTGCATCTTGTTTTATCCACAGGCTTGCCATCTGCATCCATATCCATCTTGACTAATGTATTCATTGGTATTTTCACAGAAGACTTTTCTTCCATACCAAATTTCTTCATTAAATCTCTGGTATACTTTGTTTGACTTATGAAGGTTCCATCCTTCTGCTGTTTAACTTGAAGTCCTAGAAAGAATGTCATCTCTCCCATCATGCTCATTTCAAATTTGCCTTGCATGAGGTTTGAGAACTTATCACACAACTCTTTGTTTGTGGATCCAAAAATAATGTCATCCACATATATTTGAACAAGCAGTATACTCTCTCCATCTTGAATTCTGAAGAGTGTTCTGTCCACTTTGCCCTTGGTGAATCCATTATCTGTCAGAAATTGAGATAATGTATCATCTCATGCTCTAGGTGCCTGTTTCAATCCATATAGAGCTTTCTTGAGCTTGTAGACCTTATCTACAAGAGTCTTCTGCTCAAATCCTGGAGGTTGCTCAACATATACTTCTTCTTCCAACAATCCATTTAGAAATGCACTCTTCACATCCATTTGATATACATTGAAGTTCTTTTGTGCAGCATAAGCAAGAAACATCCTTATTGCTTCTAATCTTGCAACAGGAGCAAAAGTTTCATCAAAATTTATTCCTTCTTCTTGGCAATACCCTTTGGCTACCAATCTTGCTTTGTTTCTTACCACAGATCCTTCATCATTCATCTTGTTTCTAAACACCCATTTTGTGCCAATAACATTTGTATGGGTTGGTCTTTGTACCAATTCCCATACTTTGTTCCTTTCAAATTTATTCAGCTCTTCCTGCATGGCTTGAATCCAATGTGTGTCATCCAATGCTTGGGACACATCTTTAGGTTCTATTTGGGAAATAAAACAAGTGAACATTGCTTCTTGTTGAGCTCTGGATCTGGTTCTTACACCATCTCTTACATCTCCAATGACTAGTTCTGGTGGATGGTCTCTCAGCCATCTCACATCAGGTTGGAGTAAATTAGCTGGGTTCAGTCGTCTTGCAGTTGCGTTATTTTGAGTAGCTCTCTCATCATCACTTAGCTGCAGATTTTCCAGTTGTCTTTGAGATTCAGCTATCTCATATTCACCTTGATTAATTGCTCCAGCTTCAGCTTCAACATAGGGACTCTTCTGCATAGTTGGCTGATTTAGCTTATCATCTAACTTTTCTATGTCTTCTTTATTTACATTAGGTTCATCAAAAACCACATGGATAGACTCTTCTGTGACCATAGTCCTTTTGCTCAGCACTCTATAGGCTTTGCTTTCAGCAGAGTATCCCAAGAAGATACCTTCATCAGCTTTAGCATCAAAAGCCTTTAGATTATCCTTGCCATTATTGTGGATGAAGCATTTAAATCCAAATATTCTAAAGTATCCAACATTTGGCTTTCTCCCTGTCCAAATTTCATAGGGAGTCTTTGTCAGCTGTCTATTTATCATGCATCTATTTTGAGTATAACATGCAGTATTGATGGCTCCAGCCCAAAATCTTTTTGGCAATCCAGCTTCAACTAACATGGTTCTTGCAGCTTCCTTGAGAGTTTTGTTCCTTCTTTCTGCTACTCCATTCTGTTGTGGAGTCCTTGCTGCAGATAATTAATGAGCTATACCATTTTCAATACAGTACTGAGTTATTATTCCATTGACAAACTCAGTTCCTCTGTCAGATCTTATCTTTATAATGGTTTGACTCTTCTCATTTTGAACTCTTTTCATCAGTTGAGGTAACTTCTGCAAAGTTTCCTTCTTTTTACACATGAAGATTGTCCATGTATATCTTGAATAATCATCCACCACTACTAGAGTGTATTTCATTCCACTTATGCTAGCTGGCTCAACTGGACCAAATAGATCCATATGCAACAGATGCAATATCCTTGTTGAAGATGGACTTGACTTCTCTTTGAATGATGATTTGATCTGCTTTCCCATCTGGCATGCATCACAAACACTTTTTTTCTTGTACACTGAGTCTGGCAATCCTTCTACAAGATTGCTCCTTGCAAGCTTGTTAATTGTCTTGAAATTCAGGTGACTCAGCTTCTTGTGCCACAGCTAACTTGATTCGGCTGTACTCTTTGCTAGCAGACAAGTGCTTGGTGTGGCTGTCGACCAATCTACCACATACATGTTCTTTTGTCTGGATTCTTGCAACACTACTTTATTTGATTCAGTGTCTTTGATTTGGCATACTCCCATATTGAATCCAACATTATAGCCCTTGTCACAGAGTTGGCTAATGATTAACAAGTTGAAGTTGAGGCCTTCAACGTATGCAACATCTGTGATTTCTAATCCATTTTTCTTGATGGATCCAGTGCCTCTTATTTCCCCTGGATCTTCATTTCCTCAAAATATGACTTTTGCACCTCTAATCTCCTTGAATTTTGACATATTTTTCTTGTTTTCTGTCATATGTTTGGAACAGCCACTATCCATGTACTAGGTTTCTTGGCACTCTACTGTTCCTTGAACCTGCAATCAAGGAAATTAGTTTTTGGGTACCCATACTTGTCTGGGTCCTGAGGGGTTAGTGTTGTAGGATGATCCAACCAACCTATGGCCAAATGATTTGACTCTAAGAGGTTGCCATCTATTTGTGCCATAATCATAATTCACTTTGGCAAATTGCTTGGGGGCTTTAGGTTCACACATCTGTCTCTTTTGTCTGTATGCCTGTGTGTGTTTTAGCAATTGCCTTTTTGGGTAATTGTGATATCTCTGAGTGTAGTGCTTGGGTGCATATGTGTGTTGATGATAGCTCGGTTGCCTTTGGAATGACCTTTGCTGAGTTCTAGGTCTTTGCCATTTTGGCATATATTCCATAGGTCTTGGCTGATATTTCACATTATTCCAATCAGCTTGACTTGGGTAGTTTCTACCATTCCCATCATTTGTGTTCCTTTGATAGAACTTCTGGGGATTTTGGTAGCTCTGTTTCTTCTTCACAGAGTACTTCATGTTTGGATTTTGCTGAGGAACTCTGCTGGATTTCTTCTCAGCTGTCCTCTCAGCATACTCAACTGGCTGTTTTCCTTTTCCTTTATATCCAAGGCCAGTTTGTTTGTGATTGTACTTTGGAATGAATGTGTGTGCAACATTTGGTGTCTTGGATTTTTGTGATGCTTCATTACTTGAAGATCCTTTTTCCATGATCACTCTTGGAGTTTGACTATCCACAAAGGGATTGAATCCTATGCCTGTCTTGTCTCCACATTCTTTTTGGCTCATGATAAGGTTATCCAATGATTTAGATGCCTTTGTGAATGAAGCAATCACATTTTTGAGATCATTTTCTCTCTTTTCTATAGCAGCTATCTCTGCTATTAGTTTAGCATTTTTAGCCTTCAGCTCTTTGTTCTCATCAGATATGTGACTTAGAGTACTCATCTCCTTAGTCAGCTGTGAGTTTTGGCTTTTGAGCTGGCTGTTTTCCTCAATTAATAGTGAGTGAGAGGATTTAATGTGCTCAAAGTCTTTCATCATTTTGCCTAATGAATCATAAAGATCAGTGGGTGATGAAGTGTGTGTGTCTCAATCACTATCACTAGAATCTGAATGAGATGAGTTGGAGTGTACCTCATCTTCTTGGTCAAGTTGATCTTGTTCTTAGCCATTAGACAGATTAAGGCTTCTTCTTCAGAGTCACTTGAGTAGTCAGCTTCACTACTCTCTGAGTCTGCTGCTTCTTTGTCTTAGTCAGACGCTAGCCTCTCGACCAACATTGCTCTTTTCTTTTCTTGTCTTCTTTCTCTGAAGACTCTTCTTTCTTCTTCATTCCTGTATTTATTGACTAAAGGATATGGACAGTCAATAGCAAAGTGTCCTGGTTGTCTACAATTCCAACACAGGTTTTGAACTTTTTGATCAGCTCTCTCATTTCTTGGGTTGTCAGCTCTTTGATATTCGACCTTTTGATACTCAACGCTCTTTGGTGGCCTATCTTCCCTTGACTGGGAGGGAGCTGAATGCCTTCTGGAGGATTCACCTTTGTTTCTTTTGTAGTTCTTTTTGAAGAACTTGTTGAATCTTTTAACCATCAAGGCAATTTCCTCCTGGTCAATGATTTCTTTGGTCTCAGTGCTCTTCCCTTCCTTGACTATAAGTGCAGCTGTTTTGGGTACAACTATCTCCTCTTGATCCTTTCTTCTCACCTCAAACTCATAAGCTTTGAGGTCTGAGAATAGTTCATGATTGGAAGTTTTAGATAGGTCCATCGAGTGCCTTAGAGCCATGGTCTTCATTTCCCATTCAGCTGGGAGGCTCCTTAGTATCTTCATACACATCTCCTTCTGTGACCATAGTCCTTTTGCTCAGCACTCTATAGGCTTTGCTTTCAGCAGAGTATCCCAAGAAGATACCTTCATCAGCTTTAGCATCAAAAGCCTTTAGATTATCCTTGCCATTATTGTGGATGAAGCATTTACATCCAAATATTCTAAAGTATCCAACATTTGGCTTTCTCCCTGTCCAAATTTCATAGGGAGTCTTTGTCAGCTGTCTATTTATCATGCATCTATTTTGAGTATAACATGCAGTATTGATGGCTCCAGCCCAAAATCTTTTTGGCAATCCAGCTTCAACTAACATGGTTCTTGCAGCTTCCTTGAGAGTTTTGTTCCTTTTTTCTGCTACTCCATTCTGTTGTGGAGTCCTTGCTGCAGATAATTAATGAGCTATACCATTTTCAATACAGTACTGAGTTATTATTCCATTGACAAACTCAGTTCCTCTGTCAGATCTTATCTTTATAATGGTTTGACTCTTCTCATTTTGAACTCTTTTCATCAGTTGAGGTAACTTCTGCAAAGTTTCCTTCTTTTTACACATGAAGATTATCCATGTATATCTTGAATAATCATCCACCACTACTAGAGTGTATTTCATTCCACTTATGCTAGCTGGCTCAACTGGACCAAATAGATCCATATGCAACAGATGCAATATCCTTGTTGAAGATGGACTTGACTTCTCTTTGAATGATGATTTGATCTGCTTTCCCATCTGGCATGCATCACAAACACTTTCTTTCTTGTACATTGAGTCTGGCAATCCTTCTACAAGATTACTCCTTGCAAGCTTGTTAATTGTCTTGAAATTCAGGTGACTCAGCTTCTTGTGCCACAGCCAACTTGATTCGGCTGTACTCTTTGCTAGCAGACAAGTGCTTGGTGTGGCTGTCGACCAATCTACCACATACATGTTCTTTTGTCTGGATTCTTGCAACACTACTTCATTTGATTCAGTGTCTTTGATTTGGCATACTCCCATATTGAATCCAACATTATAGCCCTTGTCACAGAGTTGGCTAATGATTAACAAGTTGAAGTTGAGGCCTTCAACGTATGCAACATCTGTGATTTCTAATCCATTTTTCTTGATGGATCCAGTGCCTCTTATTTCCCCTGGATCTTCATTTCCTCAAAATATGACTTTTGCACCTCTAATCTCCTTGAATTTTGACAGATTTTTCTTGTTTTCTGTCATATGTCTGGAACAGCCACTATCCATGTACTAGGTTTCTTGGCACTCTACTGTTCCTTGAACCTGCAATCAAGGAAATTAGTTTTTGGGTACCCATACTTGTCTGGGTCCTGAGGGGTTAGTGTTGTAGGATGATCCAACCAACCTATGGCCAAATGATTTGACTCTAAGAGGTTGCCATCTATCTGTGCCATAATCATAATTCACTTTGGCAAATTGCTTGGGGGCTTTAGGTTCACACATCTGTCTCTTTTGTCTGTATGCCTGTGTGTGTGTTTTAGCAATTGCCTTCTTTGGGAAATTGTGATATCTCTGAGTGTAGTGCTTGGGTGCATATGTGTGTTGATGATAGCTCGGTTGCCTTTGGAATGACCTTTGCTGAGTTCTAGGTCTTTGCCATTTTGGCATATATTCCATAGGTCTTGGCTGATATTTCACATTATTCCAATCAGCTTGACTTGGGTAGTTTCTACCATTCCCATCATTTGTGTTCCTTTGATAGAACTTCTGGGGATTTTGGTAGCTCTGTTTCTTCTTCACAGAGTACTTCTGTTTGGATTTTCTCTGAGGAACTCTGCTGGATTTCTTCTCACTGTCCTCTCAAAGATACTCAATCGGCCGTTTTCCTTTTCCTTTATATCCAAGGCCGCTTTGTTTGTGATTGTACTTTGGAATGAATGTGTGTGCAACATTTGGTGTCTTGGATTTTTGTGATGCTTCATTACTTGAAGATCCTTTTTCCATGATCACTCTTGGAGTTTGACTATCCACAAAGGGATTGAATCCTATGCCTGTCTTGTCTCCACATTCTTTTTGGCTCATGATAAGGTTATCCAATGATTTAGATGCCTTTGTGAATGAAGCAATCACATTTTTGAGATCATTTTCTCTCTTTTCTATAGCAGCTATCTCTGCTATTAGTTTAGCATTTTTAGCCTTCAGCTCTTTGTTCTCATCAGATATGTGACTTAGAGTACTCATCTCCTTAGTCAGCTGTGAGTTTTGGCTTTTGAGCTGGCTGTTTTCCTCAATTAATAGTGAGTGAGAGGATTTAATGTGCTCAAAGTCTTTCATCATTTTGCCTAATGAATCATAAAGATCAATGGGTGATGAAGTGTGTGTGTCTCAATCACTATCACTAGAATCTGAATGAGATGAGTTGGAGTGTACCTCATCTTCTTGGTCAAGTTGATCTTGTTCTTAGCCATTAGACAGATTAAGGCTTCTTCTTCAGAGTCACTTGAGTAGTCAGCTTCACTACTCTCTCGAGTCTCGCGCTTTTTGTCTTAGTTGTATCGCTGAGCTCGGCACCAACATTGCTCTTTTCTTTTCTTGTCTTCTTTCTCTGAAGACTCTTCTTTCTTCTTCATTCCTGTATTTATTGACTAAGGATATGGACAGTCAATAGCAAAGTGTCCTGGTTGTCTGCAATTCCAACACAGGTTTTGAACTTTTTGATCAGCTCTCTCATTTCTTGGGTTGTCAGCTCTTTGATATTCGACCTTTTGATACTCAGCGCTCTTTGGTGGCCTATCTTCCCTTGACTGGGAGGGAGCTGAATGCCTTCTGGAGGATTCACCTTTGTTTCTTTTGTAGTTCGTTTTGAAGAACTTGTTGAATCTTTTAACCATCAAGGCAATTTCCTCCTGGTCAATGATTTCTTTGGTCTCAGCGCTCTTCCCTTCCTTGACTATAAGTGCAGCTGTTTTGGGTACAACTATCTCCTCTTGATCCTTTCTTCTCACCTCAAACTCATAAGCTTTGAGGTCTGAGAATAGTTCATGATTGGAAGTTTTAGATAGGTCCATCGAGTGCCTTAGAGCCATGGTCTTCATTTCCCATTCAGCTGGGAGGCTCCTTAGTATCTTCATACACATCTCCTTCTGTGTGTATTCTTTCCCAAGTGCTGAGAGCTCATTTGTAATTTCAGTGAATCTATCATCCAGCTGGTCCATCGTTTCACCTGCAAGCATTTTAAAGTTTTCAAATTTTTGAACAACGACAGATAAATTATTTTCCTTGATTTGCTCAGATCCTTCACAAATTAAGGTTAATTTATCCCAGATTTCTTTAGTTGTCCTGCAAAATTTGACTTTGTTGAACATGGCTTTGTACAAAGTCTTGTAAAGTATATATTTGGCCACATTGTCTAGGTTGTATGTTTTTCTGTCATCATTTGTCCATTCAACTCTTGGTTTTTCAACCATAGCTGGTCAAGGAGGAGCAGCCTCCTCTCCTTTAGCTGCAGCAGCTCTTCTTGCAGCTGTGTTCACCTTCATTATTTGCAGTGGCCCATCCTCTATCACTATCCACATCTCATCATGTAAAGCTGATAGATGAGCCTGCATACGTATTTTCCAGTGATCAAATTCTTCAATGGAGAACATAGGAATGCGTGTTGAATTTGCTTCCATGATAATAACTTTGCTGTTTTAAAAAAAATGGCTTTTGAAAGAACAAGTGTTTAAAGAAAACTTCTTTGAAAGATTGGAGATCTAGTTCAGTAACCAGTGCGGAAGGCTCAATGAACCAACCGCTCTGATACCACTTGTAGGTCCCAAGGGGTGTGAGTAAGGTTTAGAAGGGGGGGTTGAATAAACCTTACCAACTTTTCGATTTTAGTCCTTTTAAAATAATACATAGTTAAATACACGGCTAAGTCCTTAAGGGACAGCTAAGTTAGTTAACCAGCAGAGTTAGCCACTCAACAAACTGGATTGAGCTGTTGATAATATAACTCAGCTGTTTAGTCTAAACTTTAACTTGGCTGTGATGAGATTTTCAGCGGAAGACTTAACACCCTTGAATTTGGTTTAAGTTTGTTTTAACACTTGGTTTTAGCACTTTGTTAATTATCAATTGGATAGCAAGTTATCAGCAGATATAAAATGATGTGTAGAAAGTAAATGCTGAAATGTAAATGACACAATAATTTTTATAGAGGTTCGAAGATGGGGTAATTCTTCTACTCCTCTCTTCTCCAACTCCTGGAGGAATCCACTAAGTATTGATCAGAGTACAGAGTGGTTATCAGTCCAGATACAAGTATTGATCACACAACTGACTTGATCTTTTGGGACTCAATCTGGAGATGCCTTGGTCACACAGGTGGCTTCTCGTATGATTCAACTTCTTCACAGGGCGGCTGCCTTGCTACTTCAGCTCACTTGCTCAAGCTTCTTGGATTTGATCACGAAGCCCTCCAATAACTTAAGACTGGTTCGACCTTGAACCTTTCTACAGTCCTTCTTGGAATGTAGACCCCTTTTTATTCTTCAAAAGTTTACTCTTCAACAGTTTGAAGTTGTCTTTCCTTCACAGCTTGGTGTTGGATTGATTTCCTTCGAAATTTAGGCTTGAGGATTTACTTGAATAGCTTGAGAGTATTTTGCAGGTTACAGCTTGAATGATAACTTGAATGTTCGTGGTTCAGGTGACCCTCTCTCAAAGTGATTCCTCAGCTTTTTATAGTGAACTTTC
This sequence comes from Rehmannia glutinosa, assembly GCA_016081115.2. NCBI lineage: Eukaryota > Viridiplantae > Streptophyta > Magnoliopsida > Lamiales > Orobanchaceae > Rehmannia > Rehmannia glutinosa. The sequence goes on along the minus strand of CM071935.1, from coordinate 43,573,583 downwards.
AAAATCTGCCCGTTGAAGAGATAGGCTGATTTTCAAAAGACACTAGTGGTTGTTGGCTTGTCTTGTTGCAGTCCTTGATATTGACATTTCCTCGTATTAAATGAACATTCAGCTTTTCAGAGTCTAACACAAGGCGCAGTGCTTCCCATTAGTTTATTTTTTTTGCACGCTTCTGGGACTGAGCACTTTAAGACATGACAGCATGGAAGTATTACTTGTTTAGGTAATATTCTTGACTTCTGTGCAACGGATTCTTTTCAGTTGTCTTGACTTGACTGCCTTTTCCCCAGGTGACTTGAGTCTGCTCCAATGATTGAAAGACTCATCTGTCACTTCAACTTGACTTGGCTTCTTGAGTTGACTTGACTGACACTTCACACAGTTGTATCATAGCTGATATTCCTTCAGTCGAGTTCTTGGCTTCTCTTCCTTCTTGCCATACTCAGCTGCTTTACAGCGGAGTCTTCATTTTAGTCTTTAGTTGACTTCTTGCTTATCCAGGCATAGCTGACTTGACTCAGCTCGTACAGCCCTATCTATTACAATGCAAATTACAAGGAAAATGGGGTGCCAACTTTCTAGTCTAAGTTTTACATGGCATTCATCAAAATCTAAACAATAGATTTCCCAACACTCCATATGAGCATCTTTGAAAAAAGTGCTTTCAAGTAACGGACCTGGTCTGCTCTCATGGCAGTCTGTTGTTGAGCCAATTCCTTTATTCGCACTACAATCCCTCTCAAATCAGCTGTGAGGGTAGCATCTCAATTGTCCAAACGCAAGTCCAGAGAGGTCTGGTGATGTTCCATCTTCTCAATCTCGTCACAGATCTTCTTGAAGGCTTCACGAAACTCAGTTATTGGGTTGGACTTAGCTGCCGGCCACTCTGCATCAAAATTAAAGTCTACTAGCACAATCGTTTCTGTGAGAATGACTGCACTTCCCCGCATCAGTATATTTCTTTAAATTCGCAGCAGATTGCTCCTCCATGTTAGGCAGATTCTTCGAGAATGGAAACATATCTTCAAAAATGTCATCGTGCACAAATGGTATTTCTTGATTTTGAGGTGCCTGCGATGATTCAGCTCTTTGTGCCTCAACTGCAGCAGCGTTATCGGCAACTATTGGTGCAGCTATGGAAGCCTGCGAGTGAGCTGTATTCATTATCGTTGCAGCTGTGGGAGCCTGCGCAGTTGACTCGGTTTCAGCTGGGGCATTTAATGTTGTTTGCTCAGTTGACTGAGCCTCAGCTATCTTAACAACTTTGTCGGTCTCAGTGTGTTCTTCTAAATGAATAACCTTATCCTCAGCTGTATCATCAGCTCATCGGAAGATGATGAGGCCTGAGGTGTTGATGGAGTAACTCAGCTGTTGGCTACAATTTAACTCAGCTGTGGTTTTATTTTCAGCGGAAGACTTAACACCCTTAAGCAAGATTTTAGAGCTTGATTTAGTACTTATAAATTATCAGTTGGATAGCAAATTTATCAAATGAGATATAAGCGATTAAAAGTGCGAGAATTTAAATGCTTTGAAATGTAAATGACACGGTAAAGTTTTTATAGAGGTTCGAAGATGGGGTAATTCTTCTACTCCTCTCTTCTCCAACTCCCGGAGGAATCCACTAAGTAATGATCGTTTACAAAGTGGTAATCAGTCCGATACAAGTCTTGATCACAACAAATGCCGACTTGATCCTTTGGGACTCGATGCCGAGACGCCTTGATCACTCGGTGGCTTCTCGTGCGACTCGAGCTTCTTCACAGGGCAGCTGCCTTGCTACTACAGCTCACTTGCTCAAGCTTTTTGGATTTGATCACGAAGCCCTCCAAATGCTTAAGACTTAGTTCAACCTTGAACTTTTCTACAATCCTTCCTGGAAAGTAGACCCCTTGTTTTCAAAGGTTTCCTCTTCAATCAAGTTGAAGTTCTCTTTCCTTCACGGGTAAGTGTTGGATTGATGTACTTCGAAATGTAGGCTTGAGGATTGAGATTGTTTCAGTTTTTCTAATGTGCTTGTCTATCTCACGTATGTGTCATTCATGCATCCTCCTCTCTCAAACAAACTCCTCAGCCTTTTATAGTGAACTTTCAAAAATTTGCCCGTTGAAGAGATAGGCTTATTTTTGAAAGTCACTTTGCGTCGTTGGCTTGCGTTCTTGGAATTCTTTGTTTCCTCGTATGAATTGTTGTTTCACCTTTTGAGTTCGACACGGTGTAGTGTAGTGCTTCCCATTGGTTCATTCCTTTTGCACGCTTCGGGATCGAGCACTCCAAGAAAGGTGGTATGGAGATATTACTTGTTTAAGTAAATCTCTTGATTTACGTGGCAACGGTTCTTTTACGATTATCTCGACTTGATTGCATTTCCTTGCTTTCCCCAGGTGACTTAGAGTCGACTTTCCAATCATTGGATGACTCTTCTCATCACTTCAACTTGAGACTTGGCTTTTCTTGAGTTGACTTGATGATGCTCCACTCACCGCATCTCACCGCTTCTTCAATAGAGTTCCCGTCTACTCTTTTTTTGCCATACTCAAATGTCTCACAAGCAGAGTCTTCCTTCCGTCTTGATTGTCTTCTTGCATGTTAGGGCGTAGTGTTTTTGACTCACTTGGCCACTCTATTCATTACAATGCATTTTATAACAAGAATTGGGGTGCCAACTTTCTATTCTAAGTTTTACATGGCATTCATCAAAATCTAAACAATAAAATTCCTAACAATTTCCCTTTTTGATGATGCCAAAACTTAAACCATACAAAGATGCAAATAACAAAGATACATACAGATAGTGTATTGACATAGAATGTATGCGCAATCAATCTTTTTATTGATCATATCATTCTTGTACTTAACACAACTGTTTACAAAGTGTATCGTAGTATATAATTGTCTTCACAAAAAAAAAATTTATAACTTTATTACGTAAGACTTACATTGTATGTATTTACATAATAAAATACACGAAGGGTTGACAAAGAACACTTCATCTCCTTCGTTGTCTCCTTCTTTTTCATCTTGTTCAAGATCTTCTTCTCTTTTCTCTTCTTCTCGCGTCACCGCCTTCTTTTTCTTCTCATATGCTTTCCTGGCAGCTTCATCTTTTCTTAGTCTTTCCTGTCTCTCCCCCGCCATAGCCGAGTTTGTCTCTTGTTTTTTTCTTCTTCTAATCTCTTTGCATACTCGGCGTTAGACTTAGCCACTTTTAAATTTGCCACATGGTCAAGCCCCGCCCAGATCCCTCCTTTCTTTCCTGGATCTACGTATTCAATATTCTTGGGCGAGGCCTAGGTCAAGCTTCTTCCTCCACTCTCGCTTCTTCCTCTACCTGCGGGCGTATCTTTGTCTTGGGGCTTCTTCTTTCCAAATGAGTGACCGGCGGAGTGACCAGCAGAGTGATCGCTTAGGAGTCTCTTTGCTGTCGGCTTCTTCACATAAGGCGAGACCCTTTTCCCAAGATACAAGTCCCAAGCTTGAGCCATGGACATATTTGCAAAATATCCTTCGATTCGAGCGTTTTGAATTCGTCAACGATCGTGGCTCTGTCCCGACATCCGAAATGGCATACGTGTCTCTGTCAACCGGAATGCCTCCATGTTCTTTCAAGATGTTCATCACCCTGGCATCCATTCTTCCTTCCACTTCCTTCATCCCTGCTTCAATTGTTTTTCTCTTCTCGGCCATAGATACAAAGCAGAGTCTTGGAGTGGCAGAGTCACGGGGAGTTTGCTTTGCTTATAATGTCACCGTGATAGGACCCTGTTGGGGGTTTGTGCAATCATCAATGTTACATCTGCGATCCTTTCCCCTCAACAAGCTTTCCTTTCTTCATTTGAGGATTTCCTCGGTGATTTTCCTTTCTCAAATACTCCTTTCTTTTCGACTTGATTTTGTTTTGCTTTAAGGTATTCCTCTTCCCCCTTTTTGGCATCATCAAAGGATAGAGGAACCCCGGGGAACATCTTTGGCAAGCATGAAGTCGAGTCTTCGATGGTGGAATTCTCGCTTCAAGTCTGTTGCGTTGTATGCGAATCGGAATTGAGCGAGTAGCGTTGGATTCTCACAAATCGGCTTCATCTCACCATGAGAAGGCTGAATTTTCTTGTCATGTGTTCTTCCAAACGCCGTATATCATTTGCATTTCGCTCACGCAGCACTTGATCTCGGCAAAGTGAGCTTCATGCATATGCTCAATGTGTTCCCTCGGCTTTTTCGCATCAACATTTTCGATCTCCACACCAGCTTGTTGAACAAGGTTCTCAAGTATCTCACCTGTTCCACACGCATTGATTCTTCTTTGTTGCCACCATTCCCTTATCCTGAATGTGATGCCTCTCAAGTCACCGTAAGGTTGGCATCTCTGTTGTCCAGCGCATGTCCAAAGAGGCACGATGCCTCTCCATCCATTCAACCTCGGAAAGAGTGCCTTGAACACTTCTCGAACTTCACCTGATTCTTCTATTGCGGTGATGGCCATACAAATAAAAATCAAAATCGGCCGGAACAATGGTGCCTGAGTGAAAAACAGGAGGTGGTCTGTGATAGCGTGCTTGCTCATTTTCGACTCTTCGTGGAGTTCTCGTATCTCCAAAGTGAGAAAGGGAAAGATTCTACAAAAGATTCATCACCGCCGATCGGATCTGTTCGATGATGAGCGGTGCGCGTGAAGTTCTTTTGGGAATCGATCCAGTATGTAGCTTGAGGAGCCGGAGCAGTGGTTTCTAGGTTCACTGGGTTTGGTTGTGAAATAGACCCGACTTGCGAGCCTCAATGTCTTAATGCCTTCGTTGGTCTCGGTGATTTTTCCTTTTCAAGAGACTTGTCCTCGGCCTTATCAAGGCGGCGTCATCGGACGATGATGATATTTCTAGTGGTGGCTCATCATCAAAGTTAAAAGTTTGACTAGTAGTCTTGGGGTCGACTTGCTCGTGCCGAACATCCGCACCAGTCGTTTGGATTTGTCATGGGGTTGACTCGGCTTCTTCTTCGCCTTCCGATCCCGAGAAAAGTGACATCGGGGTTGTCCTGGGAATCATGAAGTGCGCCGATCTCCTTCTCGGATGGGTCGATGATTGCGGGAGGGATGTTCTCTACTTGACCTCTTTACCCCGGAAGTCTCAACCTCCCGTGGGCCTTCATTTCCTCCAAAAGTCTCTCTGCTGCGAGGCCTTGTCCTCCCTTTCGACAGTGTCACCTTAGGGTCTTCTACATGGCATCCATTGGAGTCTCAACCCCATGGATTGCACTTTCATCGCCCGCAGTGTTAACTCCCGGGCATTTCCTTCCTGTGCCTCGATCGCATCGGCGTCATTAGCCTTCGAGCGGTTGGCACCTCACCGAGACAGTCTCAATCGTCTGAGCTTCGTTGATGGTAACTTGTTGTTCTTCTTGTGATTGTAATTTCTCTTCTTCGCCTCCTTGTTTCTTTGTGGAGTCATCTGCAAAGATCCTCCGACCTTGCCGCAGGTGGAGGGAGTTTCCCCCGGTGGCGCACCACCGAGTGACTTGGAGTGGGGTCACTCGTCTCCGGACTCATTGCTTTTCGATTAATGGTTAAGGAGTTGGGGCGGTGGTAGCACACCTTCAATAGGGGTTGGCTCGATTGGGGTCCCCACTAGCCCGGTTCATCGCCATTTCCTTATTGCCTTCTTCCGAGTGAGTGGGGAAGTGGTAGCGGCAAATCATCGGTGGCTATTTGCTTTGAACCACTCCCATAGGATCGATTTCAATCGCGTGTTCGGAGGACTCTCCTGGTCCCTCCATTAGTCTTTGCTCGTGAAGAATTCTTGATTCGTGCAATGCTTGCTTGCATTTGCAACTCTTCGTGGCGAAACATTCCCTGGTTCCTCGTCACTTTCGGAGAAGACATCAAGGAGAGGATGTGTGTGTTACGTGGTGCCGAGATAGGACGATGCTTGCCTTCTCACGTGCTTCGGCTTCTTGACTTGCTTTGCTCTCTCCCTGTCCTTGTAGATTTGCGGGATGTCTAGCGATTGTCTTCATCAAGTCTTTGGGAGCACGATGTTAGTCCAAGGAAATTTAGCAGTTCCTCTTCTTCTTCTATGAACTCGGGCCGTTGGAACTGTTCCTTGACTTGCTCAACTTCCATTTTCTCCACTCACGCAGACGATTTTGGATGTCCGGGTAAGGTGGAGATAGGATCATTACATCACTATCCGCTTGGGCTGGTTCTTCTTGTGTTTTTGTTTGTGTGAGCTACAGTGTGTCTTGGTTGCCTCTGCGATCGCCTTCAAAGAGACTTGGTCTGTTTCATCAACTACATCCGAGACTCTACTTCTCCCGAGTCTCCGGTATTTGTGCTAGCCGAGTAATCGACTCGATTGGTTTCTCCTGTTCGGACCGCTTGACGAGTCTTCTTCGTCTCCTGGTTTGTACCGGGGAATTTACAGTTGAGGCGGTGTCCTCCGAGTCTTGGGCGGTGGGGGCAGTCTTTGGTGTTTGTTTCGAGGAGCCGGCCGTCAGGCTTGTCGGTTCTCCTCCTTTTGACGATCGGAGAAGGTATTTGTGAGTCCTTCTCGACCGCTAACTGCGAGCGGGTGACACGGCCGGGCTTTGGGCGGTGACTCTCTCTGCGGGGCGGGAGCATGTTTGTTTTTCTTTCTTTGCAGGGGCGCGATCTTCTTAGCGATTGCGGGCGGACTTTCTTCTTGGGCGGGAGAGGAAGCAACAGTATCTTCTCCGGTCACCGATTCCCCTCACAGTGTCGCTCTCTTGGCGTAAGCTCGCTTCGAGCACCGAGAGAGGTTAGCTCAACATTCTCTTGTTGACATGGAAAGCCTTCCCATGTCTAAGAGGGTACTCCTTTCACCTCCAATAGCCGGCAATCACTAGGCCATATCCTAGGGATCCTCCAAATGTGCCATCTTCTTTGAAGGACTTGTTCCCCACGTTTTGGCAGATCTGCTTTGTAGATAAACTCAGCCAGTTTATCTTCTTTTCTTCGATGATTGCAGCCATCACAATCGCTTTGCCTTAGACAGTTTGGTCAAAGTTTGCCAAATTTGATGTCGATACATTTGGCAACTATGTCCAACAATTTGTGATAATCCTCCTTCAAAGTCTCTTGTTTGTTTGTGTATATAATTTTATCGGCAAAGGTCGGACTTGGCTATTTCTTTCCATGCGTCGGCCAAGTTTACATCGACTTCCTTAATCTCGGTTGCTCCTTCCGCAGTAGTGAGCAATATTCACCAAATCCTTGGCGGTGATAGTCACCGCTTCCCGTGAACAGATGACTTGATTCCTTCGTCGTGAATCTCAGCATTCACGTAGAATTGTGCGACCTCCTCCACATAGGTCATAGGATATTCCAGCGTTAGAAACGGTGTTAGTCCGGACGTTTCCAACTTTTCAGCGATATTCCAGCGTTAGAAACGGTGTTAGTCCACCGTCGAACCGGTGTGGATTTGCTTTCCTAGCTTGGTAAAGTCATAAGTTGGTGCCATTTCTCAGGATTATATCAAGAAAAATCTCAGAAATTGATTTGAAGGTTGATAGGGTTTCGAGAGTATTTGCCTTTGCCTTTTGAGAGAAAGATATGAACAGTTTTTAGAAGTGTGAGAGAGAAACGGACGAAAATGGTTTAAATATGGTTTATGAAAGGACGTGCAGACGGTTTTTGAATTGTGATTGAAATCAACGGCTTGGATTTCGCACGCCTATTGAGCATTTCACGTCTCGTATTTAATGCGGCAGCATTTATATCCAATCATAAGCTTAGTGTGCATCTTTATGTCTGTACACATCATCATTATGCTGACGTGTTCCTTAAAACATTCCCGCTAAGTCAAAACGACTGCGTTTTTGTCACTTTGCTCATAAGTTATTCAGCTTATCTCTTAGGCGATTTAGCTCTACTCCTCGCAGATTCTCTTAGTGACTCAAATATCACCGACTTGGTGTAGTGTCTTTTCCGACATCTGGTGATTCTTGAAATGATTTTTGTTTTCACTCTTTTTCACTTCTTTTTTCTGTTCTAATACTCTTCTTTGATTAAATGCAGTGTCACCACTCAATTAACCCCAACTCATGCTTGAGTTCTTCAAATCTTGACTCACATAATGGTTTTGTGAAGATGTCACTAGTTGTTTATCGGTTGAGATATATTCCAAGATAATGTCCTTCTTTTCAACATGATCTCTTATGAAATGATATCGACATCAATATGTTTTGTTCTTGAGTGCAACACAGATTTTGGGTGATTGCAATGGCACTTGTGTTATCACACATGATTGGAATTTCTTTTTCTTCAACTTCATAGTCTCTCACCGTTGTCTCATCCATAGGACTTGGGCACAACAATTTGCCCCCGCAACTATGTATTCTCGCCTCACCAGTGTAGAGGTGGCTATTGAGTTTTGCTTCTTGCTAAACCAGAAATTAGTCTGTTTCCTAGCATTTGACAGTGCACAAGTGCTCTTTCCGTCCACTCGCATCCAAATAACAGTCGAGTCTCGAATAGCCAATTAGTCTGAATCCACCTTCCTTTGGATACCATAGGCCTACTTCTTGGCTTCCTTTCAAGTATCTCGGTATTCTTTTAGCCATTTCTTTGTCATATGGCTCTCTTTTGGAGCAGATTGAAATCTTGCACATACACCTACAAAGAAAAGGTGATGTCCGCCCGCTTTGCTTTGTGAGATAGAGCGTGATCCAATAAGTGCTCAGATCTTGTTTGATCTACAGGCTTGCCATCCGCATCCATGTCCATTTTGATGATGTGTTCATTGGTATTTTTACAGAAGACTTCTCTTCCATACCAAACTTCTTCATTAAATCTCTGGTATATTTTGTTTGACTTATGAAGGTTCCATCCTTCAGCTGTTTCACTTGAAGTCCAAGGAAAAATGTCAGCTCTCCCATCATGCTCATTTCAAATTTACTTTGCATGAGGTTTGAAAATTTTTCACATAGCTCTTGGTTAGTGGATCCAAAAATGATGTCATCCACATATATTTGAACAACCAAAGATATACTCTTCTTGTCTTGAATTAAAAAGTGTTCTATCTACTTTTCCTTTTGTGAATCCATTTTCAGTTAGGAATTGTGACAGGGTATCATACCATGCTCTGGGTGCCTGTTTCAATCCATACAAGGCTTTCTTGAGTTTGTATACCTTGTCTCCAAGAGTCTTCTGCTCAAATCCTGGAGGTTGTTCAACATACACTTCTTCTTCCAATAAACCATTTAGGAATGCACTTTTTACATCCATCTGATATACAATGAAATTCTTGTGAGTTGCATAGGCAAGAAACATCCTTATAGCTTCCAATCTTGCTGCAGGGGCAAATGTTTCATCAAAATCTATCCCTTCTTCTTGGCAATATCCTTTGGCTACTAGTCTTGCTTTATTTCTTACCACAGAGCCTTCCTCGTTCATCTTATTTCTGAATACCCATTTGGTTCCAATAACATTTTGATGTATGGGTCTTTGCACTAGTTCCCATACTTTATTTCTCTCAAACTCGATTCACTCTTTCTTGCATAGCTTGAATCCAATGTGTGTCGTCCAATGCTTGTGACACATCTTTTGGCTCTATTTGCGAAATGAAGCATGTGAACATAGCTTCTTGTTGAGTTCGGATCTTTTTTTGACACCTTCTCTCATATCTCCAATGACAAGTTACTCGTGGATGGTCTCTCGGCCATCTCACATCGGGTTGGAGTGAGTTAGCTGGATTCATCGACTTGCACCGTGTTGTTTCTTTGGGTCGCTCTTTTCGTGGTCACTTAGCTGCAAATTTTCCAGTTGCTTTTGAGATTCACTATCTCATCTTCATCCGAATTGATAATCCCAGCTTGACTTGAAAGATAGGGACTCTTACGTATGGTTGGATGATTCAACTTATCACCGACTCTTCAATGTCTTCTCCATTTACATTTGGCTCATCGAATCTTTGCATGTATGGATTCCTCTCGTAATCATAGTTCTTTTGTTGAGTATTCTGTAGGCTTTGCTTTCACCGAGTATCCTAAGAAGATACCCTCATTAGCTTTAGCATCAAAAGCCTTTAGGTTGTCTTTGCCATTGTTGTGAATGAAGCATTTACATCCAAATATTCGAATATGCAACATTTGGTTTTCTTCCAAATCCGGATCTCATAGGAGTCTTTGTCACCGTCTTTTATCATACATCTTTTTGGGTGTAGCAAGTTGTGTTGATTGCTTCACCAAAATCTTTTTGGTAACCCCCGTTAAACATGGTCCTTCTTTGCTTCTTTGTGGGTTCTTTTCTTCTTTCGCAACTCCATTCTCATTGCAGGGAGTCCTTGCTGTGATAGTTCATGACCAATACCATTCTCAATACAAGATCTTGAGTTATTATTCCATTGACGAACTCGGTTCCTCTTTTCCGATCTTATTTTGATAATGGTTTGACTCTTCTCATTTTGAATCCTCTTCATCACCGTTGTGGTAGTTTTTGTAGAGTTTCTTTCTTCTTGCACATGAATATTGTCCATGTATATCTTGAGTAATCATCTACTACCACCAAGGTGTATTTCTTTCCACTTATCTTTGGGCCGTTTCCACTTTGGGCCAAATAGATCCATATGAAGCGGATGCAATATTCTTGTTGAGGATGGGCATGTCTTTTCTTTGAGCGACGACTTGATTTGTTTTCCCTTCCGACATGCATCACATATACTCTCCTTCTTGTATCTCGAGTCCGGAAGTCCTTCTACAAGATGACTTCTTGCTAGCTTGTTAATTGTTTTGAAATTCAGGTGACTCGGCTTTTTGTGCCACAACAACTTGATTCAAATTGTGCTCTTTTTGCTAGTAGACAGTCTTTGGGTGTTGCGATTGACCAATCCACTACATACATATTCTTCTCTGTCTACTTCCTTGCAAAGACAACTTCATTTGATTCAATATCCTTGATTTGGCATACATCCATGTTGAATCCAACATTGTAGCCCTTGTCACAGAGCCGATCGATACTCGATAAGTTGAAGTTGAGTCCTTCAACAAATGCAACATCTGTGATTTCTAATCCATTCCTCTTGATGGATCCAATGCCTCTTATTTCACCAGGAGCTTCATTTCCTCCAAATATGACTTTGGCTCCTTTGACTTCCTTGAATTTTGATTTCTCTTATTTTCATTTGTCATATGTCCGGAATGCGACCATCCATGTACCAGGTTCCTTGGCACTCACTTCGCTCCTTGAACTCCGCAATCAAGGAAATTAAATTTTAGGTACCCATACTTGTCTTGGTCCCGAGGGGTTAGAATTGTAAGATGATCCAACCAACCTATAGCCGATGATTTGACTCTAAGGGGTTGCCATCTATCGATGCCATAATCATAATTAATCCTGGCAAATTGCTTGGGGATTCTAGGTTCATACAACTGTCTCTTTTGTCGTATGCCTCGCATATGTGTTTTAGCAATTGCCTTCCTTGGGTAATTGTGGTGTTTTTGAGTGTAGTGCCTAGGTACATATGTGTCTTTGATGAAAGCTCTTGTGCTTTTGGAATGGCCTTTCTTTGAGTTCTAGGCCTTTGCCATCCGGGCTTATATTCCATAAGTCTATCTTTGATAGTTCACATTATTCCAATCGGCTTGGCTTGGATATTTTCTACCATTCCCATCATATGTATTTCTTTTATGGATTTTCTGGGATTTTTGGTAGCTCGCTTCCTTTTTACAGAGTATTTTCTCGTTTGGAGTTTGCTTTGAGGACTTGGTGAATTTCTTCTCGCTTGTCCTTCCAAAGACACTCAACTCAATGGCTTTTTTCCTTTTCCTTTGTAACCAAGGCCGCTTTGCTTAGTATTGTGCTTTGGAGTGAAAGTGTGTGCAATATTTAGAGTTTTGGATTTTTCGGACTCTTCATGACTTGAAGATCCTTTTACCAAAATTACTCTTGAGGTTTGACATGGCACAAAGGAATTAAATCCTAAGCCCTCTTGTCTCCACATTCTCTTTGACTCATAATAAGATCATCCAATGATTTAGATGCCTTAGTGAATGAGGCAATAACATTTTTGAGGTCATTCTCCCTCTTTTCTATAGCGGCAATTTCTCGCTACTAATTTAGCATTTTCACTTTTTAAACTTTCATTTTCAACAACTATTTGATTTAGAGTACTCGGCTCCTTAGTCGACTTTGAGTTTTGACCTTTAAGTAGGCTGTTTTCCTCATTCAATAGTGTGTGTGAGGATTTAATGTGCTCAAAATCTTTCATCATTTTGCCTAATGAATCATAAAGACCATGAGGTGATGAAGTGTGTGTGTCACGATCACTATCACTAGTGTCCGAGCTTGTTGAATTAGATTGTACCTCATCTTCTTGATCTTGTTCTTTGGCCATTAAGCGGATCAAGGCTTCTTCTTCGAGTCACTCGAGTAGTCGGCTTCATTGCTCTCTCAATCACTTGTCTCTCTTTGACTTGGTTTGTCTCGGCCATCTCTGCGACCATCATTGCCTTTTTCTTTTCTTGTCTTCTTTCTCTCAAGACCTTTCTTTCTTCTTCATTCCCCGTACTTGTTGACTACAGGATATGAGCGATCAATGGCATAGTGACCTGGTTGTCTACAATTCCAACATAGATATTCACCTTTTGATCACTCTTTCTACTCTTGAGTTGTCACCCTTTGATACTCAACTTGTTGATGATCTGTTCTCTTGGTTGGCCTATCATCCCTTGATTTGGAGGGAGCCGAGTGTCTTCGGAAGATTCACCCTTTCCTCTCTTGTAGTTCTTGTTAAAGAACTTGTTAAACCTTTTGACCATCGGGGCTATTTCTTCCGGGTCAATTGCCTCTTTGACCTCGGCTCTCTTCCCATCTTTGACAATTAGAGCAGTTGTTTTGGGTACAATTGTCTCTTCCTGTCTTTTCTTCTCACTCAAACTCATAGGCTTTGAGGTCCGAGAATAGTTCATGGTTGGATGTCTTTGATAGGTCCATGGAATGTCTCGGTGCCATGACCTTCATTTCCCATTCACCGAAGACTTTTTAGGATCTTCATACACATTTCATTCTCGTGTATATTCCTTTCCAAGTGTAGACAAACTCATTTGTGATTTACGTAAACCGAGCGTCTAGTTGATCCAGTTCTCCCCGAGATCATTTTGAAATTTTCAAACTTCAGACCCACCGATAATTTGTTTTCTTTGATTTGCTTCGAGCCTTCACAAATCAATGTCACTTTGTCCTGCATTTCTTTAGCCGTTTACATGATTTGACTTTGTTGAACATGGCTTTGTCCAAGGTTTTGTAGAGGATGTCCTTGGCTACATTATCCAGGTTGTATCTTTTTCTCGTCATCATTTGTCCACTCGGTTCTTGGTTTTTCAACCATGATCGGTCTAGAGCAACATCTTCTTCTCCTTCAAACGCAACTCTACGTCTATTACTATCCACATTCAATGAATCTTTGATAGATGAGCCCGCATACGAATTTTCCAATCATCAAATTCTTCAATAGTGAACATAGGGATGCGTGTCAAATTTGCTTCCATGATAATGACTTTTAATAAAAAGAGTTTTGAAAGTTTAAGTACTAAAGCGGACTTTGAAAAGTTTGGAGATCTAGTTCAAGAACTGGTGCGGAGGGTTCAATGAACCAACCGCTCCGATACCACTTGTAGGTCCCAAGGGGTGTAAGTGTAAGGTTTAGAAGGGGGTTGAATAAACCTTACCAAATTTTCGATTTAGTCCTTTTAAATCTACTGAGTTAATTCTACACACAATTTGTGTCCTTGATGGACATTGAATTAGTCACTCAAGAGAGTTAATCTCTCAACAGACTTCGGTTGAAATTTATTGATGGAGTAACTCACTTTGTTGGCTACAATTTAACTCACTTTGTGGTTTTATTTTCAGCTAAGACTTAACACCCTTAAGCAAGATTTTAGAGCTTGATTTAGTACTTATAAATTATCAATTGGATAGCAAATTTATCGTGAGATATAAGCGATTAAAAGTGCGAGAATTTAAATGCTTTGAAATGTAAATGACACGGTAAAGTTTTTATAGAGGTTCGAAGATGGGGTAATTCTTCTACTCCTCTCTTCTCCAACTCCCGGAGGAATCCACTAAGTAATGATCGGTTTACAAAGTGGTAATAGTCCGGATACAAGTCTTGATCACAACAAATGACTTGATCCTTTGGGACTCGATGCGAGACGCCTTGATCACTCACCGGCTTCTCGTGCGACTCGGCTTCTTCACAGGCAGTGCGCTTTGCTACTACAACTCACTTGCTCAAGCTTTTTGGATTTGATCACGAAGCCCTCCAAATGCTTAAGACTTAGTTCAACCTTGAACTTTTCTACAATCCTTCCCGGAAAGTAGACCCCTTGTTTTCAAAGGTTTCCTCTTCAATCAAGTTGAAGTTCTCTTTCCTTCACGGGTAAGTGTTGGATTGATGTACTTGAAATGTAGGCTTGAGGATTGAGATTGTTTCGATTTTCTAATGTGCTTGTCTATCTCACGTATGTGTCATTCATGCATCCTCCTCTCTCAAACAAACTCCTCAGGCCTTTTATAGTGAACTTTCAAAAATTTGCCCGTTGAAGAGATAGGCTTATTTTTGAAAGTCACTTTGCGATCGTTGGCTTGCGCTTCTTGGAATTGATTGTTTCCTCGTATGAATTGTTGTTTCACCTTTTCGAGTTCTCGACACGGTGTAGTGCTTCCCATTGGTTCATTCCTTTTGCACGCTTCCGGGGATCGAGCACTCCAAGAAAGGTGGTATGGAGATATTACTTGTTTAAGTAAATCTCTTGATTTACTCGTAACGGTTCTTTTACGATTATCTCGACTTGATTGCATTTCCTTGCTTTCCCCAGGTGACTTAGAGTCGACTTCCAATCATTGGATGACTCTTCTTGTCACACTTCAACTTGAGACTTGGCTTTTCTTGAGTTGACTTGACCGATGCTCCACTCAACAGTGCATCTCACCGCTTCTTGATAGAGTTCCCGTCTACTCTTCTTTGCCATACTCACTTGTCTCACAAACAGAGTCTTCCTACCAGTCTTCAGTTGTCTTCTTGCATGTTAGGGCGTAGCTGTTTTGACTCAGCTTGGCCAGCTCTATTCATTACAATGCATTTTATAACAAGAATTGGGGTGCCAACTTTCTATTCTAAGTTTTACATGGCATTCATCAAAATCTAAACAATAAAATTCCTAACAGGGGTCACTCTGCCCTTGAGACGTGGCTTCTTTTCCCTTTGAGTGTTGAGCCGCAGGGGCAGGTGTGTTAACACCTTCACCAGGGGTTGGCTTAGCATGGGGGCTTAAAGTCCCAGCTTCATTGTCAATTCCCTTCGAGCCATCTGTTGAGTGCACGGGGATGTAGTTGTAGCTATGTCCGTCGCAATCAGCAGCGCCACTCCCAATGGATCAGTCCTGGGAGAGATTTTTGAGGATCTTCTGGACCTTCTAGTATGCTTTGCTCGTGTATGGCTCTGGATTCTTGTAGAGCCTGCTGCATTTCTAACTTATCCACTGCAGCAGCTGAATCCATATCTTTGTCGCTGTCAGTGAACTCATGAAGGTGCTCATATGTATGCTCATGAATTCCTACAAATACGCACATCTTGGATTTCTCCAAGGCTCGAGCTTGCTCCGCCGCTTTCTCCTTCTCTTCCTCCTTAATAAGTTGGAGGGTTTCCATACAGCTATTTTCATCGAGGGCATCTTGGACAGATGCATGTCCAAGGAACCTAAGAAGTTCCTCATCTTTCTCTATGAATTCTGGGCGAGCAAACTGACGCCTAGAGTAATCCAACTTCCACGCCCTTCATTCTCTTAGCCTTCTCTGAATGTCAGGGTAGACTGAAGAGTACATGATTAAGTCATCATCATCATCTCCTTCTTCTCCGCTCTCCTAAATGGGGGCTAATGGGCCTTGCTCTTACTCAGACTCAGCAGCATCTATACGAGGAGGTGATACAACATGTTCTCTCATAGGTTCTGTTGTCTCAGCTGCTTCAGTTCCCTCAGTTGTCATGCTTATAGCTGGGTCTTCTTGGTTCCTCTGCTGATCAGCATCGACAGTCTTCTCAGGTTCATCAACAACTTCTGGAGACTGCTCCTCCTGAGCATCAGCAGTCTCTTCTTCCTTCTCCGACTGGGTGCTGGACACGGTTGTCTTCTCAAACTCGGAGTGCTTGTCCAGCCGTCTCCTTTTAGTGGGAACCAGCTGGATCTCAGGTTCCTCCACCTCTTCAGGCTCGTCAAATGTGAAAGCCTTTGGACCTTTCTTTGAGGCAGCTGCCTTTCTTGACTTGGCAGTCCTCTTCTTAATCACGATAGGGGAGAGATATTGAGGTTCCTCCTCTACCTCACCTTTGAGGGGGTCTCACCGTATGGGCAGGTGACTCGGATGCATAGGCAGGAGCTTTGCACTTAGCTATGGGAGTAGATGCTTTCTTCGATTTGGCTATGGGGGCAGGGGCAGGCTTGGATACAACAACTTTCTTCTTGGATATTGGCATTGGAGAGAGAATTTGAGAGGACTCAGTTGTGTCTTCGAGATCAGCTAATGTCACACTGCTTTTCTGAGTTCTTTTCCTTCGCCTCCTAACTGCATTGATTGGTCTTCCACAGTAACCTCCAACCCTGTTGTGGTGGAGAGAGTTTCCCCATCAGCTGGCGCACCAGCTGAGGGAATGACAATGGGGTCACTCTGCTCCTGAGACGCGGCTTATTTTCCCTTTGATTGTTGAGCCGCAGGGGCAGGTGTGTTAACACCTTCACCAGGGGTTGGCTTAGCATGGGGGCTTAAAGTCCCAGCTTCATTGTCAATTCCCTTCGAGCCATCTGTTGAGTGCACGGGGATGTAGTTGTAGCTATGTCCGTCGCAATCAGCAGCGCCACTCCCAATGGATCAGTCCTGGGAGAGATTTTTGAGGATCTTCTGGACCTTCTAGTATGCTTTGCTCGTGTATGGCTCTGGATTCTTGTAGAGCCTGCTGCATTTCTAACTTATCCACTGCAGCAGCTGAATCCATATCTTTGTCGCTGTCAGTGAACTCATGAAGGTGCTCATATGTATGCTCATGAATTCCTACAAATACGCACATCTTGGATTTCTCCAAGGCTCGAGCTTGCTCCGCCGCTTTCTCCTTCTCTTCCTCCTTAATAAGTTGGAGGGTTTCCATACAGCTATTTTCATCGAGGGCATCTTGGACAGATGCATGTCCAAGGAACCTAAGAAGTTCCTCATCTTTCTCTATGAATTCTGGGCGAGCAAACTGACGCCTAGAGTAATCCAACTTCCACGCCCTTCATTCTCTTAGCCTTCTCTGAATGTCAGGGTAGACTGAAGAGTACATGATTAAGTCATCATCATCATCTCCTTCTTCTCCGCTCTCCTAAATGGGGGCTAATGGGCCTTGCTCTTACTCAGACTCAGCAGCATCTATACGAGGAGGTGATACAACATGTTCTCTCATAGGTTCTTGTCTCAAACTGTGCGCTTGATTCCCTCGATTGTCATGCTTATAGCCGGTCTTCTTGGTTCCTCTCTTGATCAAGATCGGCGATCTTCTCGTGGTTCATCAACAACTTCTCGAGATCGCTCCTCCCGAGCATCGCCAGATCTCTTCCTTCTCCGATCAGTCTTTGGACACGGTTGTCTTCTCAAACTCGGAGTGCTTGTCCAGCCGTCTCCTTTTAGTGGGAACCAGCTGGATCTCAGGTTCCTCCACCTCTTCAGGCTCGTCAAATGTGAAAGCCTTTGGACCTTTCTTTGAGGCAGCTGCCTTTCTTGACTTGGCAGTCCTCTTCTTAATCACGATAGGGGAGAGATATTGAGGTTCCTCCTCTACCTCAGCTGCTGGGGCAGGGGTCTCGGCTGCATGGGCAGGTGACTCGGATGCATAGGCAGGAGCTTTGCACTTAGCTATGGGAGTAGATGCTTTCTTCGATTTGGCTATGGGGGCAGGGGCAGGCTTGGATACAACAACTTTCTTCTTGGATATTGGCATTGGAGAGAGAATTGGAGAGGACTCAGTTGTGTCTTCGAGATCAGCTAATGTCACACTGCTTTTCTGAGTTCTTTTCCTTCGCCTCCTAACTGCATTGATTGGTCTTCCACAGTAACCTCCAACCCTGTTGTGGTGGAGAGAGTTTCCCCATCAGCTGGCGCACCAGCTGAGGGAATGACAATGGGGTCACTCTGCTCCTGAGACGCGGCTTATTTTCCCTTTGATTGTTGAGCCGCAGGGGCAGGTGTGTTAACACCTTCACCAGGGGTTGGCTTAGCTTGGGGGCTTAAAGTCCCAGCTTCATTGCCAATTCCCTTCGAGTTATCTGTTGAGTGCACGGAGGATGTGGTTGTAGCTATGTCTGTCGCAATCAGCAGCGCCACTCCCAATGGATCAGTCCTGGGAGAGATTTTTGAGGATCTTCTGGACCTTCTAGTATGCTTTGCTCGTGTATGGCTCTGGATTCTTGTAGAGCCTGCTGCATTTCTGACTTATCCACTGCAGCAGCTGAATCCATATCTTCGTCACTGTCAGTGAACTCATGAAGGTGCTCATATGTATGCTCATGAGTTCCTACAAATACGCAAATCTTGGATTTGTCCAAGGCTCGAGCTTGCTCCGCCGCTTTCTCCTTCTCTTCCTCCTTAATAAGTTGGAGGGTTTCCATACAGCTCTTTTCATCAAGGGCATCTTGGATAGATGCATATCCAAGGAACCTAAGAAGTTCCTCCTCTTCCTCTATGAATTCTGGGCGAGCAAACTGACGCCTAGAGTAATCCAACTTCCACGCCCTCCATTCTCTTAGCCTTCTCTGAATGTCAGGGTAGACTGAAGAGTACATGATTAAGTCATCATCATCATCTCCTTCTTCTCCGGTCTTCTGAATGGGGGCTAATGGGCCTTGCTCTTCCTCAGACTCAGCAGCATCTGTCCGAGGAGGTGATACAACATGTTCTCTCATAGGTTCTGTTGTCTCAGCTGCTTCAGTTCCCTCAGTTGTCATGCTTATAGCTGGGTCTTCTTGGTTCCTCTGGATGATCGGATCGATCGATCTTCTCGGTTCATCAACAACTTCGAGATCGCTTCCTCCCGAGCATCGCCAGCCTCTTCTTCCTTCTCCGACTGGGTGCTGGACACGGTTGTCTTCTAAAACTCGGAGTGCTTGTCCAGCCGTCTCCTTTTAGTGGGAACCAGCTGGATCTCAGGTTCCTCCACCTCTTCAGGCTCATCAAATGTGAAAGCCTTTGGACCTTTCTTAGAGGCAGCTGCCTTTCTTGACTTGGCAGTCCTCTTCTTAATCACGATAGGGGAGAGATATTGAGGTTCCTCCTCTACCTCAGCTGCTGGGGCAGGGGTCTCGGCTGCATGGGCAGGTGACTCGGATGCATAGGCAGGAGCTTTGCACTTAGCTATGGGAGTAGATGCTTTCTTCGATTTGGCTATGGGGGCAGGGGCAGGCTTGGATACAACAACTTTCTTCTTGGATATTGGCATTGGAGAGAGAATTGGAGAGGACTCAGTTGTGTCTTCGAGATCAGCTAATGTCACACTGCTTTTCTGAGTTCTTTTCCTTCGCCTCCTAACTGCATTGATTGGTCTTCCACAGTAACCTCCAACCTTGTTGTGGTGGAGAGAGTTTCCCCATCGGTGCACACCGAGGGAATGACAATGGGGTCACTCTGCTCCTGAGACGCGGCTTATTTTCCCTTTGATTGTTGAGCCGCAGGGGCAGGTGTGTTAACACCTTCACCAGGGGTTGGCTTAGCTTGGGGGCTTAAAGTCCCAGCTTCATTGCCAATTCCCTTCGAGTTATCTGTTGAGTGCACGGAGGATGTGGTTGTAGCTATGTCTGTCGCAATCAGCAGCGCCACTCCCAATGGATCAGTCCTGGGAGAGATTTTTGAGGATCTTCTGGACCTTCTAGTATGCTTTGCTCGTGTATGGCTCTGGATTCTTGTAGAGCCTGCTGCATTTCTGACTTATCCACTGCAGCAGCTGAATCCATATCTTCGTCACTGTCAGTGAACTCATGAAGGTGCTCATATGTATGCTCATGAGTTCCTGTAAATACGCAAATCTTGGATTTGTCCAAGGCTCGAGCTTGCTCCGCCGCTTTCTCCTTCTCTTCCTCCTTAATAAGTTGGAGGGTTTCCATACAGCTCTTTTCATCAAGGGCATCTTGGATAGATGCATATCCAAGGAACCTAAGAAGTTCCTCCTCTTCCTCTATGAATTCTGGGCGAGCAAACTGACGCCTAGAGTAATCCAACTTCCACGCCCTCCATTCTCTTAGCCTTCTCTGAATGTCAGGGTAGACTGAAGAGTACATGATTAAGTCATCATCATCATCTCCTTCTTCTCCGGTCTTCTGAATGGGGGCTAATGGGCCTTGCTCTTCCTCAGACTCAGCAGCATCTGTCCGAGGAGGTGATACAACATGTTCTCTCATAGGTTCTGTTGTCTCAGCTGCTTCAGTTCCCTCAGTTGTCATGCTTATAGCTGGGTCTTCTTGGTTCCTCTGCTGATCAGCATCGACAGTCTTCTCAGGTTCATCAACAACTTCTGGAGACTGCTCCTCCTGAGCATCGCCAGCTCTCTCTTCCTTCTCCGATCGGGTCTTTGGACACACGGTTGTCTTCTAAAACTCGGAGTGCTTGTCCAGCCGTCTCCTTTTAGTGGGAACCAGCTGGATCTCAGGTTCCTCCACCTCTTCAGGCTCATCAAATGTGAAAGCCTTTGGACCTTTCTTAGAGGCAGCTGCCTTTCTTGACTTGGCAGTCCTCTTCTTAATCACGATAGGGGAGAGATATTGAGGTTCCTCCTCTACCTCAGCTGCTGGGGCAGGGGTCTCGGCTGCATGGGCAGGTGACTCGGATGCATAGGCAGGAGCTTTGCACTTAGCTATGGGAGTAGATGCTTTCTTCTATTTGGCTACGGGGGCAGGGGCAGGCTTGGATACAACAACTTTCTTCTTGGATATTGGCACTGGAGAGAGAGTTGGAGAGGACTCAGCTGTGTCTTCGAGATCATCGAATGTCACACTGCTTTTCTGAGTTCTTTTCCTTCGCCTCCTAACTGCATTGATTGGTCTTCCACAGTAACCTCCAACCTTGTTGTGGTGGAGAGAGTTTCCCCATCAGCTGGAGCACCAGCTGAGGGAATGACAATGGGGTCACTCTGCTCTTGAGACGCGGCTTATTTTCCCTTTGATTGTTGAGCCGCAGGGGCAGGTGTGTTAACACCTTCACCAGGGGTTGGCTTAGCTTGGGGGCTTAAAGTCCCAACTTCATTGCCAATTCCCTTCGAGTTATCTGTTGAGTGCACGGAGGATGTGGTTGTAGCTATGTCTGTCGCAATCAGCAGCGCCACTCCCAATGGATCAGTCCTGGGAGAGATTTTTGAGGATCTTCTGGAACTTCTAGTATGCTTTGCTCGTGTATAGCTCTGGATTCTTGTAGAGTCTGCTGCATTTCTGACTTATCCACTGCAGCAGCTGAATCCATATCTTCGTCACTGTCAGTGAACTCATGAAGGTGCTCATATGTATGCTCATGAGTTCCTGTAAATACGCACATCTTGGATTTCTCCAAGGCTCGAGCTCAGAGTGCTTGTCCAGCCGTCTCCTTCTCTTCCTCCTTGTCTTCTCAAACTCAGAGTGCTTGTCCAGCCGTCTCCTTTTGGTGGGAACCAGCTGGATCTCAGGTTCCTCCACCTCTTCAGGCTCGTCAAACGTGAAAGCCTTTGGACCTTTCTTAGAGGCAGTTGCCTTTCTTGACTTGGCAGTCCTCTTCTTAATCACGATAGGGGAGGGATATTGAGGTTCCTCCTCTACCTCAGTTGCTGGGGCAGGGGTCTCGGCTGCATGGGCAGGTGACTCGGATGCATAGGCAGGAGCTTTGCACTTAGATGTCGGAGTAGATGCTTTCTTCGATTTGGCTACGGGGGCAGGGGCAGGCTTGGATACAACAACTCTCTTCTTGGATATTGGCATTGGAGAGAGAGCTGGAGAGGTCTCAGCTGTGTCTTCGAGATCAGCTGATTCCCCCTCAGTAGTATCAACCTTTCTTGTATGAGCCTTCTTCTGGGCTCCGGAGAGGTTTGCTTGAACATCTTCTTGTTGGCACGAAAGGGTTTGCCATGGTGGAGAGCAATACCCTTCACTCCATCAAATGGCCAACCACCAGGCCATAACCCAGGGAAAAGCCAAAGATCCCATCATCCTCGTAGGACATGTTCAACACATTTTGATAGATTCGGTTGAAGACGAACTCAACCCAGTTGACCTTATTTTCTTGCATGATCGCAGCCATCACGATCAACTTAGTCTTGGACAGCTGATTGAAGCTTCCAAACTTCATGTTCACGCACTTTGAGACGACGTCCATCAACTTGTGGTAGTCATCCTGCAGAGACTCTAAACAACAGCTAAGTTGACATCCTTCTCAGCGATGTGCTTCAATCCCTCCATGGGCAAAAAGCAGTGCTCACCAAGGTCTTTTGCAGTGAATTTGATGACCTTGTTGTGGACCGATGAACGGATTCCATCGTCCTGCACATCTGCGTTCACATAGAACATGGAGACCTCTTCAAGGTACGTATACATGAACTCCATCGATAGGAAGTCTTTCAGGCCCGAATTCTCTGTTAGGAAATTTATATGATAGATTTTGATGATACCATGTAAAACTGAAAAAGTCCTTCAACCCCATTTTCCTTGTAATTTGTATTGTGATAGATAGGGCTGAAAAAGCTGAGTCAAGTTAGCTATGTCAATGATTACAAGAAGTCAATTGCGGACTGTGTGAAGACTCTGTTGTGTGTTAGTTGAGTAAGGCCATGAAAGAAGACAAGGACTCGACTGAAGGTAGGTCAACTGAGGAACATCTGTGACAGTTAAGTTAATCCAATGATTGGAGCAGATTCAAGTCACCTAGGGTAAACGCAATAGTCAAGTCAAGACAACTAACTTAGATCTGTTGCTTAAAGTCAAGAATATTACTTCATTTAGTAATATGAAAAAGTTGTTAGGTCTAAAGCATTTGGCCCTAAATTATGCAAAAGGAATAAGCCAATGGGAAACACTGCATCTTGTGTCAGGCACCTGCAACCGCTAAAATGCCATTAATACGATGAACGGTCAACATCACCAAGACTGCAGACCAAGAAAAGACAAGCCAACGAACACAAAGTGACATTTGAAATTAGCCTATCTCATCAACGGGAAAAATTTCAAATGGGCACTATAAAAGGCTGAGGAAGCTATTGAGAAAAGGTTACTTGAACCACGAACAAGCAAGCAATACTCAATCATTTAACCTGCAATATTCTCATAGCAATCAAGCAATTCCTTAAGCCTTAAATTTGAAGAAACTCGATCCAACACAAGCTGTGAAGGAGAGATAACTTCAACCTATTGAAGATGAAAACTTTTGAAGAAAACAAAAGGGGTCTACTTTCCAAGTCAGGATTGTAGAAAGGTTCAAGGTCGAACCATTATCAAGTTTGTTGGAGGACTTCGTGATCAAATCCAAGAACTTGAGAAGTGAGCTGAAGTAGCAAGGCAACTGCCCTGTGAAGAAACTGAGTCGCGAGAGAAGCCAGCTCTGTGATCAAGGATGTGTCCAGACTGATAACTGCTTTGTAAACTGATCTTTCACAAAGTGCTAAAATCAAGTGTTAAAAACAAGTTTAAGGGTGATAAGTCTTCCGCTATTTAAAAACCAAACCAGCCAAGTTAAGTATTTGGCTTAAGCAGCCGAGTTATACTATCAACAGCTCTATCGAGTCTGTTGAGTGGGTAACTTAGTTGAAAAGCCAACTTAGCTGTCTACCAAGGAAACAGTTCTTTGAGTCAACTCTGTTGAATAATTTTAAAGGACTAAAATCAAAAATTTGGTAAGGTTTATTCAACCCCCCTTCTAAACCTTACTTCACACCCCTTAGGACCTACAAGTGGTATCAGAGCGGTTGGTTCATTAACCCTTCTGCACTGGTTACTGAACTAGATCTCTATCTTTTCAAAAGGTTTTAACACTTGTGTTTTTCAAAGTATTTCATTTCTCAAAGCAAAGTTATTATCATGGAGTAAATCTAACGCATATTCCTATGTTTTTTGTTGAAGAATTTGATGATTGGAAAATACGCATGCAGGCTCATCTATCTATATTACATGATGAAATGTGGCTTGTGGTAGAGGATGGTCCACTGCAAATACTTAAAGTCAACACTGTTGTACCTAGAGCAGCTACAGCGGAGGGAAAAAAAGTTGTTGCTGAAGCAAGACCAGCCATGGTTGAAAAAACTAGGACTGAGTGGACAAATGATGATAGCCAGAGATACAACCTGACAGTGTATCCAAGGATATTCTCCACAAGACATTGGACAAAGACATGTTCAACAAAGTCAAATCTTGCAAATCAGCAAAAGAGATTTGGGAAAAGCTAACCTTAATTTGTGAAGGATCAGAGCAAATTAAGGAAAATAAATTATTTGTTGTTGTTCAAAAATTTGAAAATTTTAAAATGCTTGCAGGTGAAACTCTGGATCAGCTGGATGCGAGATTTATAGAAATTACAAATGAGCTTTCAGCTCTGAGGAAAGAGTATACACAGAAGGAAATGTGTATGAAGATCTTAAGAAGCCTCCCAGCTGAATGGGAAATGAAGGTTATGGCCCTAAGACATTCTTTGGACCTCTCAAGAACATCTAATCATGAGATATTCTCATACCTCAAAGCCTACGAGTTTGAGCTGAGAAGAAAAGAGCAAGAGGAGACAGTTGTACCCAAGACAGCTGGACTATTGGCCAGTGAAGGGAAAAGGGCTGAGCCAAAGGAAGCCATAGACCAGGAGGAGATTGCCCTGATGGTTAAAAGATTCAACAAGTTCTTCAATAAGAACTACAAAAGGAATAAGGGTGAAACCTTCAGAAGACATTCAACACCCTTAAAGACAACGGAAGATAGGCCACCCAAGAGAGCAAAGCATCAAAGAGCTGATTATCAGAAAGCTAATAATCAAAGGTCAAACAGAGCTGATCAGAGAGATGAGAACCTTTGTTGGAATTGCAGACAACCAGGACATTTTGCTGTTGATTGTTCCTATCCACCAATCAACAAGTACAGGAATGAAGAAGAAAGAAAGTTCTTCAGGGAAAGAAGACAAGAAAAGAAGAAAGACATGTTGGTTGTTGAGACTGCTGAGTCAGCCAAGTGCAAAGAGGCAACAAACTCATATAGTAGTGAAGCAGACTACTCAAGTGATTCTGAGAAAGCGGCCATGATCTGCCTCATGGCCAATAAACAAGATCAAGAAGATGAGGTACACTCTAACTCATCTCATTCTGATTCAAGTGATAGTGACTGTGATACACACTTTATCACCCACTGATCTTTATGACTCATTAGGCAAAATGATAAAAGATTTTGAACACATAAAATCCTCACACACAATTCTAAATGAGGAGAACAGCCAGCTTAAAAGCCAAAACTCACAGCTGACCAAAGAGCTGGTACTCTGAGTCAAATAGTTGATGAGAACACTAAGCTGAAGGCTGAAAATGCCAAGATCATAGCAGAGTTAGCTACTACAGAAAAGAGGGAAAAAGATCTTAAAAATATGATTGCCTCATTTACAAAAGCATCCAAATCATTGAATGAACTTATTATGAGCCAAAAGGAATGTGGAGACAAGACAGGCATAGGATTTAATTCCTTTGTGCATAGTCAAACTCCAAGAGTCGTTTTGGAAAAAGGATCTTCAGGTAATGGAGCATCCCAAAAACCCAAAACACCAAATGTTGCACACACATCTATTCCAAAGCACAATCAAAATCATACTGGCCTTGGATATAAAGGGACATGAAAGCAGCCAGTTGAGTATGCTAAGAGGACAACTTAGAAGAAATTCAGCCGAGTTCCTCAGCAAACTCCAAACAGAAAATACACTATGAAAAGCAAATAGAGCTACCAAAAACCCCATAAATTTCATCAGAAAAATACCAATGATGGGAATGGTAAAAAATATCCAAACTATGTTGATTGGAATAAGTGAGACATTAGCAAAGAACTATGGAATACATGCCAAAATGGCAAAGACCTAAACATCAGCAAAGGTCATTCCAAAGGCAAAAGATCTTTTATCAGCACACATATGCACCCAAGCACTACACTCAGAAATACCAGAACTACCCCAAGAAAGCAATTGTTAAAATACACACAGTCACACAGACAAAAGAGACAGATGTATGATCCTAAAACTCCCAAGAAATTTGCCAATGTGCACTATGACTAATGGCACAGATAGATGGCAACCACTTAGAGTCAGACCATTTGGCTATAGGTTGGTTGGAGCATCTTATAGAGCTATCCCCTCAAGACCCAGACAAGTATGGGTACCTACAAACTGATTTCGTTGATTGCAGGTTCAAGAAACAGCTGAGTGCCAAGGAACCTGGTACATGTATAGTGGCTATTCCAGACATGTGATAGGAAATAAGAAAAACCTATCAAGATTCAAGGAGATTAGAGGTGCAAAAGTTATATATGGAGGAAATGAAACTCAAGGGGAGATCAAAGGCACAGGATCCATCAAGAAAAATGGATTGGAAATCACAGATGTTACTTATGTTGAAGGGCTCAACTTCAACTTCTTAAGTATCAGCCAACTCTGTGACAAAGGCTACAATGTAGGATTCAACATGGGGATATGCTAAATCAATGATGCTGAATCAAATGAAATAGTGTTGCAAGGGTCAAGGCAAAATAATATGTATGTGGTAGATTGGTCTACTGCTACACAAAGCACATGTCTGCAAGCAAAGAGCACAACCGAATCAAGTTGGTTGTGGCACAAGAAGCTAAGTCACCTGAATTTCAAGACAACCAACAAGCTTGCAAGGAGTTATCTTGTAGAAGGTTTGCCAGGCTCAGTGTACAAGAAAGAAAGTGTATGTGATTCATGCCAAATGGGAAAGCAAATCAAATCTTCTTTCAAGGATAAGCCAAGTCCTTCTTCAACAAGGATTTTACATCTGTTGCGTATGAATTTATTTTCTCCAGTTGAGCCAGCTAGCATAAGTGGAAATAAATACACCCTAGTAGTGGTGGATGATTATTCAAGATATACATGGACAATTTTCAGGTGTAAAAAGAAGGAAGCTTTGCAGAAGTTACCTCATCTAATGAAAAGAGTTCAAAATGAGAAGAGTCAAACCATTATAAAAATAAGACCTGAGAGGGGAACTGAGTTTGTCAATGGGATAATAACTCAATATTGTGTTGAAAATGATATTGCTCATGAGTTATCAGCTGCAAGGACTCCACAACAGAATGGAGTAGCTGAAAGAAGGAACAAAACTCTCAAGGAAGCTGCAAGGACAATGTTAGCTGAAGCTGGATTGCCTAAGAGATTTTGGGGTGAAGCCATAAATACAGCATGATAAACCCAAAATAGAGGCATGATCAACAGACAATTGACCAAGACTCCTTATGAAATTTGGACAGGGAGAAAGCTAAATGTTGGATACTTCAGGATATTTGGATGTATGCTTCATCCATAATAATGGCAAAGACAATTTGAAGGCTTTTGATGCTAAAGCTGATGAAGATATCTTTTTGGGATACTCAGCTAAGAGTAAAGCCTATAGAGTGCTGAACAAAAGGACTATGGTGACAGAAGAGTTTATCCATGTGGTTTTTTATGAACCTATGTAAGTGGAGAACACATTGATGAGTTAGCTGATAAGCTGAATCAACCAACTATGCAGAAGAGTCCTTTTGTGGAAGCTAAAGTGAGAGAACTCAACCCAGATGAAGATGGGATAGCTAAATCCCAAAGACAGCTGGAAGGTCTACAGCTGAATGAAGATGAAAGAGTTGTTCAAGACAACTTAGCTGCGAGACGGCTAAATCCAGCTGACTTACTCCAACCTAATGTGAGATAACTGAGAGACCATCCACCAGAATTAGTCATTGGAGATGTTAGAGATGGCATAAGAACCAGATCCAGAGCACAACATGAAGCCATGTTCACTTGTTTTATTTCCCAGATAGAGCATAAAGACGTGTCTCAAGCATTGGATTCCACACATTGGATTCAGGCCATGCAAGGAGAGTTGAATCAGTTTGAAAGAAACAAAGTATGAGAATTAGTTCAAAGGCCAACCCATCAAAATGTTATAGGTACAAATTGGGTTTTCCGAAACAAGATGAATGAGGAAGGATCTGTTGTTTGAAACAAATAAAGATTGGTAGCCAAAGGGTATTGCCAAGAAGAAGGTATAGATTTTGATGAAACCTTTGCTCCTGTTGCAAGGTTGGAAGCAATAAGGATGTTTCTTGCTTATGTTGCACATAAGAACTTCACTGTATATCAAATGGATGTGAAGAGTGCATTTCTAAATGGATTGTTAGAGGAAGTGAACAACCTCTTGGTTTTGAGCAGAAAACTATTGGAGATAAGCTCTACAAGCTCAAGAAAGCACTATACGGATTGAAACAAGCACCAAGACCATGGTATGACACATTGTCTCAATTTCTAACTGACAATGGATTCATCAAAGGCAAAGTTGACAGAACACTCTTAAGAATTCAAGATGGAGAGAGTATACTGCTTGTTCAAATATATGTGGATGACATCATTTTTGGTTTCACAAACAAAGAGCTGTGTGAGATGAGCATGATGGGAGAGCTGACTTTCTTTCTAGGACTTCAAGTTAAACTATTGAAGGATGGAACCTTCATAAGTCAAACAAAGTATAACAGAGATTTAATGAGAAGTCTTCGGTGAAAATTCTAATGTATACTTCAGTCAAGATGGACATTGATGCAGATGGCAAAGCTGTTCATCAAATTAGATATAGAGCCTCCATTGGATCTTTGCTCTATCTAACAGCAAGCAGGACTAACATCACTTTTGTAGTAGGTCTATATGCAAGATTTCAATCTGCACCAAAGGAGAGCCACATGACTGCAGCCAAGAGAATCCTAAGATATTTGAAGGGATGCCAGGAAGTCGGCATATGGTATCCAAAGGAAGGTGGATTCAAGGTGGTTGGTTACTCGGACTCATACTATGCTGGATGTAGAGTTGACCGGAAGAGTACTTCAGGTACATGTCAAATGCTTGGAAGTACATTGGTTTCTTGGTTCAGCAAGAAACAAAACTCAATAGCTACATCCACATCTGAAGCAAAGTACATAGCTGCGGGCAGCTGTACAACAGCTGAGAGATTATGATATTGAACAAAAAGAGATTCCATATATGTGTGATAACACTAGTGCTATTGCAATCACTCAGAATCCAGGGTTGCACTCAAAAACAAAGCACATTGATGTCAGATATCATTTTATAAGAGATCACGTTGAAAAGAAAAATATCACTTTGGAATGCATCTCAACTGATAAGCAATTAGCTGATATATTCACAGAGCCTTTATGTCAATCAAGGTTTGAAGAGCTCAAGAATGATTTAGGGTTAATTGAGCTGAGTTAGGAAACTCGGAAACACTCAATAAGTCGAAAAAAGATGAGTATGTTGAAAAAGAGCAAGTTTCATATTTCAGCCAAGTGAAACAGCCAGTCGGGAAGTTAGCTGTATCGAGTTAGCTGACAGCTGAGTTACATCATGAGAAGAGAGAAGCAGAGTTGAGTCACTTTGGATATAAGCTGAATCATTTATGACCTAAGTGACAAAAACACAGTCATTTTAATTAAGTGAGAATGTTTTGAAGAATGACGTGAGCGTAATAATGACTGTCAGTACAAAAGCTGCACAGTAAACCATGTGATTCGATATAAATGCTGCCGCATTTAATGTGGGGAATTTACTGTGGATTTGAAGCTCTAATCTCGACCGTTTATCTCGATCGAAAATTTCAAACTCCAAAAGACGTCCTTTCACGTTCCTCATATACGAACTATTCATCTCCAGCAAAGAAAGAGCATTTTCTCTGTTACTAAGTGCAAACCCTAGTTCTTACAAGCAAGATTTCTCGTGTTTTAATTGGTAGAAACTTCTGAAAATGGCCCCAACTCATGATTTCTAAAATCTTTCCAAGCAAATCCACACTGGTTCTTCTGTGGATTTTGAAGGAATGATCAAACAGGGTGTCTATGAAGCCTTGGTCAAGAAGATAGCTGAAAAATTGGAGAAGTCCGGCCTGAAGGACTTTTTGACAATGCAGTTCACACATATGTACCTTGAAGAGGTAGCCATGTTCTATGTGAACGCAGAGGTGCATGACGATGAAATCAGGTCTTTTGTCCACAACAAGGTCATCAAACTCACTGCAAAAAACCTTGATGAGCACTGCTTTTTACCCACGGAGGGATTGAAGGACATCGCTGAGAAGGATGTCGACTTAGTTGTTGCTTGGAAAGAAGTTGCCAAGCCGGAGTGTGCTGCAAAGGTTGTGTATACAGCCAAGAAAGAATCTTTGAAGGATGACTGCCATAAGCTGATGGACGTCATCTCAAAATGTGTGGACATGAAGTTTGGAAGCTTCAATCAGCTATCCAAGACTAAGCTGATCGTGATGGCTGCGATCATGCAAGAGAAGAAAGTCAACTGGGCCGAGTTTGTTTTCAGCCAAATTTGCCAGAATGTGCTAAATAGGACCTACAAGGAGGATGGGTCCTTTGGATGTTCCTTAGGTTATGGCCTGGTGATTGGCCATCTAATGGAGGCAAAGTGTATTGCTCTCCACCATGGCAAGCCCTTTCATGCCAACAAGTGAATGTTCAAGGTGAATCATTCCGAAGCCCAGAAGAAGGCTCATGCCAGAAAGGCTGATACTAGTGAGGGGGAATCAGCTGATCCCGAAGACACATCTGAGACCCTCCAGCCAAAAAGAGAGTTGTGGTACCCAAGCCTGCTCCTGCTCCCGCAACCAAATCAAAGAAAGCACATGCTCCCGCAGCTAAGTCCAAAGCTCCTGCCCATGCAGCCGAGTCACCTGCCCCTGCAGCCGAGATAGAGGAACCCCAAATTTGCTCCCCTATCGTGAAGAAGAAGATGACTGCCAAGTCAAGAAAGGCAGTTGCCTCTAAGAAATGAGCTGAGCCCCTGCGACTGAAGAATCTACATAGGTGGAACCTGAGATCCAGCTGGTTCGCACCAAAAGAAGACGGTTGTTCAAGCATTCTGGGCTTGAGAAGACAGCTGAATCTGGCACCCAGCCAGAGAAAGAAATTGAGACTGTTGATGCTCAGGAAGAGCAGTCTCCAGAAGTTGTTGATGTACCTGAGAAGACTGCTGATGATGATTATCAGAGGATCCACGAAGACCCAACTGTGCGGCAAACAACTGAGGAAATGGAAGTAGCTGAGACAACAGAACCTATGCAAGAACTACACTATTTATTCGATTTTCTTGTAGAAGAAGTATTGAGGATACATATATGGAGCATTGTGTGATTGATTTGCTATGATTTACTTTGATTATTCTATGGAGCATATTATCAAACACTTGGTAGGCATCAGGAATTGGCGAATAATTTTCATGAGTTGTTGATTGGTTATCGATTGGGCATTGATATTTAGGGTGTTAGTGACTTTGATTCTCCACAATTGTATTGATGTTGAAATATGGGACTTAGTTCTTGATTTAAAACTTGTGGGGATGAGACATGAGTTCACCATATTCTTGTTGTTACTTTGTTTATTCAGAATCTCACATGTGCTTTTGTTAGGTACTACAGTGAAACAAGTGGCTATGGCAGACAGAAGAAGGAGACAAAGAGAGAGGGCACCCCAGAACATAGACCCGAATAGCCCCGTAGCTTACGAGGTAGAACTCTCTGAAGATGCTGACATTGAAAGATGGAACATGTTGGTCACCCAGCCTATGACCCCTACAAGATACGTTGATGACGAGTGTACCCGAATCCTTGGGATACATGATGACGTCTGGAAATTTTTCGAGAGGGTCGGGTGGACTGCTGTAGGTCCCAATGGGTGTAAGTGTAAGGTTTAGAAGGGGGGGTTGAATAAACCTTACCAAATTTTCGATTTAGTCCTTTTAAATATACAGAGTTGATACTACACAGCTGTGTCCTTGATGGACAAATCATTTAGTCAATCAAGAGAGTTAATCTCTCAAAAGACTCAACTGAGCTGTTGATGGAGTAACTCAGCTGTTGGCTCTAAATTAACTCAACTGTGGTTTTGTTTTAAGCGGAAGACTTAACACCCTTAAGTTTGATTAAGCAATAATTTAGTGCTTGGTTTAGTACTTAAATTATCAAGTGGATAGCAAATTTATCAGCAGATATAAGCAGTTAAAAATGCAGGAATTAAAGTGCTAAAATGTAAATGACACAATGAAATTTTTATAGAGGTTCGACGATGGGGTAATTCTTCTACTCCTCTCTTCTCCAACTCCTGGAGGAATCCACTAGGTAATGATGAGAATACAAAGTGGTAACATCCCGGATACAAGTCTTGATCACACAAATGACTTGATCCTTTGGGACTCGATGCGAGACGCCTTGATCACTCACCAAGGCTTCTCGTACGACTCGGCTTCTTCTTCACAGGGCACCGCTTGCCTTGCTACTACAGCTCACTTGCTCAAGCTATTTGGATTTGATCACGAAGCCCTCCAAAAGCTTAAGACTTGGTTCGACCTTGAACCTTCCTACAATCCTTCGTGGAATGTAGACCCCTTGTTTTCAGTATTTTCCTCTTCAACTGATTGAAGTTATATTTCCTTCACAGGTGAGTGTTGGATTGATGTTCTTCGTAGTGTAGGCTTGAGGATTGAGAATATTTCAGATTTTCTAATAATTGCTTGAACGTTTTTAGTTCAGATCTATCTCTTGTGTCACTTGTGTCTGCTCTTTTATTCTCAAATAAACTCCTCAGCCTTTTATAGTGATCTTTCAAAAATTTGCCCGTTGAAGAGATAGGCTTATTTTTGAAAGTCACTTGCAGTCGTTGGCTTGTCTTGTTGCAGTCCTTGGAATTGCCATTTCCTCGTATGAATTGTTCTTTCACCTTTTCGAGTTCGACACGGTGTAGTGCTTCCCATTGTTCATTCCATTTGCACGCTTCGGGACCGAGCACTCCGAGAAAGGTGGTATGGAGATATTACTTGTTTAAGTAATTCTCTTGATTTCGTCGCAACGGATCTTTTACGATTATCTCGACTTGTTGCATTTCCTTGCTTTCCCAGGTGACTTGGAGTCGCTTCCAATCATTGGATGACTCTTCATCACTTCAACTTGAGACTTGGCTTTTCTTGAGTTGACTTGACCGATACTCCACTCACCGCATCTCAATCGCTTCTTCAAGAGAGTTCCCGTCTACTCTTCTTTGCCATACTCACTGTCTCGCAATGAGTCTTCCTTCTAGTCTTCGATTGTCTTCTTGCATGTTAGGGCGTAGGCGACTTTAACTCGGCTTGGCCACTCTATTTATTACAATGCATTTTACAACAAGAATTGGGGTGCCAACTTTCTATTCTAAGTTTTACAAGGCATTCATCAAAATCTAAACAATAAATTTCCTAACAATATCCCCCTTTTTGATGATGCCAAAACTTAAATCATTCAAAAATGCAAATAGCAAAGATACATACATATAGTGTATTGACATAGAATGTATGCGCAGAATCAATCCTTTTATTGATCATAACATTCTTGTTCTTTTACACAATCATTTACAAGGTGTATCGAGCACATATTTGTCTACACGAAAATAAAGAATTTGACTTTATTTGAAGACTTACATTGTATGTATTTACATTATAAAATACACGAAGGGGTGGACAAAGAACACTTCATCTCCTTCGCCGCTCTTTCTTTCATCTTGTTCAAGATCTTCTTCTCTTTCTTCTCTTTTTCATCGTCACCGCTTTCTTTTTCTTTTCATATGCCTTCTGGCACTTCATCTCTTCTTATTCTTTCCTCGTCTTTCCTCCCATAGCTGAGTTTGTCTCTTGTTTTCTTCTTCTATTCTTTTTGCATACTCAGCGTTACTTTTAGCCACTTGCAAATTTGCTACTTGGTCATGCCCACCAAAGAGATACCTCCTTTCTTTCCCGGATCTACGTATTCAATATTTTTGGGCGGAGGCCTGGGTCCAAACCTCTTCCTCCACCACTACTTTTTCCTCTACCTCGGCGTGTATTGTCTTTGGGTCTTCTTCTTTCCACCGAGTGACCACGGAGTGACCAAAGCAGAGTGATCGCCGTAGTCTGTCGCTCGTCGCCTTCTTCACATAACGTGAGACCCTTTTCCCAAGATAAGTCCCAAGCTTGCGCCATAGACATTTTTGCAAAGTATCCTTCGGATGCGGCGTTTTAAATTCATCAACTAATCGTGGCTCTGTCCGACATCCGAAATGGCATAAGTGTCTCTCGCTCACGGAATGCCTCCATGTTCTTTCAAGATGTTCATAACCCGGCATCCATTCTTCCTTCCACTTCCTTCATCCCCGCTTCAATTGTTTTTCTCTTTTCACCATAGATATAGCAGAGTGTTGGAGTGGCGAGTCATAGGGAGTTTGGCGATAATGTCACCGTGTGAGACCTTGTTGGGGGTTTGTGCAATCATCAAGGTCACATCTCACGATCCTTCCCCCTCAACAAGCTTTCCTTTCTTTTTGTTTCAACACTTCCTCACCGACTTTCCCTTCGCAATGTTTCCTTCCTTCTCAACTTCGATCCCCTTGCGCTTTTAGGTATTCCTCTTCCCCTTTTTGGCATCACCAAAGGAGAGAGGAACGCCCGAAACAGACTTGCAAGCGGAAGTCGAGCCTCACGATAGTTGAGTTTTGTCTTGAGTCTGCTGCAGAGTATGCGGACGGAATTCGGATCGAGTAGCGTTGGACTCTGCTTGAAATCAGCTTCATCTCACCATGAGAAGGCTGAATTTTGTATTCATGGTCTCTTCCAAGCGCCGTAGATCACTCTTGTTTTTCTCACGCAGCAGCCTTAAGCTCGGCAATGTGAGCTTCATGCATGTGCTCAATATGCTCTCTCGGCCTTTTTGCATCAAAGCATTTTCACTCTCCATACCGCCAGCTTGTTGAACAATGTTCAAGTATCTAACTTGTTCCACACGCATTGTTTGTCTTTGTTGCCACCATTCCCGATCCGGATCAAGTTATGCCTCTTAAATCGCCAGTGAGATTGGCATCTCTGTTGTCGATCCGCATGTCCATAGAGGCCTGATGCCTCTCCATCCGTTCAATCTCGCGAATAATGCCTTGAACAC
The DNA here is from genome assembly GCA_016081115.2 of Rehmannia glutinosa. Lineage (NCBI taxonomy): Eukaryota > Viridiplantae > Streptophyta > Magnoliopsida > Lamiales > Orobanchaceae > Rehmannia > Rehmannia glutinosa. Next base: position 43,538,391 of record CM071935.1, on the reverse strand, counting down.
TTCGCGGACTTCACTTGATTTCTTCCGTTGCGGTGACGGCCATGCAAATCAAAATCATAATCACCGGAACAATGGTGCCGGATGGAAAAACGGAGCTGGTGCGTGGTAGCGTGCGCGTTCGTTCTCGACTCTTCATGGAGGTCGGGTACCTCCAGGGAAAAATGTAAAGATTCTATAAAGGATTCATCACCGCCAACCGGGATTTGTTCGATGATGAGCGGTGCGCTTGAAGTTCTTTTTAGGAATCGAACCTGCTGACTTGAGGAGCTGCGCAGATGGACTCGTTCACCGGGTTTTGTTGTGAAGTGCACCCACTTGCGAGCCTCAATTGTCTCAACAACCGTTGGTCTCACCGATTTTTCCAATTGAGTAGACCGGTCCTCGGCCTTATCGGAGCGTCATCGGATGATGATGAGATTTCCATTGGTGGCTCATCATCAAAATTAAATGTTTGACGAGTAGTCTTGGGATCGACTTGCTCGTGCTTGGGACATCCGCAACAGTCTTTTGGATCTCATCACGGGGGATGACTCGCTTTCTTCTTCTTCGCCTTCGATCCCGAAAGGTTACATCGATTATCCTGGGAATCATGAAGTGCGCTTATCTCCTTCTCGGATGGGTCGATGATAGCGGGAGGGATGTTCTCTACTTGACTTCTTTACCCCGGAAGTCTCAACCTCCCGTGGGCCTTCATTACCTCCAAAGAGTCTCTCTTTGCGCAATGAGAGGCCTTGGTCCTCCCTTTCGATAGTGTCACTTTGTCTTAGGGTCTTCTATGGTGGCATCCATTGGAGTCTCAACCCCATGGATTGCACTTTCATCGCCCCAGTGTTAACTCCCGGTCGTTCCTTCCTCGTGCCTCGACCGCATCGCAGCGTTATTAGCCTTCGAGCGATTGGCACCTCACCGAGACAGTCTCAATCGTTTGAGCTTCGTTGATGGCAACTTGTTGTTCTTCTTGTGTTTGTATTTTCTCTACTTCGCCTCATTGATTCGTTGTGAGTCATCTCGCAACATCCTCCGACCTTGCTACGCGGTGGAGGGAGTTTCCCCCTCAATTTGCGCACCACCGAGTGACTTGGAATGGGGTCACTCATCTCCAAGCTCCCTATTGCTTTTCGATTGAATGTTCAGCCATTAGGGCAGGTGGTAAAACACCTTCAATAAAGGGGTTGGCTCGACAGGGTCCCCACTATCCCGGTTTCATCGCCATGTCCCTTATTGCCTTCTTCCGAGTGAGTCGGGAAGTGGTGGCAAAGAAAACAACGGGGCGATTTGCTGAACCACTCCCATTGGATCGATTTCGAGCCGTGTTCGAGGACTCTCCTGGTCCCTCCATCGATCTTTGCTCGTGAAGGATTCTCGATTCATGCAATGCTTGCTTTGCATTTGCAACTCTTCTCGTGGCGCGGCATTCTCGGATCCTCATCACTTTCGGAGAAGACATCAAGGAGAGGATGTGTGTGTTCTGTGGTGCCGAGATAGGGCGGATGCTTGCCTTCTCACGTGCCTCGGCTTCCTCTCGCTTGCTTTTCTTTCTCTTTGTCCTTGAAGATCTGCAGGGATGTCCGTGCGATTGTCTTCATCCAGTCTTTGAGCAGCACGTGGTTAGTCCAAGGAAGTTTAACAGCCTCCTCTTCTTCTTCTATAAACTCGGGCCGTTGGAACTGTTCCTTGATTTACTCAACTTCCATTTCCTCCACTCACGCAGACGATTTTGAATGTCCGGGTAAGGTGGAGATAGGATCATCACATCACTATCCGCTCTAGCGCTTTCTTCTTGTGTTTCACTTGTGTGAACTACGATTGTGTCTTGAGTTGCCTCTGATCGCCTTGAGACTTGGTTTTTCATCAACTACATCCGAGACTCTACTTCTCCGATAGTCTCCGATGTCTGCTCCAAATGAGTGGTGACTCGGCCCGGTTTCTCAAGCTCGGAGTGCTTGATGATTCTTCTTCGTCTCCTAGTTTGTACCGAGAGGAATTTCTCGTTCGAGACGGTGTCCTCTCGAGTCTTGGGCAATGGGGGCCGTCTTGGTGTCTTTTTCGAGGAGCGGGCCGTCTTGGCTTCTCGCCTTCTCCTCTTTTGACGATCGGAGAAGGTATTTGTGAGTCCTTCTCGACCGCTGCTGCAGCGGGCGGAGACGCGGCCGCAGGGGCGGGTGACTCGCTTTGCGGGGGGGAGCATGTTTGGCTTTCTTTGCTGCGGGAGCAAGTCTTCTTAGCAAACAAGTGCAGGGGCGACTTTCTTCTTGGGTGGAGAGGAAACAACAGTATCTTGAGGGTCACCGATTCCCCTCACTTGTGTCGCTCTCTTGGCGTAGGCTCTCTTCAGCGCCGAGAGGGTTTGCTCGAACATCCTCTTGTTAACATGGAATGCCTTCCCATGTCTAAGAGGGACTCCTTTCACCTCCATCACCGGCCAATCACTAGGCCATATCCTAGGGATCCTCCAAATGTGCCATCTTCCTTGAAGGATTTGTTCCCTACGTTAAGGGCAGAGTCTGCTTTGAGACAAACTCAGCCCGATTTATCTTCTTTTTCTCGCGATGATTGCAGCCATTACAATCGCTTTGCTTTTGATGATTGGTCAAAGCCGCCAAATTTGATGTCAATACATTTGGCAACTATGTCCAACAACTTGTGATCATCCTCCTTCAGCCAGCTCTTGTTTGTTTGTGTATACTATTTTATCAAAGACAGATCGGGCTTGGCTTTTTTTCCAAGCATCGGCCAGTTTACATCATCCTTCGTTAATCTCGATGCTCCTTCTGTAGTAGTGAGCAATGTTCACCAAATCCTTGGCGAGAGATAGTCACCGCTTTCCGTGAATGATGACTTTATTCCTTCATCGTGAATCTCAGCATTCATGTAGAATTGTGCGACCTCATCCACATAGGTCATCGGATATTCTAACGTCAGAAATGGTTTCAGCCCGGACGTTTCCAATTTTTCAGCGATTTTCTTCACTAGGGTGTCGTCGGACCCCTATTTCACCATTCCGTCGAAATCCACAGTAGACCCGGTGTGGATTTGCTTCCCTAATTTGACAAAGTCGTAGGTTGGTGCCATTTTTCAGGATTTTATCAAAGAAAAACTTAGAGATTGATTTGAAGATAGATTGGGTTTCGAGAGAATTTTTGCCTTTGCTTTTGAGAGAAAGAAATGAATAGTTTTGATAGTGTGAGAGAGAAACGGACGGAAATGGTTTAAGTATGGTTTATGAAAGGACGTGCGGGTGGTTTTTGAAATGTGATCGAAATCAACGGCTTAGATTTTGCACGCCTATTTAGCATTTAATGTCTCGTATTTAATGCGGCAAAGATTTATATCCAATCATAAGCTTGGTGTGCGGCTTTATGTCCGTACACATCATCATTATCTTTGGCGTATACCTTAAAACATTCCCGCTTAGTCAAAACGACACAGTGTTTTTGTCACTTTGCTCATAAGTGACTCAAATTTAACCCTTAGTTGATTTAACTCTACTTCTCACAGCTTCTCTTGGTGACTCAAATTATCGGTCACCGACTTTTGTAGTTTTTCCGATATAATCTGATGATTCTTGAAATGATTTACGTGTTCACTCTTTTTTTTTTTTTTCACCTCCTTTTCTGTTCCATTTCTTTTCTTTGATTCTTCTGAGTGTCAGCTCAGTTCAATCAACCCCAATTCATGTTTGAGTTCTTCAAATCTTGACTCACATAATGGTTTTGTGAAGATGTCAGCCAATTGTTTATCAGTTGAGACATATTCCAAGATGATGTCCTTCATTTCAACATGATATCTTATGAAGTGATATCTGACATCGATATGCTTTGTTCTTGAGTGCAACACAGGATTTTGAGTAATGGCAATTGCACTTGTGTTATCACACATGATTGGAATTTCTTTTTCTTCAACTTCATAGTCTCTCACTTTCTCATCCATAGGACTTGGGCACAACAATTTTGCCAGCCTATGTATTCTCGTTGGTGTAGAGGTGGCTATTGAATTTTGCTTCTTGCTAAACCAGAAATCGCTTGTTTCCTAGCATTTGACATGTGCACGAAGTGCTCTTCCCGTCCACTCTGCATCCAAAGATAGTCGAATCAATAGCCAATTAGCTTGAATCCACCTTCCTTTGGATACCATAGGCCTACTTCTTGGCTTCCTTTCAAGTATCTCAATATTCTCTTAGCTTAGCTTTGTCATATGGCTCTCTTTTGGAGCAGATTGAAATCTTGCACATACACCTACAAAGAAAGGTGATGTCCGGCCTCGCTTCTTTGTGAGATAGAGCAATGATCCAATAAGTGCTCAGTATCTAGTTTGATCTACTGAGGCTTGCCATCCGCATCCATGTCCATTTTGACGATGTATTCATTCGTATTTTTACGAAGACTTATCCTCCATTCCAAATTTCTTCATTAAATCTCTGGTGTATTTTGTTTGACTTATGAAGGTTCCATCCTTCAAATGTTTCACTTGGAGTCCAAGGAAGAATGTCGCTCTCCCATCATGCTCATTTCAAATTTACTTTGCATTAGGTTTGAAAACTTTTCACACATGACTCTTTGTTTGTGGATCCAAAAATGATGTCATCCACATATATTTGAACAAGCAAAGATACTCTTTTTTGTCTTGAATTCTGAAAATTGTTCTATCTACTTTTCCTTTTGTGAATCCATTTTCGGTTAGGAATTGTGACAAGGTATCATACCATGCTCACGGGTGCTGTTTCAATCCATATAGAGCTTTCTTGAGTTTGTATACCTTATCTCCAAGAGTCTTCTGCTCAAATCCTGGAGGTTGTTCAACATACACTTCTTCTTCCAATAAACCATTTAGGAATGCACTTTTTACATCCATCTGATATACAATGAAATTCTTGTGAGCTGCATAGGCAAGAAACATCCTTATAGCTTCCAATCTTGCTACAGGGGCAAATGTTTCATCAAAATCTATCCCTTCTCTTGGCAATATCCTTTGGCTACTAGTCTTGCTTTGTTTCTTACCACAGAGCCTTCCTCGTTCATCTTATTTCTGAACACCCATTTGGTGCCAATAACATTTTGATGTATGGGTCTTTGCACTAATTCCCATACTTTATTTCTTTCAAACTAATTCAGCTCTTCTTGCATAGCTTGAATCCAATGTGTGTCATCCAATGCTTGTGACACGTCTTTGGGCTCTATTTGCGATATGAAGCATGTGAACATTGCTTCTTGTTGAGTTCTGGATCTTGTTTTGACACCTTCTCTTATATCTCCAATGACAAGTTATGGTCTCTCAATCTTACATCAAGTAAGTTAGCTGGATTGATCGGCTTGGATGGTCGCTCTCTCGTAATCACTTAGTTAAATTTTCATCTTTTTGAGATTCAAACTATCTCATCTTCTTCTTCAATTGATAATTCCACTTGACTTGAAAGATAGGGACTCTTCTCGTATGGTTGGATGATTCACTTATCACCGACTCTTCAATGTCTTCACCATTTACATTTGGCTCATCGAATACCACATGAATGGATTCTTCCGCAACCATAGTCCTTTTGTTGAGTACTCTGTAGGCTTTGCTTTCAAATTCACCGAGTATCCTAAGAAGATACCTTCATCGATTTAGCATCAAAAGCCTTTAGATTGTCTTTGCCATTGTTGTGGATGAAGCATTTACATCCAAATATTCTCAATATGCAACATTTGGTTTTCTTCCATCCGGATCTCATAGGGAGTCTTTGTCACCGTATGTTTATCATACATCTGTTTTGAGTGTAGCAAGTGTTGATTGCTTCACCCAAAATCTTTTTGGTAACCCCCGCTTGACTAACATGGTCCTTGCCGCTTCTTTGAGGGTTCTGCTTTCCTTCTTTCGCAACTCCATTCTCATTTGTGGAGTCCTTGTCAGCTGATAGCTCATGACCAATACCATTTTCGATGCAATCTTGAGTTATTATTCCATTGACAAATTCGGTTCCTCTGTCGATCTTATTTTGATAATGGTTTGACTCTTCTCGTTTTGAATCCTCTTCATCGATTGTGGTAGTTTTTGTAGAGTTTCTTTCTTCTTACACATGAATATTGTCCATGTATATCTTGAGTAGTCATCTACTACCACCAAGGTGTATTTCTTTCCACTTATGTTGGCTGGTTCCACTGGGCCAAATAGATCCATATGAAGCAGATGCAATATTCTTGTTGAAGATGGACATGTCTTTTCTTTGAATGAAGATTTGATTTGTTTACCCTTCTGGCATGCATCACATATACTTTCCTTCTTGTATACTGAGTCTGGAAGTCCTTCCACAAGATTACTTCTTGCAAGCTTGTTAATCGTTTTGAAATTTAGGTGACTCAGCTTTTTGTTCCACAGCCAACTTGATTCAGCTGTGCTCTTTTGCTAGTAGACAGGTGTTGAGTGTTGCAGTTGACCAATCCATGACATACATATTCTTCTGTCTACATCCTTGCACCACAACTTCATTCGATTCAATATTCTTGATTTGGCATGTTCCCATGTTAAATCCAACATTGTAACCCTTGTCACAGAGTTGACTGATGCTTAGCAGGTTGAAGTTGAGTCCTTCAACATATGCAACGTCTGTGATTTCTAATCCATTCCTCTTGATGGATCCAATGCCTCTTATTTCACCAGGAGCTTCATTTCCTCCAAATATGACTTTTGCTCCTTTAACTTCCTTGAATTTTGACAGATTTTTCTTGTTTCCTGTCATATGTCCGGAATGACCACTATCCATGTACCAGGTTCCTTGGCACTCGGTTGTTCCTTGAACCTGCAATCAAGGAAATTAAGTTTTAGGTACCCATACTTGTCTGGGTCCTGAGGGGTTAGAATTGTAAGATGACCCAACCAACCTATAGCCAAATGATTTGACTCTAAGGGGTTGCCATCTATCGTGCCATAATCATAATTAATCCTGGCAAATTGCTTGGGAATTCTAGGTTCATACAAATTGTCTCTTTTGTCTGTATGCTGCATATGTGTTATAGTAATTGCCTTTCTTGGGTAATTGTGGTGTCTTTGAGTGTAGTGCCTAGGTGCATATGTGTCTTGATGAAAGCTCTTATACTTTTGGAATGGCCTTTGTTGAGTTCTAGGCCTTTGCCATTTGGGCTTATATTCCATAAGTCTATCTTTGATAGTTCACATTATTCCAATCGGCTTGGCTTGGATATTTTCTACCATTCCCATCATATGTATTTCTCTTATAGATTTTAAGGGTTTTTGGTAGCTCGCTTCTTCTTTACGAGTATTTTTTGTTTGGAGTTTGCTTTGAGAACTCGGTGAATCTCTTCTCACCGCCTTTTCAAATAAGCACTCAACTCGGCCGTTTTCCTTTTCCTTTATAACCAAGGCCAGTTTGCTTGTTATTGTGTTTTGGAGTGAATGTGTGTGCAACATTTAGAGTTTTGGATTTTTCAGACTCTTCATGGCTTGAAGATCCTTTTTCCAAAATTACTTTTGAGGTTTGACTTAGCACAGAGGAATTAAATCCTAAGCCTGTTTTGTCTCCACATTCTCTTTGACTCAAAATAAGATCATCCAATGATTTAGATGCCTTAGTGAATGAGGCAATAACATTCTTGAGGTCATTCTCCCTCTTCTCTATAGCAGCAATTTCTGCTATTAATTTAGCATTTTCAGCCTTTAAACTTTCATTCTCATCAGCTATTTGACTTAGAGTACTCGGCCTTAGTCACTTTGAGTTTTGACTCTTGAGTAGTTGTTTTTCCTCATTCAATAGTGTGTGTGAGGATTTAATGTGTTCAAAATCTTTCATCATTTTGCCTAATGAATCATAAAGATCGAGTGGGTGATGAAGTGTGTGTGTCACGATCACTATCACTGAGTCCGAGTTTGATGAGTTAGAGTGTACCTCATCTTCTTGGTCGGAGTTGATCTTGTTCTTTGGCCATCAAGCGGATCGGGGCTTCTTCTTCGTAGTCACTGAGTAATCGCTTCACCGCTCTCAATCACTGTCTCTCTTGTCTTAGTTTGTCTCGTGATCTCTGCAGCCCATCATTGCCTTTTTCTTTTCTTGTCTTCTTTCTCTCAAGACCTTTCTTTCTTCTTCATTCCCTCGTATTTGTTGACTACAGAGGATATGGGCGATTAATGGCATAGTGACCTGGTTGTCTACATTCGGATAGATATTCAACCTTTTGGTCACTCTTTCCATTCTTGGATTGTCACCCTTTGATATTCACCTTTTGATGATCTTCTCTTGGTGGCCTATCTTCCCTTGATTTGGAGGGAGCCGAGTGTCTTCGGAAGATTCACCCTTTCCTCTCTTGTAGTTCTTATTGAAGAACTTGTTGAACCTCTTAACCATCGTGGCTATTTCTTCCGGATCAATGACTTCTTTGACCTCGGCTCTCTTCCCATCTTTAACAATTAGAGCAAATTGTTTTGGGTACGATTGTCTCTTCCTGGTCTTTTCTTCTCACTCAAACTCGTAGGCTTTGAGGTCCGAGAATAATTCATGGTTGGATGTCTTTGATAGGTCCATGGAATGTCTCGATGCCATGACCTTCATTTCCCATTCACCGGAAGACTTTTAGGATCTTCATACACATTTCCTTTTGTGTATATTCCTTTCCAAGTGCATAGTTCATTTGTGATTTACGTGAGCCGAGCATCCATTGATCCAGGTTTTCTCCTGAGATCATTTTGAAGTTCTCAAATTTTTGTACACCACCGATAATTTGTTTTCTTTGATTTGCTCACGAGCCTTCACAAATCAATGTCACTTGTCCCGATTTCTTTAGCCGTTTTGCATGATTTGACTTTATTGAACATGGCTTTGTCCAAGGTTTTGTAAAGGATGTCCTTGGCTACATTGTCCAGGTTGTATCTTTTTCTCATCATTTGTCCACTCGGTTCTTGGTTTTTCAACCATGACAGTCCGGGAGCAACATCCTCTTCTCCTTCACCGCAGCTCTTCTTACAGATTGTGTTCACCTTTAAGATTTGCAGTGGCCCCCATCTTTCTATTACTATCCACATCTCATCATGTAATCTTTGATAGATGAGCCTCGCATACGAATTTTCCAATCATCAAATTCTTCAATTGTGAACATAGGGATGCGTGTGAAATTTGCTTCCATGATAATAACTTTTAATGATAAAAAGAGTTTTGAAAGTTTAAGTACTAAAGCGGACTTTGAAAAGTTTGGAGATCTAGTTCAAGAACTGGTCGGAGGGGGTTCAATGAACCAACCGCTCTGATACCACTTGTAGGTCCCAAGGGGTGTAAGTGTAAGGTTTAGAAGGGGGGGTTGAATAAACCTTACCAAATTTTTGATTTAGTACTTTTAAATATACAGAGTTGATACTACACAGCTGTGTCCTTGATGGACAATCAATTTAGTCAATCAAGAGAGTTAATCTCTCAACACTCAACCGAGCTGTTGATGGAGTAACTCACTTGTTGGCTCTAAATTAACTCAACTGTGGTTTTGTTTTCAGCGGAAGACTTAACACCCTTAAGTTTGATTAAGCAAGAATTTAGTGCTTGGTTTAGTACTTAAATTATCAAGTGGATAGCAAATTTATCGCAGATATATAAGCGAGTTAAAAATGCAGGAATTAAAGTCTTTGAAATGTAAATGACACAATGAAATTTTTTAGAGGTTCAAGATGGGGTAATTCTTCTACTCCTCTCTTCTCCAACTCCTGGAGGAATCCACTAGGTAATGATCGAGAATACAAAGTGGTAATGTCCGGATACAAGTCTTGATCACACATCCGACTTGATCCTTTGGGACTCGATCTGAGACGCCTTGATCACTCACCGGCTTCTCGTGCGACTCGCTTCTTCACAGGGCGGCAATTGCCTTGCTACTACAGACTCACTTGGTCAAGCTCTTTGGATTTGATTACGAAGCCCTCCAAAAGCTTAAGACTTGGTTCGACCTTGAACCTTCCTACAATCCTTCGTGGAATGTAGACCCCTTGTTTTCAGTATTTTCCTCTTCAACTGATTGAAGTTATCTTTCCTTCACAGGTGAGTGTTGGATTGATGTTCTTCGTAGTGTAGTCTTGAGGATTGAGAATATTTCAGATTTTCTAATAATTGCTTGAACGTTTTTAGTTCAGATCTATCTCTTGTGTCACTTGTGTCTGCTCTTTTATTCTCAATTAAACTCCTCAGCCTTTTATAGTGATCTTTCAAAAATTTGCCCGTTGAAGAGATAGGCTTATTTTTGAAAGTCACTTGCGATCGTTAGCTTGTCTTGTTGCGATCCTTGGAATTGCCATTTCCTCGTATGAATTGTTCTTTCACCTTTTCGAGTTCGACACGGTGTAGTGCTTCCCATTGGTTCATTCCATTTGCACGCTTCGGGACTGAGCACTCCGAAAGGTGGTATGGAGATATTACTTGTTTAAGTAATTCTCTTGATTTACGTGCAACGGATCTTTTACTGATTATCTCGACTTGGCTGCATTTCCTTGCTTTCCCCAGGTGACTTGGAGTCGCTTCCAATCATTGGATGACTCTTCCATCACTTCAACTTGAGACTTGGCTTTTCTTGAGTTGACTTGATGATACTCCACTCACCGCATCTCATCTGCTTCTTCAATGAGTTCTCGTCTACTCTTCTTTGCCATACTCACTGTCTCGCAATGAGTCTTCCTTCTAGTCTTCAGTTGTCTTCTTGCATGTTAGGGCGTAGCTGACTTAACTCAGCTTGGCCAGCTCTATTTATTACAATACATTTTACAACAAGAATTGGGGTGCCAACTTTCTATTCTAAGTTTTACAAGGCATTCATCAAAATCTAAACAATAAATTTCCTAACAACTGCATTCATAAGAGAGAGATGGCCGACCTACAGAAGTCTCACACTAGAATTCTTGAGCACCTTTGAGTTGTTCAAGTAAGGAGGTGCAAATGAGCCCTATGAGATCCTATTCCTACTGGGAAATGTGAGACAACGACTATCAATTGCCAAGTTGAACAACATTTTTAGGGTATCGGCTAATGCGGCATACCTGTACCGAAGGGACTATAGTCAGTATGAATTCTGGCGATTACTCGTGGAAACACCGGAAACAGGTGTTATGGTTTACAAGGCACGGAGTGCCAAGTCCTCATGGGTGCAGAACCCGGTGTTCGGTATATCCAGTGAGTCACCTCCGCTTCCATCTATGCGAGAGAAAACAATGGGGGCATGACCGTCAGGGAACTTTATTTGATATGGTGTATGTTGACCAACACACCATATAACACGACAACCTATTTTGCGGAGCAAATAGACTAGGTGGCCAAGCAAAGTCGGGGCACCAACACGATTGGGGGTATGATTACTCCGATTGTCCAACACTTCAACATCAATGTTAGGGCCTTGGATCCGATTGAAGGCGAGAGGATGATAAGTCTGGCAGTATTACGCACTATGAAGATAATCGTGGAAGAGGCGGACATGTACCTCTTCCAACAAAGAGTCGGACATCCTTTCCCATTGCCCAACACGGCGCTCACCACCGTGGATAACATCAATGACAGGGCCAATTGTTTGCTAAACTCTGAGGCACATGACAGAGTTATACAAGCCATGCTTGCATGAAAAATGCCAAGGGTCGCCGGACTCCTAGATGACGAGGACTTGGTGGCAGAGAAAATGGAATATTTGGGAAATGAAGGGTTAGCTGGATAGGAATACCAACAAAGGGCGGAGGACATACCTAAGAGTTCTCACAGGGGTGAGGAGCGAGGGGGTTATGACTTCAATGATAGAATATTAGCCCTCGAGGAGCGAGTCCAGCTGCACCATGACGAATTCCGAGCTTTCAGAAGGAGCTGCAACACTGGAACTTGGCAGCCGACCGGCGACAAGAGGAGCTCCTCGAGATGATGTGAAAAATGACCCAGTGGCACATCTCTCAGGGCCACTATCCACCGCCACCCCCGCAGTGAACCAGGTTGAATCCACACTTTTCTTTATTGAAATTCTATCTTTCCTTGTATGCGATACAATTTCATTCAAGTTTGGGGGTAGATATAGTTCATTTTGATATAAAAGGTGTGGAGAGAATATTTCTTTTCATTTCATATAGTTGCATGTAGAGCATTTAGATTGCATTGCATTAGACGAACATTTACAGTTGTAGCACATTTACTGCTTTAGTAGGTCTTAAGGACTAAGTAAAACGGTTTTAGTTGTGTGCGTTGTGACTTAGGGGATAATTTGAAGATTTTTGTGCTATTTTGATTGGGTGTTGAGTGCGAAGTGATCAAGCAGAGAATGGATGATATAGAGCATGTGAATATTGAAACATGGATGGTATGTTTTGATTTACGAATTTGCAAGCCTGTGAGCTTTTGAGCCTTTACTGCTTTCATTATATGCAGACTTGTTTGTTGTTTGGAGTGTATCATTCATGATGTTAGAACTCTAGAACTTGCCCTGGTATCTCTGTCAAAGCCACATGTTGTATGCGATTTGTGAAAATGATTCAAGGCCATTTTTTTTAAGCCTTTCAAGCCTTTGGCCTACCAAATGATAATGTATTCCCTAGTTAGCCAATTTGAGCCTATTGCCTTATTTTTTGATAGCACATCTTCAGCCTTAACTTGATATATATGTTTCCGTAAACTTGAGCTCATAGCATTGAGTAAGTGGGTTGAATGAGGTTGAGCCGGATGAGATCAATAATACTTCTCCCGATTCCTCCGGTAGAAGGGTGCTCTTTTCTATGCTTTCTAGGGTAAAAGTCAGTGTCTCCTCATTTGGGTCCGCCTCCTCTCTATTTATAATCCCTTCAGGCCAAACCTAAGTTGGTACGATTTAAAATTGTCAAAACCCACACAGACGCACAGGCTGTGCGCTTACGCACGACCAGCCCGTGCATCAAGCCGTAGCATTTGTTTTTCCCTCGAACAGACGCACGGGTTGTGCGCTTACGCATGACCAGCCCGTGCGTCAATGCAAACATCAAATCCTACTGTATTACACATGCAGGGCCGTGCCTATGCGCACAGACTGCCTGTGCATGGCCATATCTTGCCTGGTTCGTTTGATCTCTTCTTGGTTCATCTCCAAACTTCGCATATTTGCTCGATTCTTAATGGTCCTTTACTGCAATGCTCCGATTTGCCACAAAAGTACTACAAATATCGTTTAATTCCTGCAAAACGAGCAAAGCGTAATATCTTTCCCACAATATGAGAACACAACCCATTTTACTAAGTTAATGCATGTTTATCAACCTATTATATCCACAATTATGCCAAAAATACATGCAAAACTCGTAGTAATAAAACCCCCAAACTTAAATTGTTGACAGTTCCGGTCAGCGCTTTATAAACAAGACAAAACACAAGTGGGAGGAATGAAAAGTAATAATCAAGAACAACACACCAAACTCATGTTGCTTACCCATATGCATCAAGCAATGAATCAACTAAGCCTAAAGTATATAACATAACACGTTTCAATAAAACCATGGAAAATGCTTTGAATCACGACTCTCACCGATAAGCTTGCAAATCAAACTCGAGTGTAGAAGGGACGTGTTTACGCTCAAATCATATCGGTGATGAAGAACTACCATAAGTTTGCAAATCGTCTCAAATCTCCGCCACTAAAGTGTATGCAATTCATGAATCAAAAAGGACTTTGTCATTTGGTTGTAATGAAGGCTCTTTGGCTAGGGTAGGGACATATAGATAAAGTGACTCAAACTCGAGCATATAGATTGGTGAGCATATTTTTTTCATTCGAATTATCAAACCTCATATCAAACTACTATGCTTCTCAAACCACCCCTTGTTTTCATCAATTCCTCATATCCCCCTTTTTTCTCTTCTTTGATAAAACTCAACTTTTTTCACATCACATTACAACCCCAGCCTACAAGTTCATTCATATCAAACCCAATCATAAAGTCGATTTTCTTTTTTTCTTTTTTTTTTTTTTTTTTTCCGACTGTTTCATGAGTATTAATCATTCTTTTCCTCGTTTTCTTCTCTTTCATTCCCATAAACCGAATCTCACCAATTTCAAAGAAATTTTCATTTCTCTCCAAAATTAACCCATTTTTCTCTTTCTCTTTCACATTTCACAATACTCAATTATACTATTTATTTCTCTCTCCTCTCCCTATTTATATAAAGATTTTCAATAATTTCTTTAATTTATCACTATTTTTATTATTTTTCTCTTAATCTTGTTAACAAAATGTATAAAATGAGATCCATATTGCCTATTTTTGGATAAATTTTCTTACATTATGTTTTACACTATTATTTTCACAAAAAAAATTCACAAACAATCAACATCTCTAAAAGATTCTCTATCACATCAACATAAACATCACTTTTACTCTACACGTCCAACTTTCACTTTTAAAAAAATTCACCACTATTCTCTCAGAAAATGAAAATGAATGGAATGAAAGTACAACCAATCACAACCATCTTTTCTCCTCCCTTCTCGGCGCTAAGAATCACCAACATCTACCTCTATTGCTTTTGGTTTCTTCTTATTTTATTCACACCACCATAACGCACGCCACCACTGTTCGCCGCCGGTAACCAAATCTAACAAGTAATTCCACTAAGTATTTGTGTTGTCCTGTCACGAGCAAAGTCGAACTTGAATCTGGGTAAATGATTTTTTTTTCCGAAATTTGGAAAGAAAAAGAAATCGAATTGTTTCATCTGATTCATGAATCTGACCTTTTCCCCTTTCCTTATTTGAGATATTTTATGATGTGGTGTTGATTAGATGATGTTATTTCCTTTGTTAAATAAACCTGAAGAATTTGGATCAAAAGATAATTCCTAAAAAAAAATTGGGATTTCGCATTAGGCCAAAAGCCTTGAAAATTAATAAGTAATTAATAATTAAAAACAAACAATGTATTTAATAATAATTACTATTTAAATATGCATATCTTGTTGTTAGCGTGATTGATCGAGAAAGTAATTTGTGAGAGAAAAAGTATGAAAATTTCTTTTAGTTTAAGCTTTTCACAAAAACTCCTGTCAGGCCGTCTAACGGGTCTGAAACGTTAGACGGATCTGACCCGGATCCGCGACCATAATAGTGGTATTTTTGTCATTTCACCCGGTAGTGGCATTTTTGTAATTTGCGTTCGCGTGTGATTTGAACGTGGCTTTTCAATTTCAGCGGGCAAATCATGAACTATCATTTACTTGGATACTGAACGTGACTACTCAGTTACATCTCATCATTTCTCAACTTCTCACTTCTCAACATTGCAAAAAACTTACAGAGTTCTTACAGAGTTGTTCGTTCGTTCGAATCGGGGAGAAAGAGTGTGTCATTGGTGGCATTGGTCGTGAAGTTTTCGTTCATTTTTGTTCGAGTTTGACAGAAGAGCGCATTTCCTTCGCGGTTTTCGAAGTTCGTGTTTGTGTGAAAACAACAGATATCGTTCTTGTTCATCAAATAAGGTAATGATTGATTCATGTTAGGGTTTAACTTTGAAAACGGTAGTTTTGTCCGTAGGGTTTAAAGTTTTGTGGTGATTTGTTTGATATTTTCGAATTCCAAACCCTATTTTTTGGTTTTTGGTAGGTTTTTGTTATTTTCTGTTTATTTATGTGTTTTTGTTACTGAACATTTAAGTTATACACACATTTTCTTAAATGTATTAGTAGTTAGTTCATAATGTATTAGTTTTTATCATGTAAAGTATTAGGAATGATGTATATGTTTTCTTCTATTGTCAAGTTTTTGCCTTGTTTTTTATGTTGGAAGTTTTTTTATTTTGTATTACTTGTTATTCTCAATTGTATTAGTTGTTACAATGAAAAGTATTAGTGCAAAACCACAGTCCCCTGCTTTTTTGCTGCTTTTCTGTTTTTCTTAAATTGTACTCGTAGTTTGTTTGAATAGTAAATATTGTTTATGTAAAGTGTTAGTAATGATTTCTCTCTTTTTTATGGCATGTAGTTTCTTTTAAATGTATTTTTGTACTTTTGTTACTATAAATAGTATTAGGCATTATTAGTCCAAAACTATAGTGTCTTATGAAATGTATTGATTACTCTGAATAGTATTAATAGTGCTAGTTTTTTATTTCCGAATAGTGCTAGTTTTTTATTTCCGTGGTGTTTTGTGTTGTTGGTGTTTGCAGTAACAAGCAATCTGTGTATATGTTTTCTTCTGTTATCAAGGTTTTGCCCTGTTATCTATGTTGGATGTTTTTTTTATTTTGTATTACTTGTTATTCTCAATTGTATTAGTTGTTACACTGAAAAGTATTAGTGCAAAACCACATTCCCCTGCTTTTTTGCTGCAGTTTTGTTTTTCTTTTAAATGTATTAGTAGGTTGTTTGAATAGTAATACTGTTTATATAAAATGTTAGTAATGATTTCTCTCTTTTTTATGGCATGTAGTAAAGTGTATATTATTGGGGGTTTTTGTATTAGTTGTTACTCTCAATTGTATTAGTTGTTACACTGAAATGTATTAGTCCAAAACCATAGTGTCCTGCTTATGTGATGCTGTTCTGGTTTCTTTTAAATGTATTACATACTCTGAATAGTATTAGGCATCACACTGAAATGTATTGATTACTCTGAATAGTCTAAAAGAGAGACGTTGAAGCCATTGGCTTTGGAGGTCTGCTGAAGATGTCTGGGGTGAATGCAATCCCAACAAAAATTTTGAGGTGGTTAATTATCAATTTCAATGGTACAAGCCAGCTTCTTAGGATTGATCAAAATAGGAGTTTTGTTGTGACGGCGGAGGATATTTGTGATTGTTTCCTTCTGTCAAGGAACGAAGGGTGTGACGTTTTAAGAAATAATGAATGTTTATCTCTAATGACCAATTGGAACGCTAGGTATAAGTTTAAGGCAGAAGTTAGTTTGAAGTATTTTAGGTCTATTATGGAGAGTATGGTGGACGGTGGTGACGACTTTAAGCGTTTTTTTGTTTTATTTTCATTGTCTTCATTTTTAACACCAAGTGCCAATAGGAATGTGGACTTTGGTGTGTTACGTTCAGTTGTTGAGGTGGAAAACATAAAATAGTTGGATTGGTGCACACATGTGCTTAATAGGTTGTGTGTTGCTGTTAATAAGTACAAATCAGGGAGTGTTAAGAATGTGAGCGGTTGGATTTTAGTTCTGCAGATCTTGTATTTTCATCATTTGAAATGGCAAGGTCGTGCGGAACCCATAACCCTACCATTGATACAGCATTGGGACACAAACAGAATCAAGAAAAGGGTTGCGGAAGAAGTTGCAGCTGGTGATTTTGGACACGGAGAGTTCCTGACAGACACATATCCTGTGTCTCGCAGGAAAGGGCAGAGTGGGAAGAAGCCTCTTGGCGAGGGAAATATTTGTGAGGAAGAAGAGCGAGTAAAAGATGGGCAAGACGGGAAGAAAGGGCAGACAGAGGAGAGAAAGAAGCATGAGAATGATGATGAGAGCAAGGACTGTGAGTTGATTGAGTTGATCAAGTACAAGCTGCCCAAGGGTGAGATGGTGGATGAGGTGATCCAAGAATTGGCGAAGGATGTAAGATAAATGTTGTTATATATATTATTATTTACTTTAAAAGTATTAGTAGTTTTCTATTAATTTTTGTTGTTTTGTTTTTCAGGAAATGAGCGAGTTATTCCTGTTGCTTAGGAGGGACATGAATGTCATATTTCACGCGCACATGGAAAGGGTTAGGAAGCTGCAGGAACAATTCACTGAAAAAAGAGACTTCATTGTCTCCAGCTGTTGAGTTGTCTGAGACTCAACAGTTTTTTTCAAGTGCAAAGTTGCATGAATATGTTGACGAGGTTGTCAGCAAATTTGAAAAAATGAAGAGATTCATTGACCCTTCCATGCCGCACTTTGAGATTCTGACCCCGGAAGAGGGTGTTATACCTGGGGTGAATAAAGATGTCCATGCTGCTGCGCATGACGATGTAATACCCGAGAAGAAGGAAGAGGTAGTGGATGGGAAGGAACATGATAAGGAAGAGGCTGAGGATGTGAAGGAACAGGGGGAGGATGATGAGGATGACAAGAAAGATTTGG
Organism: Rehmannia glutinosa; assembly: GCA_016081115.2. NCBI lineage: Eukaryota > Viridiplantae > Streptophyta > Magnoliopsida > Lamiales > Orobanchaceae > Rehmannia > Rehmannia glutinosa. The sequence continues at coordinate 43,520,374 of CM071935.1, read as the reverse complement.
AGGATAAAAAGAAAGAAATTCATGTGAATCAAGATGCCATTGATGATTGTGTTGCATATCTTGAGAAGGATGATCAGGAGGAGAAGAATGAGAAGGATTTAGTTGTGGCTGAATCAGGTATTAGTAGTTGTACTGTAATGTATTAGGGTTTACACTATAATGTATTAGTTGTAATTCTATTAGGTATTAGTTGTTGCATTGTACTGTATTAGTTTTTACTCTGTTAGGTATCAGTTGTTATTCTATTAACTATTAGTTGTTGCATTGAACTGTATTAGTTTTTACTCTGTTAGGTATTAGTTGGTGCACTTTAATGTATTAGTTGTTACACTATAATGTATTAGTTGTCATACTAATACTTTACACTATAATGTATTAGTTATTCTATTAGGTATTAGTTTAGTTTTTACTCTGTTAGGTATTAGTTGGTGGACTGTAATGTATTAGCTGTTACACTATAATGTATTAGTTGTTGCATTGAACTGCTTTTAGTTTTTACTCTGTTAGGTATTAGTTGGTGCACTTTAATGTATTAGTTGTTACACTATAATGTATTAGTTGTCATACTAATACTTTACCATTTGTTTTTTGTGGAAACAGCTGAACGGTGGCCCATCCGTGAGAAGAAAGCTTTCAGGTGTTCGTTTATGAAAAATCACAGTAAGAATTTTACTGATGTTGTGTTGTCAAGAAAGCAAAGGGATGTGGCTGATTATTGTTTCTTCAATCATAAAGCAAAGAAAGAGTAAATAATGTTTTCAACTACCAGTTCTGATTATGTTATTGGAATAATATTTTTTTTCATTATTATCTGATATAAGTTATTTTTTTCAGTCGAGATGAACCAAGTTTTGCACATGGTGGGTTTTGTTACGTATCGCTGGCTGATATGCGCACGTTGAACGATGAAAGTCTGATCCACATCAGCATAATTGATACATGGGCATTGCTCCTCAATAAAAGAATTGTTGATGCAAAGAGGAAGAAATGCTTTTATTTCTATGCTCAGCATTCTGTAAGCAAATAATGTTGTTTTATTTGGTGTATTGTCATGCTCTACATTAAGTAATTGTCACGCCCCAATTTACATACCCAATAAGATAGAATAGCATCCAACAGGGTACCACCCAAATATTCAAACTTAGGCTCGACAAGAGCTATTATCTAAGTACAAATAACAAAAAAAAAACAATAAATACAGCGGAAGTCTAAAAACTCATGACATACAGTTATTCTAGAGTTGTAACTTACCTAGCTATTACCAGATGATATGGTTATATTGTTCAAACCCTGACAGATAAGCCCTTCAAACATAGACTACCATGTAGAGTCAACTCTAAGCAAGAAGTCTTGTGTCAGTCTCGTCAATCTCAGACATTCGATTTCTGAAAAGTTTTTATAAAAATTGTGGGGTGAGCTAAACGAGCTCAATGGGTTGGGGTAGAGGAATGCAATATTTGTTTAATGAAATATGAAGTGTTTCTTTGAGAAAAGCACTTAGTGTGTCTAAAAATATTTATGTATCATGATAATGATGCACATAAGAATTAGTTGTTGTGATGATCAAGAATATATTGCAATTCAGTATTGAGGTATTAATGTTTAATTCTGTCAGTGATGCAATGCACATTGGACAACAGTTAGTCAAGTACGGTAAATATTTTGCTTTTCAAACGGTCAATAGATATCCCAATTTTTAAAACAAATAGTGGATATCTCATTTTAAAAACAAAGTATAAATAATTAATCAATTAGTTCGTCAGCCCGAAATAAGAAACGTAGGATCAGTGTTGATCGGACACTGGCCCTGTCCGTTCTCCTTGTTGCTTCCAACAGTATTTGGCCGAAGCCCCGTCACCTTATCCCTCCCACTAGGCTCGACGTCTCTTTGGCCTGGGCTTTTGCCCAGAGATCGTCATATTCATGAATATACCGTTCCACGACCCAAGTTCTGTCGCCGTCTCCGGCCCGACCCGAAAATGGGATTAGGCATATGGGTAGTCAAACAAGGACCACAGGCAACCTGTTCGATTCATTGTCTAACCTACCCACGCCGCAATGGACTCAGTCAGTCAATATTTTGTCAAAATGACATTTATTTGCCAAAAGGCCAAATCAAACAGTTACAAGAGTTAAAATGCAAACGAAATATAAATTCAAACCATGAATGATACAAATTATGTTTTCTTTAATAAATTAAATTATTTTGGTGAACTTTGTGAAAATGGTGAATACCATGAAATCATGAAATTGCTTAATGTCGTGAAGTTTATGAAACATCTAATATCGTGAAATTTATGAAATTACAAGCAAACCTATCTTTATTTATAAAAAATAATAATTTACCCACCTTTAACTCAAATGTTGCTTTAATGATACGCGCAATGATGTGCAGATTGTAAGTCCTGGTTGTCGGGTTCGATCTCGCCTTCTACACAAAATGGTATAATTATTTATGTACGATTTTTATCTTACAAAAATAAATTAATCATTATTAAATCATCCTTAAGGAAACATGCCATAACATGGATTTGGCTTAAAAATTCAGCCTACTAGTGGATGAATTTACCGAAGCAGATCTCAATCACATAGTTTCAATTGGTCCAAAGTCTTTAGTTCTGCTATTGATATATATCTCAAATACTCTAGGTATAATTTTCTTATTTCCCATTTTTTCCTCCACTTACATAAAATTACAATTAAGAAAATAATAGATTATTTTAAAAACTGGTTTCGAAATTAAAGGTTTGAAATTTCATTTCTTTAGTAAGGTTAAGATTTCATGATTACATGGATATATATATATATATATATATATATATATATATATGTTCTAGTTCAAATCTTCGAATTCGAATAGGGATTTGTATATATATATATATGTTCTAGTTCAAATCTTCGAATTCGAATAGGGATTTGATTACTTTCATTCTTTGAATTGCAACGAGTTCACTAATTTTAACAATAATCATTAATGAATTAAACTTTAACGTTTATAAATTATACTAATTAACTTTGTTCATTAAACAAAAATGGTTAATTCAAACCCATAAAGTGAACTGAGAAATTTTAGCATAAGATCAAAAATTACCTCCAGTAGTATTCAAAGCTATAAACCAAGAGATGTACGAGCAGGACACCAGACCACCAATAGGTAGTGTGAGTTTCTATATTTATAGTGTATATTTATTTATATATTTATATATCTATATATCTGCATATATGTATGTATGTATCCTATTAATTAAAGAATGAAAGGTATACCCATTTCTTAATGTTAAGTTGGTGGGATATTACAAATGCCGCTGGCATACAAAGCTTACCCCTAAAGTAAATATGTTGCCACCTCTTACTTAATTCTTGTATGCATGCAACTACGTGTCTAATTATAGAGACCTTGAAATTTCCAATTGCTTCTAGAAATATTGCTTCCATGCATTTCATTGGTTAATGAATTGAAGTATATATGTATATTTAAGTTACGTATGTGTATATATAGAGTTTACATATTGTTATATATATGTAGGTCATTTACATAGGATTTAATATTTAATTCTCTTTCAATTATATTATAATCTTTCTAATTATATCGTTCCTGATACTTTAAATTAGTACATATCAAATATTGGACGCACATATTATTATTATTATATTATTATTATTATTTTTATTTCATACCGTGACACCTGATTTTCTACTTGCTTTAATGTTTGATCAACCAGTAAGTTAGGTGCCCCATACTTTCCATCATGATGACATTACTTAATTAGTTGTACAGAGTAGGGTGTCACACTCTCCCCTCCTTAAAAGAATTTGGTCCCCAAATTCATTCCTAAACTATTTATGGATAAATCCCAAACCTGGAAATTTTGAGGTAAATTTTTATATCTCAGTCAATCCATCTGATTAACTAGTCAGTAGGTAACCTAAATATCCATCCATTTGCATACAGAAGATCCAAACTAAAAACTTTTGAGTAACAATAGCTTAATATTATCGAATAAATCATATAATCCTTTATACATCAAGAAGTTCTATTATATTCTATTAGAGTTTTATTCCTTATGAGATCAAATATCTTACTATTACTCAATTTCATACTCAACCAATCATTCTTAAAGTGATAATCTTAATCGTAAGAAACAATCTCAGTTCACATATCTCAAGGTACCAAAACTAATAAACTAATTATTGGTTGGAAATAGACAGGTAGTGGTTAAGAGATTGAAACTTTCCTATCAATATATTTATCACCTTAAGAATAAATTTCCTATCAACACTTCTTAAGTCAAAGGTACTAAACCCTTAAAGTATTATAACTCAAGTATCAATAGTAAAATAGAATTCCTTAAATAGGCACCATAATCCAACAAATATAACCCAAGTAACAGTTATGCCCAATAATGATTTCTACACCTTATTATAATATTTATATATCTTTTACATAGTCATTCATATACAATCCCAAAATGCCATTCATGCGTCACTGTCATACCCAAAATAAATACTGTTTATCTTAGTGGCTACCTATATCTCACAATAACTTTACGCATTCACTGAGCATATATACTACCTATTCGATTACATATACAAAATTTCAAAAGTCATATTCTATTAAGAACTTAACCCAACCGTCTCATCACGATGTGCTTCATCATTCACCTTACTTATCTTCTTCTCTTTTGTGCTTATTTATTCTTCGAGATCCTTTAGTGGTTTGTTGATTGGTGTTTCTTATAGGGCAATCTCTCACCTGATGCTGATCGTTGCCACATCTAAGGCATTTTCCCATTTTTTTCCAACACTGCGATGGTTCATGTTCTTTTCTGTTACAATAAGAACATAACATCATTGATACCTCTGGTTTCTTTCCTTTTCCAACATCACCAATTATTTCGTGATTTGTCTTCTGAATTTTCTTTCCACGTCCTGCTGCCTGGTTGGACGATGATGGTTTGAATCTATCACTCATCTTGTTCTGCTGCCTTTGATGTTCATTATCGTTTTGATCGAAAGTACCGCGAGGTTCCTCGGTCCAGACGCCCAAAGGATCGCATGATTTCTTCTTCTCCTGGTATATAAGCGTTTGCAGTATGTCAACTTGTTTCAGCAACACAACTATATACTCTTTTTGTTGTTAGTTTAATTCTTCTGCTTGTTGCAGGCTTTGTGTCAACTGCTGGCTTTGCTGATACAAAATAGAGTTCTCATGGTTTAATTCATCTACGAGGTTTTCTAAATGGAAAATATGATCTCGCATCCTTTGCATTTCCTCACTAGAATTAGTGTCAAGTCTAGAATTCCATATTAATCGCTCCCTTCCTAAGGCCATTCCTAAACACAAACAATACCTTAGTTAATATATCAATCAAATTATAAATATAGTATGACATACACAAATTCATTATATTCGTTAATATTTGAGTGCTACTTCAAATCAACCCTCGACACATAACGATCAATACCCAAACCTAGACAATATTCCAACATCAAATAACCAATAAACCAATTTGACATTTAAGAAAACTCATCCGCCACTTAGGTATACATCAACTAATCTCCCCTATTAAGCCTATTAAGCCTCATAGCACTGACACGCCAAGACAACTATTATAGGACCAATAATGATAGAAAGGAATATAACTTTTCACAATAAAGAAAGGCGTTACACTCCATAATTGAGGTTATGCATAAGAAAAGAGTGAAAAAATTAATATATCCAATATCGAGTTACAACAAAGGTTTCAAAACAACAAATTGCTCGAAGCATGAGACAAAATACAAACTGAGGTTAGCCAGAAGTTAGATGCAAATTCAATTAAGAGAATTAATGCGGACAAGGATGACGATTTTGAAGAGATTAACAAAAGATTTAGAATCGAATTATTGGACTACTTCAAGAGTAGATGTGCTTAAAAGAATAACATTTAGAAGACAACAATCAAGTAGAGCGAGCAATCGATAAATTTAGAAGCAAATGTTGTTGCCAAAGGTGAGGGGAAGCAGAGTTCATAATTCACTCAGATTTAAGAAAACTACAATTATGAATGTGTAGAAATGATTACATGATAAATTGGTACCAATAAAAGACAATCTACACAATGTAGTAAAAAGGTTCTGATGGAGGATCAAGATGTTGCTCCAATAAGAAATATCTCCCAATGGAGAAAGAGAAGTCGATTGAGATCTCGATGATACAATAGACATTGTCACTCTCGAGAGTATTCACAAAAATGATATTCTTCTTAAGATAGATATTCTGGTGCGTAGAAGAAATTAAAATCGTGAATTACTTGATGAGATAATAAATAGCCACACCCATTGAGTGATTGGAAACAAAGGATGTAGAGCAAAAGTGCATCTGTATGGAAACTATATGGAGGAAGAAAGTAACACTAGATAAAGAAGGGAAATCCAAAAGATTTTGGTACATATAAAGCATCAGAAATGAACCACTTAGCTAGTAAAGACGCGAAATAAGTTACAATCTGAAGATGATTCAGGTTTCATTAAAATAGTTCTATCGCGAATGAAAGCCAGGCACAGAACATGCAAAACATACAAACCTGGGACAAAAATGAAGGTTTGCAAAGAAATTTGAATGAAGTTCTGTTGGCTCCAAAGTATATATAGAGTCTGTCTTACGAGCTCACTACATGACACCATAACCTTAATTTCTACACAAATTTCTAATAATCTCCAAATACTAGCACAGTGTTATACTTTTAAAGATGAACTAGATCTTAAACAACTAAGAATATTATGATACAATGTGTAAAATCATATGTTCTTTAGTATAGAAGATGCACTTTTCATGCTCAATAATTCCAAGGATAAACAATACTCGTACTAACCAATCAAACACTAAGATTGCGAGTATCTACTCCTCAGTCTGCCAAAACATAAACACCTACTTTCATCACTTAACTCAATTCTTAAGGTCATAAAATTGTGGTAACTCAATTACAAACCGAAGATCATATCCTGGGTCAGCTCGGGTGCAGATCCTTTTACACCCAAGCTCTGATACCACATCTGTCACGCCCCAATTTACATACCCAATAAGAAAGAATAGCATCCAACAGGGTACCACCCAAATATTCAAACTTAAGCTCGACAAGAGCTATTATCTAAGTACAAATAACAAAAAAAAACAATAAATACAGCGGAAGTCTAAAAACTCATGACATACGGTTATTCTAGAGTTGTAACTTACCTAGCTATTACCAGATGATATGGTTATATTGTTCAAGCCCTGACAGATAAGCCCTTCAAACATAGACTACCATGTAGAGTCAACTCTGAGCAAGAAGTCTTGTGTCAGTCTCGTCAATCTCAGAACATTCGATTTCTGAAAAGTTTTTATAAAAATTGTGGGGTGAGCTAAACGAGCTCAATGGGTTGGGGTAGAGGAATGCAATATTTGTTTAATGAAATATGAAGTGTTTCTTTGAGAAAAGCACTTAGTGTGTATAAAAATATTTATATATGCATGATAATGATGCACATAAGAATTAGTTGGTTTGATGATCAAGAATATATTGCAATTCAGTATTGAGGTATTAATGTTTAATTCTGTCAGTGATGCAATGCACATTGGACAACAGTTAGTCAAGTACGGTAAATATTTTGCTTTTCAAACGGTCAATAGATATCCCAATTTTTAAAACAAATAGTGGATATCTCATTTTAAAAACAAAGTATAAATAATTAATCAATTAGTTCGTCAGCCCAAAATAAGAAACGTAGGATCAGTGTTGATCGGACACTGGCCCTGTCCGTTCTCCTTGTTGCTTCCAACAGTATTTGGCCGAAGCCCTGTCACCTTATCCCTCCCACTAGGCTCGATGTCTCTTTGGCCTGGGCTTTTGCCCAGAGATCGTCATATTCATGAATATACCGTTCTACGACCCAAGTTCTGTCGCCGTCTCCGGCCGACCCGAAAATGGGATTAGGCATTTGGGTAGTCAAACAAGGACCACAGGCAACCTGTTTGATCCATTGTCTAACCTACCCACGCCGCAATGGACTCAGTCAGTCAATATTTTGTCAAAATGACATTTATTTGCCAAAAGGTCAAGTCAAACAGTTACAAGAGTTAAAATGCAAACGAAATATAAATTCAAACCATGAATGATACAAATTATGTTTTCTTTAATAAATTAAATTATTTTGGTGAACTTTGTGAAAATGGTGAATACCATGAAATCATGAAATTGCTTAATGCCGTGAAGTTTATGAAACATCTAATATCGTGAAATTTATGAAATTACAAGCAAACCTATCTTTATTTATAAAAAATAATAATTTGCCCACCTTTAACTCAAATGTTGCTTTAATGATACGCGCAATGATGGTGCAGATTGTAAGTCCTGGTTGTCGGGTTCGATCTCGCCTTCTACACAAAATGGTATAATTATTTATGTACGATTTCTATCTTACGAAAATAGATTAATCATTATTAAATCATCCTTAAGGAAACATGCCATAACAGGGATTTGGCTTAAAAATTCAGCCTACTAGTGGATGAATTTACCGAAGCAGATCTCAATCACATAGTTTCAATTGGTCCAAAGTCTTTAGTTCTGCTATTGATATATATCTCAAATACTCTAGGTATAATTTTCTTATTTCCCATTTTTTTCCTCCACTTACATAAAATTACAATTAAGAAAATAATAGATTATTTTAAAAACTGGTTTCCAAATTAAAGGTTTGAAATTTCATTTCTTTAGTAAAGTTAAGATTTCATGATTACATGGATATATATATATATATATATATATATATATAGGAATAGGATCAAATGAGACCACATAATTAAAATGAGACAATGTGGACTAATCTTGGCCACCCATCTCAAATTTTAAGTGGCTGGGATCTTTCCAATTTTATATTAATTTTCGTTTTATTTTTATGCTGAAAAGGGCACAAAGGTAATTGCACAATTTCATTTTAATTTTGTAACTGAAAAATCCCTTTCATCTCCCCCAAAATCTGCCCGACGGTTCATCCATTCATTTGCTTTCAGTAATTCCTTTTCTCTCTAATGGGTTGTCGTGGAGTGAAGCGAGTTTCCATCAGAAAAAATATGCGCCGACGTGCGTTGCAGTCACACACACCCTCTCTCTTCTATGGAGAAGGTGATGAGAGATTGAGACTGAGCGTTTTTGTGAGTTTTTTTTTTTTTTTGCTTTTTGTTGTTTTTTTTTCAGGCTTTGTTTGTTTCCACCATGGAAATTCAGAGCCAAAACCATGGAGGTTTCTTTTGAGATTTTTATTTCATTTTCATCTATAATAACATGATAATAATCTTAACCGAAAAGGAAAAAAAATAAAATAACATGATAATTACCACCCTTTCCTTCTCTTAGACCGCAACAAGCTCACCGGAAATATCCCCGAATCATTTTCGGATTTTCGCCAACAGGATTGGTGAAGAAGACGATGCTGACGTGGAGAAAACGATGGCCTACTAGGAGGCAGTGAGGATTATTGTACACTTAGATGTTTTTCGATGTATACTTAGATGTGTTTTGCTGTATAAATAGTTAATTTTTGATGTATATATTTATGTCGCTGTATACTTATGTTTTTTTGTTGTATATTTATATATGATTTGTTGTATACTTATATGTGTTTTGTTGTATACTTATATTTTTGTTTGACAATTGTAATATGCAATAAAATTATGTTAAACATACAACAAAATAGTGTTAAGCATAAATCAAATATATGCTAAATATACAACACAATAATGAGCATGATTTTCTCTCTCTATAATTGATTTACTTAATCCACGGTCCCCACATATTTTTGTTTGACCATTTTAATATGCAGTAAAATAATGTTAAACATACAAAGAAAAAAAATAGTGTTAAGTGTACATCAAATATATGCTAAATATACAACACAATAATGAGCGTGATTTTCTCTCTCTCTATAATTGATTTACTTAATCCACGGTCCCCACATGTTAATGAGCATGATTCTCTCTCTATATATAATTGATTCCTTGATTCACAGTCCCCACATATTTTTGTTTGACCATTTTAATAAGCAGTAAAATTATGCTAAACATACAATAAACTAGTGTTAAGTATACAGCAAATATATGATAAGTGTACAACATACTGCATGGCAGAGCACATGCGCGATTTTCTCTCCCCAACGCGATTTTCTCGGGATTTTCTCTCTCCCCACGTGATTTTCTCTCTCCTAATAATTGATTCCATATTTGGATGGTCCCCCACTTGGTTAATTTGACAATTATACCCTTATTTTGCATTAATTAAATATTTAATGTAATCTTATCCTCTATTTATCTTAGCCATTGGTGTAGATAATGGAGGGTTGAGATGAGTCCACACTGTCTCACTATAATATGTGGTCTCATTTTAACCTCCCCTATATATATATATATATATATATATATATATATATATGTTCTAGCTCAAATCTTCGAATTGGAATAGGGATTTGATTACTTTCATTCTTTGAATTGCAACGAGTTCACTAATTTTAACAATAATCATTAATGAATTAAACTTTAACATTTATAAATTATACTAATTAACTTTGTTCATTAAACAAAAATGGTTAATTCAAACCCATAAAGTGAACTGAGAAATTTTAGCATAAGATCAAAAATTACCTCCAGCAGTATTCAAAGCTATAAACCAAGAGATGTACGAGCAGGACACCAGACCACCAATAGGTAGTGTGAGTTTCTATATTTATAATGTATATTTATTTATATATTTATATATCTATATATCTGCATATATGTATGTATGTATCCTATTAATTAAAGAATGAAAGGTATACCCATTTCTTAATGTTAAGTTGGGATATTACAAATGCCGCTGGCATACAAAGCTTACCCCTAAAGTAAATATGTTGCCACCTCTTACTTAATTCTTGTATGCATGCAACTACGTGTCTAATTATAGAGAGACCTTGAAATTTCCAATTGCTTCTAGAAATATTGCTTCCATGCATTTCATTGGTTAATGAATTGAAGTATATGTGTATATTGAAGTTACGTATGTGTATATATAGAGTTTACATATTGTTATATATATGTAGGTCATTTACATAGGATTTAATATTTAATTCTCTTTCAATTATATTATAATCTTTCTAATTATATCGTTCCTGGTACTTTAAATTAGTACATATCAAATATTGGATGCACATATTATTATTATTATTATTATTATTATTATTATTATTATTATTATTATTATTATTATTATTATTATTATTATTATTATTATTTTTAGTTCATACCGTGACACCTGATTTTCTACTTGCTTTAATGTTTAATCAACCAATAAGTTAGGTGCCCCATACTTTCCATCATGACGACGTTACTTAATTAGTTGTACAGAGTAGGGCGTCACAGTAATGGCATGTTTAACATTGTGTTTTATTTTCAACAATTATACATAGGAAACATGGCTGAAGAAATCCCTGGCAGAGATTGGGGAGAAAGTTTGAGAGATTGTTGGATGCACTGGATTAGAGTAGTAGGTGTGATGGATTTGAGGAGGTTTGACTTGGTAAGAAATCATTTTTATTTCTAATGTATTAGCATCTATATTGTACATTATTAGTTGTTATACAATAAGGTATTAGTTGTTAAACTTAAATGTATTAGCTAAATATTATTATTTTTTTGAAAATGTAGATTTTCTTCCCAATTTGCTACAAAGCCCATTTTGTGGTTGTTGTCATTAATTTTGTTGATGGGAAGGTCCAATATCTGGACAATTTGGTCCACCACGAGGTTGCTGTCGAAAAGTACAAGAAACTTGGGACTGTTGTGGTAAGTATTAGTTGTTACACTGAAATGTATTAGTTTTTATACTGCAATGTATTAGCTAGTATATTTTAAAGTATTAGTTGTTACACAATTAGTTAATGTTGTTATGGTTTTTTTTTTCACTTGATCCAGCAAAATAATTTTTCTGAACTGGATAAAGAACTAAAACATCCACAAGCCCAGGAGGTTGAGCGTTTTCCCTGGGAAAATGTTCCCTTCAGCTGGCAAGCCGTTGCGAACAACGTGGACTGTGGTGTATTTTTAATGCACCACATGGAAAATTTTATCGGCCAAGTCTACTCAAAACCAGATTTGAAACTGGTATGAATGTTCCCTTTCTGAAACATATATTGCTTATATTCATCCCTTCCTGTATGAATTTTTTTTTTCATGTCTTTCTTTTTTGGGTTTTTTTGTAGCGCAATGTATGGCGTGCTTTAAGGGCATCTTTCTGTTCTAGAATTCTGTTGAACCCGTTGAATGAGAAACGAGTTCAACTTGAGAAAGATGTTCTTGATTTTGTGAGAGAGATGAAGTAAACAAGTAAGATATTATTTAACATAGAATCAATTTTATTAGTTTAACAGTGATATTTTTTAACATAATGTTTTTATGATGTACATGTTCTGAAGAATGGTTGGTACAGGGGATTGTGTTTTGGTTGGATAGTTTGAATCTTACAAAAAACAATCTGAATCTTTAGGCAAGTATTAGTAGTTATGTGTAAATGTATTATCATGTAATGTAAAAAGTATTAGTACTGCTTTTAGTAGTTTTGTGTAAATATATGGAAAAATGGTTGGTACAAGGGATTATTAGAAGTACAACTAATGAATTAGTATTGAAACTTGAAAATATATGTATGGTTTTTTATGTGTTTGTCTTGAAAAAAAAATTCGTATAAATGTATTAGTTGTTGAATAGAAAAGTATTAGATGTGAAACATAAAAGTATTAACATAAACGAGTAATGTTTTTATGCAGACTTCTTGCTGAGGGCTGTTTTACAAGCAGTTGCAAGTATTATAGGTTCAGGTATGTGTTTTACAATGCATTAAGTCAAATGAATAAACAATCCCAGACAATAAACATGAGATATGTTAAAAAGTATCACACACAAATAACAAATGTATCAGGAGATACGTTACAATGTATTAGTCCCCTGATCAAAGTGTTACAGTGTTTAATAACAAATAATTCATGAACAATAAACAAGAGATAAGTTAAAACGTATCACACACAAATAAGAAATGTATCAGCAGATACGTTACGATGTATTAGTCCCCTGATCACAGTATTACAGTGTTCAACAACAAATAATTCCTGAACAATAAACAAGAGATAAGTTAAAAAGTGTCACACACAAATAAGAAATGTATCAGCAGATACATTGAAACGTATTAGTCCCGTGATCAAGCATTACAATGTTCAATAACAAATAATCCCTGAACAATAAACAAGAGATAAGTTAAAAAGTATCACACACAAATAAGAAATGTATCAGCAGATACATTGAAACGTATTAGTCCCGTGATCAAGCATTACAATGTTCAATAACAAATAATCCCTGAACAATAAACAAGATATAAGTTAAAAAGTATCACACACAAATAAGAAATGTATCAGCAGATACATTAAAAAGTATTAGTCCCCTGATCAAGCATTACAGTGTTCAATAACAAATAATCCCCGAACCATTAAACTGAACAAATAATCAAACATTCTAAAACACTCTCTACTGATATATTCTAAAACAGTTTAGGATTAGGAGTTTTTATCCTGAACTCCCTTGATGTGTTTGTGTTTGATGTGTCAGCACTCTTCTTTTTCTTGTTTTTTTTCAAAATGCCCTTTCGCTCTTTGTTTTCTGCCCTTTGTAACTGAACGAGTAGGATCTAGTATACTAGTAGAAGAACTAGAAATCTCAGTTTCAGCTGTAGAATTCATTGTAGCAGCCATCAATTCATCAATTGCCATAGAATCCCGGTTATAACCATCTTCAAGGATTCTTTTTTGCTTCCTCATTTTCTTGGCATTTCAATACCAGATTATAATACTTGCGCGCCATTTCATGATGCCAAGGGATGCAATCCTTAGGCCTGTTACTCAGTCCAATTCCTCTATCTAATCTATCCCATAAGTCCTTTTTTGCAAACTTTGTCCATCTTCTTTTGATATAACTATTTTGTATTTCAGTCACCGAATTCACAGTAACGAATGACAACACAGTAAACCACATTCCTCAAATCTCTTGCAAGAGCAACTTATCAATTTAGTTGCAGTACAAAATGTCACCGTATGTGAACCAACTCCGTCGTCATTCGATACAGTATAAAACATAATGTCGCTCTCAAAATGTAACATTGTACAAGAAATGGAAATTGACTTTAAAAATTTATCTTCAAAATCTTTAAAAAGTGTCAACGTGTATACCTCAGAAGCATGCTTCAATAGTCCAGTCAATGGCAATACAGATGTAGGAGCCGCTCTTGAACACTGAAATTCATCCTTTGCTTCATTGCTCCTCCAACGTTTAATTATTTCCTTGAAAATCCCATAAAAGTCAGTCAAGCTGGTTGTTTTCTTCGCATTAAATCCAATGGCATAGTTTGTACTTTGACTTCGCTATGACGACAAAATTCCAGCCGGGAAAAAAACTTTGTTAAATGTTGTACACCACTTCTCTCTTAAATCGACTAACCTCTTAAACCATGGATGGCTTTCTAACCCATTTCTTGTAATCATTTTATCCCAACAGTCCTGTAATTCTGCTTCAGTTGTGCACCCCGATAAATACTTGGTAAATGTATCATTGAAGCATTTGTCGCCTTTCAATCTCCCGAACCGGCTTACAGCATTTTGGTAGAGGTGCCATAAGCATAACCTATGTCGCGTTCCTGGGAAAACCTACACACAAAAAAAAACAGATTAAAAGTATTATATATAACAAATGAATGTATTAGTATTAAGAAAGAAAATTATTACATATAAACAGAAAAGTAATATATATAACAAATGAATGCATTAGTATTAAGAAAGAAAAGTATTACATATAACAGAAAAGTGTATTTTTTGAATATAAACTGAAGTCTGAAGTCCAGTGCAGTTTTTAAGACAGAGCACAGTTCAGTATTACACATTACATTGAAAAGTATTACACACGACATTGGAATGTATTACCATTAACAAAGAAAAGTATTACACATTAACTGAAGTACAAATTGTACTGTAGGTCTTGATCTGTGAAGATTGATATAGGGCATTGACTTTCCATTGATTTTTTAAAAACTTCAAAAAGCCAATCGAATGATTCAGTTTTTTCATCCGCTATGAAGGCACAACCAAACATCACGTTCTGCCAATGATTATCAATCCCAACAAAAGGGGCACAAATCAAATTATACCGGTTTGTTCGATATGTCGTATCAAATACAACAACATCACCGTATATCTTGTAATCCTCCTTCATCATTGAGTCCCTCCAAAATAGATTACATAATCTTCCCATATCATCTAATTTAACTCTGAAAAAGAAGTCTTGATCTTTAGCACTTTGTTGATACAACATGTCAATCAGCGTTTGTGCATCGCTTGCCTCAATTGCATTCATTTTGAAACAATTCACAAAATTCAAGTGGTCCTTCATTGTATGACCAATGCATTTGTAACGCCCTAGAATTTCTTTAATAAAATGAACAAGAATACTCCAAATTTTAACGATGAAAAAGGACATGGACAATTTAAAAATAAAATTTAACTAAGTCAATTGTAGCGGAAGCAAAAATATTTCATAAATAAGAATTATAACCAACGTCTAATTATAACAATTTCAAATAAACTGGAAATAAAAACTAATAACTTAAAAGAAGTAAATAGTTCGACTTTTTTTTAAAAAAAAAAAAAACTAAACATTCGTAAATAAATCTTTAGGCCTTGTCATATCCACCGCTCTTAGCCAGCACCATCTCCTTCACCTGAAAAGTTTGTTATATGTGGGGTGAGCGACACAGCTCAGTGGAGTATAAATTATCCAAGCTAAATACACAGATATCTCATATAGGCATGCAAATACAATCTAATAGGACATAGCATAAATCTTTTGAAAAATCGTAGACATAGACATGGGTAGCACTGCAGGGGTTCCACCTGAGGGATACATCGACCCCGGACCTCTTGAGTCCCTGGCTCATGGGGCCTAAGCAACTGTACTACATATTCATGCAAAATAATCTAAGCATTTAACAAGGACAATAAAGTTTAGAAAAACAAACCCCACCTTGAACGTAGCTTTGAAAATTTCGTAGAGCCTAGAAGTGTCGGATGCAAGCACGCCTAATCCTCGCTCGATAAATCGCCTAATCAATAGAAAATAATACTAATTAAAATCCTCGAATATTCTAAACTTAATTTAAAAAATAATAATCTAATAATCTTAATTTAGGGACTTAATAGGATATAACAATAGAATCGAGGGCTGAATTGGAATCAAAATAGAAATTGGAATTTAGAGGCTAATTTGATGGTTTGGGGCTGAAGGGTAATTCTGTCATTGATTTGTGGGGACCGTATCCCCAAAATCCTCATTCCCCTTTTCTTCCCTATCACACGTATACTACCCCATCCTCCATCTCTTTTCTCTCTCTTATTTTTTCTTTCTTTTTCCTTTCTTTTTCTTTTCTTTTTCCTCTCTTTTTTCCTACTTTTTCTTCTCTTTTCCTTTCGGTCAATCAACCCAACTCACCCCCCTTACTTTCCTTTTTTCTTCCTTCTCTTTCTTTCTCCTTCTTTCTTTTTTTTTTTTTCTACTTCTTCTCTGCACCAGCGTCTATCATCTTCTTCCCTCTTTTTTTTTTTTTTTTTTTTTCTTCTTCTTCTCCTAAAAAATCAATCTCCCTCAAATTATCTAAAAATCAACCCCCCTCCAACAATGTCTACCCGTCTCGCCCTCTCCCCTCTATTTCTCTTTTTTTTTTCCTAAACCTCATGCGCCTGCAGACCCTCCTCCCATGGACCAGCGAGACTCGACGGCGACGGCAGATGGGGTTCGGGATAGGTTTTTGGGTTTCGGGCCGAATCGGAGAAGTGCGAGTTAAATTGCGGGCTGGTTCGGGAAGTTTTCCGGCTGTCTGGGTTTGGATTTTGGACGGATTTTGCATAGTGCCGATGAAACTGGGGCTGTCGAAAATATTGAAGGGATTGATGGTTTGAAAGATTTTACCTCTTCTCTTTTTTTTTTTTTTTCTAAGTACGCTTGGAATTGAAAGTAACCGAACTCTTTGATCGCGTGAATGAATAATTAGGGTTGTGATTTGTATTTATAGATTTAATAGTAAATAAGAGTTTTAATCTAACGAGAGTTCTAGTCTAGAGAAAACTGCAAAAGATTTGGCTGTTAGGATTCTTATCTAATAAGGTTCTGGAAGATGAATTTTGACAGATTGAAGAAGAAATTTCGGATCGTGTATCCCATAATCTTTTGAAATCCTACTTGGTGTGGAATTTGTGAATGGGATAGACTAGGCTTGGGTAAATAATTATTTGATTGGGTAATAATAAATTAGCCCCTAAATAAACTAATCTAATCTAAAAATCCATAATTCTTAATAAAAGTCTTAAATAAAAATTCTGGGTATTACATACTATCCCCCTTAAAAATAATTTCGTCCTCGAAATTAAACGTACCCAATAAAGATTGAATCTCTGGATGTGATGCTAAAATATCCTCCTTACGTTCCCAGGTAGCCTCTTCTTGGCTATGTCCACTCCATTGCACTTTGATTAACTCAACATCTCGATTTCTTAACTTGTGCACCTTTCTATCTAGTACTGCCACTGGTTTCTCCTCGTATGACAATTGTCTATCCAATTCTATGGTCTCATAATTAACAACATGACTTGGATCTGGCATGTATCTCCGTAACATAGATACGTGAAAAACATTGTGTATTCCTGACATTGCTGGTGGCAAGGCCAATCTATACGCTACTCTCCCAACTTGCTCCAAAATCTCGTACGGTCCAACATATCTCGGATTGAGCTTCCCTCTCTTACCAAATCTGAAAATTCCCTTCGTCGGCGATACTCTCAGAAAAACTTTCTCGCCTTCAACAAACTGTAACTCTTTCCTCTTTGGATCGGCATAAGACTTATGCCGATCCTGTCCACCTTGATTCTTTCTCTTATCTTCTCTACGGCTTCAACTGTTCTTTTGACAATGTCCGGACCCAAAACTTTCTTCTCTCCAACTTCGTCCCAGTGAATTGGCGATCTACACCTCCTCCCGTATAATGCCTCGTATGGTGCAATCCCAATAGTTGATTGATAACCGTTATTATAAGCAAATTCAATTAGTGGCAAGTGTCGTTCCCAACCTCCTCCGAAATCCAACATGCAAGCTCTAAGCATGTCCTCTAGCGTCTGTATCGTCCTCTCAGATTGTCCAACTGTTTGGGGATGAAACGCCGTACTGAATTGTAATCTCGTCCCCATTGCTCTTTGCAATCCCTTCCAAAAATTTGAAGTAAACCGTGTGTCTCTGTCAAACACAATCGAAACCGGTACCCCGTGTAGCCTCACGATCTCCTCAATGTATAATTGAGCCAACTGTTCCATGCTGAAAGTCATCTTAACTGGCAAAAAGTGTGCAGTCTTCGTCAATCTATCCACGATGACCCATATAGCTTCGTTTCCTCTGTTCGACCTCGGTAAACCAGTCACAAAATCCATTGTAACATGTTCCCACTTCCACTCCGGGACCTCAAGTGGTTGTAGCAACCCCGATGGTCGTTGGTGTTCGGCTTTGATTTGTTGACAAGTCAAACACCTCTCCACGAACGATGCAATAGAGCCCTTCATGTTTCTCCACCAGAAAGTGTTTCTCAAGTCACGATACATCTTTGTACCTCCCGGATGCACCATGTAAGGTGTACAATGAGACTCTTCTAAGATCTCCCTTCTTAGGTTCTCGTCTTTTGGTACACAGACTCTCCCTTCATAAGTAAGTGTGTCGTCCGGTGCTTCAATGAAACCTCTAATGTTTCCAGATAAAGCTCGCTCCCTTATTTTGCACAAAAACTTATCTTTCGTTTGTGCATCCTTGATCCGATTTCTCAAAGTCGGCTTTGCCACCATAGCAGATATGATAGCTTTGGTGTTGGTTGGGGGCACTACCACATCGATTCTCATGTTGACGAAATCTTTGATCAACTGCTCTTGCTCCGTGATCATGCTCGTCAGTTCACCACTGTTCTTCCGACACAAGGCATCAGCCACTACATTGGCTTTGCCTGGGTGATAGTGGATAGTACAGTCATAATATTTGACTAATTCCAACCATCTTCGTTGTCTCATGTTCAATTCTTTCTGCGTGAAGAAGTACTTGAGACTTTTGTGGTCCGTATAGATATCACATTTTCCTCCGTACAAGTAATGACGCTATATCTTCAAAGCGTGTACTACGTCTGCTAACTCCAAGTCATGCGTGGGATAGTTAAGCTCATGTTGCTTCAATTGTCTCGAGGCATAAGCTATCACTTTCCCCTGTTGCATGAGTACACATCCGAGACCTTGTTTTGACGCATCACTATAAATAACAAACCCTTTCGATCCATTAGGTATCGTCAAAACCGGTGCGGTAACCAATCTTTGTTTCAACTCTTGGAAACTGGTTTCGCATTTCTCAGTCCACTGGAATTTCTCTCCCTTTCTCGTCAGTCGGGTCATTGGTCCAGCAATCTTGGCAAAACCCTCAATGAACCGTCTGTAATATCCAGCAAGCCCTAAGAAACTGCGTACCTCACTCACGGTCGATGGCACTTTCCATTCATTTATAGCCTCCACTTTGGCTGGATCCACTTCGACACCTCGGGCAGTGACTACATGACCCAAGAACACCACTCGCTCCAGCCAAAACTCACATTTCTTGAACTTCGCATAAAGCTTCTCCTTGCGAAGTGTCTCCAGCACGATCCTCAAATGCTCTTCGTGCTGTTGTTTATCCTTTGAATAGATAAAGATATCATCGATGAACACAATGACAAATTGATCTAAGTAAGGATGAAACACTCTATTCATCAAGTCCATAAAGACCGCTGGTGCGTTGCTTAACCCAAATGGCATCACAGTAAACTCGTAATGTCCATAACGGGTTCTAAACGCTATTTTGGGTATATCCGCTTCCTTGATCTTCAGTTGGTGATACCCTGATCTTAGATCAATCTTCGAGAAAACTCCAGCTCCTCTTAATTGATCAAACAGATCCTCAATGCGGGGTAAGGGGTATTTGTTCTTGATGGTGAGGTTGTTCAACTCTTGATAGTCGATACACATCCTCATCGTACCGTCCTTCTTCTTAACAAACAACACAGGAGCTCCCCAAGGAGACACGCTCGGTCTCACATAACCCTTATCCAGCAACTCTTGTAATTGCACTTTTAGTTCTTGCAACTCCTTAGGTGTCATTCTGTAAGGTGCCTTTGACGTTGGTGCTGTTCCCGGTACCAGATCAATCGTGAAATCCACTTGTCGATCTGGGGGCATTCCTGGTAAATCCTCTGGGAAAACATCATGGTACTCTCGGGCGATTGGGATATCAGCAATTGTTCTCTCTTCAATTGGGGTAGCCATAACATTCACCAAAAATGCTTGGCATTCTCCTCTCCTTAGCATCTTCACGGCTTTCATTGATGATATAACTCGTGGCGAAACACCCGACCTAGTCCCATGAAAAGTGAACTTCTCCTTTCCTGGCATATGGAAATCTATTTCCCTCTCGTGACATCGGATGTTTGCACGGTTCTGACTTAACCAATCCATTCCTAAGATTACATCAAAGTCCTTCATCTTTATAACGTATGGGTTCGCTTCTAGAGTTTTTCCCTCTATGTTCAGTTGTACCCCGTTTACTCTATGATCAGCCACTATAGTTTTACCCGATGGTATACTAATCCCCAAAGGTTCCACAGACTCACATATCACATTATTTAATCCCTCAATGAATTTTGCAGATATGAAAGAATGTGTCGCACCAGTATCAAAAAGTACAAGAGCAGGTACATTAAAAACTCGTAACATACCTGTCATTGTCTCAGGCTCCTCTTGTGCGTCCTGCTCGGTCATGGCGTACATCCTGGGTTTCCCTCCTGTGGGCCTCTGATCCCATCTGGGCTGACTGGGATATCTCTTACAGTCCCAACCCTGATGCCCTGGCTGATGACATCGGTAACACACATCTTTTCCTAGCAGGCACTCGCCATAATGATATTTCCCACAATTCGACATTAAAGCGCCGTCTGTCACGACCTTTTGCGATTAGAGCACCGCCGACTTTTTGTTGTTTGTTGTTATTAACAAACTTTCCGATGTAGGACCATCCCATTTCCTTTTGGGAGCCTCAAAACCTTTTTACTACCTCCTTCTAATCTCATATTGGAGGCAACCGTCGAGCTCCTTCCACAACAAAGAGAATATGATGCGTTCCCCGAGATGCTCGCTACCCCACCCAACTCGGGCGTAAACCGGACACAAATCTCTTAGCCTTCTTACTACCGTCAGTCCATCAAGTGAATAGCATACCTTGCTAACTGGTTGAACTTTCGCTCATACTCGAGCACCGTCATTGTCCCTTGTTGCAGGTTTAGGAATTCTCTTTCCTTTTTATCTTTGTAGGATTGCGGAAAAAACTGTTGCATGACTAATTCCTTGAAACCAGTCCATTGCCTATCAGCTCGTTGTTGGTCAGTGATGGTTCAATGGTGTGAATCCCACCAATGCCTAGCATCTTGTTTGAGCTGATAAATCGCACATGACACCCTTTGTGCGTCAGTGCACTCGATCAATTCAAATATGCCCTCCAATTCTACTATCCATTCTTCCACAGTGTGCGGCTCTTCCTGTCCCGTAAGTGTTGGAGGTCTATACCGGCGAAACTGTTCCACCACATGTGAAGTGTTATTTGTGGGGGCCGACTGGTTTTGTTGGTTCAAAGCACCCCCTTGAGTTAGACCTTCAACAACTGTGGCCAGGCGCGCCACTACGTCTCCCAAATTTTCTAGTGTTGCATTTGTGGCAGTCCCGGTTCTAGGGGCTCTAGGATTCATCCTATAACCACGATAAAAAAGAAAAAATTAAGTCAATCTCCAATTGGGATACTTTTAAGATCAATAAATAATATATAAAAAAAATTAAACCATGAACGACACAAGTACTTAAGGCAATTTTTTTAAAAAAAATTATCATTCATTAATCTCAATTTTATTTTTATTTTTACAACGAATCCAATGAAGAAGAAGCAATTGCTAGTTTGAAAAACAAAACTTGAACTAAAATACTAATGAAAGGAGAATATAAAATCCCAAGCATCAACTACTAAAATAAAACAAAAGCTAGCTATTCAATATCTTCTTCCGGATCCTCCTCCGGATCTTCTTCCGGGTCTTTCTTTGGATCTTCGTCATCACTGGAATCAGGTGGAGGAGCATCATCGTGTATGTCTTGCTCTTTGGGCCAGAAGTCGGAAATATCCATTGTGAGTTGTACATGGTCTAACCACCACTGTCGGAAAACCGAAACGAAATTCTCATAGCTAACCCGCGACTGAACTCCCTGGACATCATCTACCATTTGATTGTGTATCTCTCTAGCTCTTCGCAGGGGTAACTCCGATAAGGTGTTAATAAATCCAAGTATGCCCTGTCGGTCGGATACCGAGTGACCGGCATATCTAGCCTCTACCCATAATGCGAACATTGCATTAAGATGCGCCCCAAGGTTATGGTTAGGTTCCCATTGATATTGTTCATATCTCTCTATCCTTGCTCTCCTAGTAGCGCTAACAATATCGGACTTTTGTGTTGTATACCTTTTACGAGTCATCTATATAGCATAAAAATAATTAAATTCTCTAAGTTCTTTCTATTGTCCATAAAGTTCACAATTAACATAATATCTCATTAGTTCAATGGCATTCTATCGTGCTATGCATCCAAGAAAACTCAGCATATTTCTTTCATTTTTCTCTTTGCAATAGGAATTGTAAAATTCATTACAACAGTATTAAAACACTTTATCAATAGCATTTGACAATAGCAGTAGTAGTGGCAATAGCAGTAACAATAGCGATGGCATTAGCAGTAGAAAGCGAAATCATTAAAAAATATTCGTACCTTGGCTTCGGAGTTGGCGTGGCATAGCGGTGGTGGATACGTAGACTCTTTTCGTTTATTAAAAAAAATTCTAATTCATTTATCAGAGTACACACACGAAATTTACACATATTTTTTTTTTAAATTGCAAGTCTACAGAAAGGTAGACCCGCTCCGATACCACTTGTAACGCCCTAGAATTTCTTTAATAAAATGAACAAGCATACTCCAAATTTTAACGATGAAAAAGGACATGGACAATTTAAAAATAAAATTTAACTAAGTCAATTGTAGCGGAAGCAAAAATATTTCATAAATAAGAATTATAACCAACGTCTAATTATAACAATTTCAAATAAACTGGAAATAAAAACCAATAACTTAAAAGAAGTAAATAGTTCGACTTTTTTTTAAAAAAAAATAAACTAAACATTCGTAAATAAATCTTTAGGCCTTGTCATATCCACCGCTCTTAGCCAGCGCCATCTCCTTCACCTGAAAAGTTTGTTATATGTGGGGTGAGCGACACAACTCAGTGGAGTATAAATTGTCCAAGCTAAATACACAGATATCTCACATAGGCATGCAAATACAATCCAATAGGACATAGCATAGATCTTTTGAAAAACCGTAGACATAGACATGGGTAGCACTGCAGGGGTTCCACCTGAGGGATACATCGACCCCGGACCTCTTGAGTCCCTGGCTCATGGGGCCTAAGCAACTATACTACATATTCATGCAAAATAATCTAAGCATTTAACAAGGACAATAATGTTTAGAAAAACAAACCCCACCTTGAACGTAGCTTTGAAAACTTCGTAGAGCCTAGAAGTGTCGGATGCAAGCACGCCTAATCCTCGCTCGATAAATCGCCTAACCAAAAGAAAATAATACTAATTAAAATCCTCGAATATTCTAAACTTAATCTAAAAAATAATAATCTAAAAATCCTAATTTAGGGACTTAATAGGATATAACAATAGAATCGAGGGCTGAATTGGAATCAAAATAGAAATTGGAATTTAGAGGCTAATTTGATGGTTTGGGGCTGAAGGGTAATTCTGTCATTGATTTGTGGGGACCGTATCCCCAAAATCCTCATTCCCCTTTTCTTCCTTATCACACGTATACTACCCCATCCTCCATCTCTTTTCTCTCTCTTATTTTTTCTTTCTTTTTCCTTTCTTTTTCTTTTTCTTTTTCCTCTCTTTTTTCCTACTTTTTCTTCTCTTTTCCTTTCGGTCAATCAACCCAACTCACCCCCTTACTTTCCTTTTCTTCTTCCTTCTCTTTCTTTCTCCTTCTTTCTCTTTTTTTTTTCTACTTCTTCTCTGCACCAGCGTCTATCATCTTCTTCCCCTCTTTTTTTTTTCTTTTTTTTTCTTCTTCTTCTCCTAAAAAATCAATCTCCCTCAAATTATCTAAAAATCAACCCCCCTCCAACAACGTCTATCCGTCTCGCCCTCTCCTCTCTATTTCTCTTTTTTTTTCCTAAACCTCACGCGCCTGAGACCCTCCTCCGTGGGGCGCGGCTCGGCGAGACTCGACAATGATGGGATGGGGTTCGGGGATAGGTTTTTGGGTTTCGGGCTGAATCGGAGAAGTGCGAGTTAAATTGCGGGCTGGTTCGGGAAGTTTTCCGGCTGGCTGGGTTTGGATTTTGGACGGATTTTGCATAGTGCCGATGAAACTGGGGCTGTCGAAAATATTGAAGGGATTGATGTTTTGAAAGATTTTACCTCTTCTCTTTTTTTTTTCTTTCTGAAGTACGTTGGAACTGAAAGTAACCGAACTCTTTGATCGCGTGAATGAATAATTAGGGTTGTGATTTGTATTTATAGATTTAATAATAAATAAGAGTTTGAATCTAACGAGAGTTCTAGTCTAGAGAAAACTGCAAAAGATTTGGCTCTTAGGATTCTTATCTAATAAGGTTCTGGAAGATGAATTTTGACAGATTGAAGAAGAAATTTCGGATCGTGTATCCCATAATCTTTTGAAATCCTACTTGGTTTGGAATTTGTGAATGGGCTAGACTAGGCTTGGGTAAATAATTATTTGATTGGATAATAATAAATTAGCCCCTAAATAAACTAATCTAATCTAAAAATCCATAATTCTTAATAAAAGTCTTAAATAAAAATTCTGGGTATTACAACATTATTCACCCCTTGCATCTTGCGCCATGTATCGGAAAGATTCAGTGGCTCTCATTCCAGAAGAAATCATCTCCCCAATAGCATTAGCCTTTTTAGGTGGTAATCACCCTTTCAGAACGATGCAAATGACTCCACTCTTTTCTAGTGAGTTCGTGGTTGGGCAACATACTATGGTCAACAATTTCATAAACACCATCAATGTTCAATTTTGTCCTCAATGATGCCCTACACCCTGTTCGTGTATTATAAATTTTTTACTTTTTTTTCTCACTGTTGTTTCTGGATCTTGTAGATCCCTCGCAGGAACATACAAAATATTTTTCCGTCACAACACCAACATCATTGCATCTCGTAGTTGTTGTACGAATACTAAATCAAGTCATCGAGCATGATTGCGTCGATGTACATATTTCTTCAACACTATTCCTCTTCATACCAATAAGACAACCAGTCAAGTCTTCTGTTATAATTAATAGAAGAAAATAATCATTAGGTAAGGAATGTATTAGTTGTTACACTGCAATGTATTAGTTGTTACACAGAAATGTATTAGTGTTACATTGCAATGTATTAGTTGTTATATCAGACTTTTTTACCTTCAGCAGCCTCTGTTGAAATAATGTTGTCGCCCTGGTCTGTGTCATTATTCCCTTCTTCATGATCATCACTGGAATTTGTTAGTGTTATTACACCTAAAAGTAATATAAGTTAGGAACAACTAAGAAATAACACAGATTTATTTCTTATCCACAAATTTAAGCCATTTGAGAATAAAACAGAGACTTACAGGAACCTGCAAAATCTGATACATTTATTTGATACATGTAATACATTAGAATGCAATGTGTAATACTTATGCACAAATTTAAGCCATTTAAGAATAAAACAGAGACTTACACGAAGGTGTAAAGTCTGATACATTTATTTGTTACATGTAATACATTAGAATGCAATGTGTATTACATATGCACAAATTTAAGCCATTTAAGAATAAAACAGAGACTTACACAAACCTGTAAAGTCTGATACATTTATTTGATACATGTAATACATTAGAATGCAATGTGTAATACATATGACCAAATTTAAGCTTTTTAATTATAAAACAGGAGACTTACACCAAGGTGTAAAGTCTGATACATTTTTCCAATACAGTTAATACATTGAAATGCAATGTCTAATACTAATACACAAGTTTTTTAATTATAAAACATGAGGCTTTCAACCCAGCTGTAAAGTCTAATACGTCTAATACATTTTTTTAATACAACTAATACATTCCAATGCGACGTCTAATACTTTTTAAAATAATCAAATTAAAAATACGACATTCACCTCTGTCATTCTTCAAGTTGTCTCCAGCCTCCATTGTCTCACCTTCTTAAGCTTTTTGCCCAATGTAGTTTTAACCACTAAGTAGCTGGAATGTCGACACAAACTAATACGTATTAGGCTCGACGCGAACAAATAGATTGATGATTGAGCAACGTAGGTGATGGTCGACGGAGGTGGTGGTGTCAATTTGCAGAGATGGTCGACGGAGGAAAAAATCACATATTGTAGGTGCGTACCGGTTGGTGCGCCGTAATGTGGTATTTTTTACGCCCCCTTCGTGTTGTTTTTCGCCGTCGTTGTGGTTGTTTTTACGGGGGATGTGGCTCGCGGCGGTGTGGTTGTGTCAAAGAAGGAAGGAGCTGGGATTAGGGCTCCAAATCGCGAGACGAGAATGTCTGAATGGGCCTTTTTTTTTTTTTTTAATTCGCTGGTGGATCCGGGTACCGAAATGGATAGGATAGTTT
The DNA here is from genome assembly GCA_016081115.2 of Rehmannia glutinosa. Classification (NCBI taxonomy): domain Eukaryota; kingdom Viridiplantae; phylum Streptophyta; class Magnoliopsida; order Lamiales; family Orobanchaceae; genus Rehmannia; species Rehmannia glutinosa. Next base: position 43,493,446 of record CM071935.1, on the reverse strand, counting down.
GACCCGTCTAACGGATCGATCCGTTAGGCGGTCTGACAGGAGACTAGCTCTAAGCTTTTAATTTTCGTTTGAAACTTCCTTTTAGTTCAAGCTTTCAATTTTCCTTTTTTTACAAAGCTTTGAAAATAATCTAAATTTGGTAGATCTAAATTTACTAAATTTATATAAACCTTAAAACGTAAAAAAGTATTTTTTTTAAATTAATGAAATTATATCCAAGACTTATATGACTGATGTAGGGGAGATTCAAACAAACTTCTAACCAATTCTGATGATTACTAAAATTGATTATTTCTAGAGTCTAGATTATGTTCACTTATTACAGTTTAAATATAGACATGGTGGAATAGGATAAGAATATCTATCCTACTAATCTTAATTAAAAACAATAAAACATATAGTAGCAGTTTGAGGAAATATTATTTAAAGAAAACAAAAGGATTTTTATTAAGGATTAACTGATAATATTTTTAATGTTTAAAAGTAATATGTAAATATATATATACACGTGTTAATTCCGAATGGTGAATAACGACTATTAAATTACTAGTGGTGATGCGTAAATGAAACAAAATAGCAATAATAATAATAATAATAATAATAATAATAATAATAATAATAAATTGTAAGTGGTAATATATGATAATTGTTGGGTTTTATTATAGGAAACCTTTGAAGATTGGATAAGGAATTTTTTGGAGAAATTTGGGGATCAAAGTGAAGGCGGGCAAAATTTTATTTCTCTAAAGAAAAATTAGTTTGCCTGCAATTTCATAAATTTTACGACATTAACCATTTCATGAACTTCACGGCATTGATCAATTTCATCATTTCACGATATACGTCCTTTTGTAAAATGTTTACAATATAAGACTATTTTATGATTCTTTTGTTGTTGTTTCTTTTAAGATAATTTAGTTTGTTATGAAAAACATTAATTGTGTCATTCAAGATTTGAATGTACATTTATGTTCATATTGTTACTCTACTGACTGTTTGACTTGGTCTTTGGACAAATAAATATTTATTTTAACAAAAATAATGACTGACTGAATCCATTATGGTGTGGGTGGGTTAGACAATGGATCGAACAGATTACATGTGGTCCTCGTTTGATTACCCATTTGCCTATTCACACTTTCTGGTCGGGCCGGAGACGGCGACAGAACTTAGGTCGTAGAATGGTATATTCATGAATATGACAATCTCTGGGTAAAAAAGCCCATAGCTAAAGAGACGTCGAGCCTGCAGGGAGGGATAAGGTGACTGGGCTTCGGCCAAATATGGTTGGGTGCCATAAGGAGAACGGACAGGGTCAGTGTCCGATCAACACTGAACCTACATTTCTTATTTCGGGCTGACGGGCTAATTAATTAACTGTTTATATCAAAACGACTGTGTTTTAATACAAAACTTTATTGTACTTGACAAATTGTTGTTGCACAATGTGCATTGCTCCAATGCTAGCATTAAAAATTAATTTATTGTCATTGAATTGCAATATGTTTTCAATCATGTGGTATATAAACCTCTTTTAGACTCACCAAATATTTTGATCAAAAAAAATAGAAGAACTATTTTAACTTTTAATTAAACAAAATTGCATTCCTCTACCCCAACCATTGAGCTCATTTGGCTCACCCCACGTTTTCATAAAAACTTTTCAAAGACCGAATATTTTGAGATCGGTGAGACTGAGACAAGACTTCTAGATCATAGTTGACTCTACATAGAAGTTTTTGTTTGAAGGGTTTATCCGTCAGCGATTGGCAATATAACTATTTTTTATCTTTTAATAGTCAGGTGAGTTACAACTCTAGTATAATTGTATGTCATAAGTTATAGACTTCCGCCATGTTTATTGGTTTTTAATTGTTGCACTTAGATAATAGCTCTTGATGAGCGTAGGTTTGAATATTTGGGTTGTACCCTATTGGATGTTATTCTATTTTATTGGGTATGTAATTTGGGGCATGACAAGTTATTACTTTGTCTCCCTTTGCTTATGAGAATTTTTCATTTTTCGTTGCGCTAGAGAAATGTTTTTACCCCAAAATGTGAATGGTTATGAAAATTTTCAGAAAATACACTATTCATCATTTTCTATTTTTTCTCCCACCAATCAATTCTACTTATTTTTCAAAAAACCTATCAAATTACCAATCATTATTACCCATTTTTCCACAAATTGTATTATTCATCCACTCACATATTTTTCACTACCAATCGTATCCAATCACTATTTTCATATTTCTACGTCAAATCAACTTTCATCATCACGTTTTCATCTCATATTCAATCACACTATCAAAGTTCATTCTTTTTCTTTCAAAATTTTTGTCATCGCTATTCTCTAACATAACGAAAATTCCTAAAGTGATAGCATATTCAATCGCACCTTAAGTCTCCCGTTATGGGAGTTTTCTCAGTTTCTGTTTATAGAATAAATTGTCTCGTTGTGCTTTTTTATGCAGAAGATTCAGATGACATATTACCAGAAGATTAGCGTAAAATGTTAATGCTGATTCTACTGGATCAAATATTGGATCTGTAGGTATTAAATATGTATATGTTTTTGTTCTGTATATGTTTTATGATTTTATAGGTCTTACGATTTTGGTCTTTGTTATCGGTTTTAAAGTTCTTTCTCCTGTTGAATGAAATTCTTGGTTTTCTCAAAAAGAAAAAAAGGAATCTTCATCATAGCCTCAAAAAAAGAATCTTCATCTCTAACAGTGAAATACGAAACAATGCCTTATTTTAGGAACAATTGTTATTATTGTCGTTAATATTAGGGAATAATAGAGGACTAAAGATTGTTATGTGAAGAAGGTGAAACTAATATAATACATGAATATCGTTTTAAAATAAAATAATACATAGATATCTAGATATGCATATGCATAGGAAAAGAGGAGTCATTTGCGGAGCAGCTTTAGTGCACTACAAGAAAATTGGATAATAGCGAGGAAAAATTGCAACGAATTTAAAATTTATCAGTAAAACTACTGTTCACGACAAAAAACTGAATTTCCTGTTTAAATTTTGAGACGAATTAACTCAATTCGTTGCCAAATCCTCGGTTTTTTTAAGAATATAATTTTAAAACTTTGGCAACGAATACTTGGTATAAAGTTCGTCACTAAAATTCTTCCACCCCAAAAAGAAAAGAATCTATGACGAAAATATTAATGGTTCCTCGCAAAGAAGTAGCGCAAAAGCCTACGCGCGAAATAATTCCGCAAAGCACTTCCCTCTCTATCGAAACCTTTCACTCCCACAACCCAAATTTAATTCCTACTTAACTCCCACAACCTAAATCGACGAGACCAGCGTCTAGCCCTTTTTCAGGTATGGACTGACTTCATTTTTGCTTTGTTTGATTCTAACCGAGTTCATCGTTACCCTCTCCAATTCTAATCAAATTCCTTTTTTCTCAAATCAATTTCTTTACCTTTCATTTGAGAATCGGGTGATGGTGCAATAGGGTGGTGTTGTGGTCGAGTGCCGCTGGGATTTTACATCAATTTCTCAAATCAATTCCTTCACACTCGCCGGAGTTGAACAACGGGCGGCACTGGAATCGTGAGGGTGAGTACAATTTTTACTCAATGTGTTTGTGCATGTCAGGTGCTACTGTAAGATTGTTGAATTTTTTTCATCTGTTTGCAGAAATTGACTCCTCTATGAAATATCCACAAACAAAAATTGGAACTTAAGCCTTTTTGTTATAACTCAAAACCATCTCTCTGTTTACCTTATACAAAATCTGAAAAGACCAAAAAAACAGAGGACTTCGTATATTTGTGATTACAATTGTCTGAGAACATTATGATATTTCGTAGAGTTGATTATTGCAGACTAAAATCTTATTATGTGATAGATAATGGCAAAATATTCTGCGGCTTAATGTCGAAATGAAGGATCCTCTGGTTGCATCCGTCGTTCGATTATAATCGATGCCTTTCGCTATCCCTATAGCAATCTTCCGCAACTCCGCCCAACCGAGCACACTACTCTGGTCCCCTAACGAAATGTACTTCTCAATACGTTAACAGTAGTTCCTCTCCAATAAACCAGCAGCAAATTAAGTAGGTCACATATTAAATCCACTTGCCTATTATTATTATTATTAATTTTTTATGAAGAGGAAGAAAGATGGTGGATATGATTCATTAGAACTAATTTGTCTGAGGGATTTTCGCTAATGTTGCAATCTGGTCGTTTTGCTTGGAGATGATTCTACAGCTGAGAATACTTTGTCTTAGAATTTTCTTATGGTAGCTTAAGGATTGTTGGCAACTCTTCTAGTCACAAATATAAGTTTTATGAGTATTTTATCCTGAGCAGTAGTGGTCAGTGATAATAACATTCCAGTTAATTTTTACAGAAGAGGTCCTTTTAGATTCTTGTACTTTCTTTTGTTACACTATTACTTAAGGTATAGTGAGTTTTTCATTTTTACAGAAGAGGTCCTTTTAAATAGTAAATAATGCTTCTTTTATTTAGTATCTTAATTAGCTTATCAGCTTCGTCTTGTATCCTGTTGCTTGAATGAGACACTTGCACAAGAAAATTAAGACTGATGCAATGATATTGCAAAAGCCTCTGTTGTCCTATCTTTTTATGTTGCTTGGAACATCTGAATGTAAAGTGCTTGTAGAAAGAGTCCATTAATTGCATTTTTCTGCCTTGTTTTTTGAGTTGGTGGTAAATGTGGATTGTAACACTATTATAGCAGCTTTCTTTTTGCACTAAGTTGCAATTTTTTGCAGTTTAAATACATGAGAATTTACAATCACTTGTTTCCTCCTTGGACTTGTAAGGGATGCAAATTGATGTTATGGTATTTCCACAGCCAAACAGAACAAACTCTATACATTAACAGAATTTCCCTATTGGTTGATGCTAATTTTCCATCTTGGCTGGATCATTAGATTTGGACTCCTTGGTTAACCCTGCAGAGGATCAGTTTGTCCAGAACAGGGCAAAAATTTAACAAAACTGGGCTTTTAGTTCGGTTTTTAACTTAGTTGGCTGCCTTAATAATCACATTTAATTAGAAGTGGTTTAGCGAAGTCCTAGCTTTCACTGGAAGTGAGTGATTAATTTCCTCATCCCCATGTTTACATTATGTTACTTCTATACTAAAATATTCTTTTTGGTCATCTGTTATATTTTTGGTTTTCTTCCATGATTGACGCATTAGTTTTCATTACTTGTGTAGTTTTCTAATTTGCTGAATTTATACTTTCACCAAAAAAACCTATTTTTAACTGAATTTCTATGAATTAGGTGAATTCTTTCATTTTTTGAAGTGACGAAATTGTTAGTCTCATAGTGTACATGTCCTGGAGTTGTTTCAAGTCTGTATGCCAATTAGTATTTCCAAGTATCTCAATGTTTGCCATTTGCTTCTCAGACCAGAGGCCCACAGTTAACTATGTGCTATGTGCTACATGTTTTACTTCAAGCAGTGCTATGTGCTATGTGCTATGTGCTATGTGCTAATAGACATTTCCATGTTTAATATACACAGTGATGTTTCAAATAATCGGCTCATAGGACCAATTCCAGTTAACAGATCCTCTCAGCTTTTCTAAAATTATATTAAACTTAAGCTTTCAACACAAACTCATCAATTTTTTGAACTATGTGCAGGTGTGTCAATGGCATCCTATAATCATGTATCAGTGATCTGGACAAGGAACTTGACCGTTTGAAATTTAGGTAATAATATTGTTTGACTCATGGTGACTAGTTAAAAATTTCTTCATGAAATATTTTTTCTTAATGAAAGATGATTGCCTTCAGAATCTCATGAGTACTCAAACTCATTTTTATTCTCTTAACTTTTATTCATCTATGTATATCTATTTTTCCTACAGGTTAGTATCTTGTTTTTTGGAATTATGAATCGCAATTGGATAATGAATTTGAATCGGGTGGCTCCTGAATATATAAAAGGTTTGAATGGATTTTTGAAACTTGCCGAAAACTATATGAGAAATGAAGATTTATCCAAGATCCATTGTCCTTGTCGAAAGTGTAGGAATTTATATAAATTTGACTTGAATTATGTTCGAGGACACCTTTATACATGTTGTTTTGATAAATCTTACAAAGTGTGGATCTTTCACGGAGAAGTTAGTGGGCCGAGTAATTGTGTAAGTCCTACAAATGAAGTTGAACATGTAGATGACTTTGAAGAAGATGACACTTTCTTTGACATGCTTAATGAATTAAGGGATGTTGAAGTTGCTGGAAACAGTGAAATTCGATCAGATGATAATATTCAAAACACAACTGGAGAGCGGTTTGGAGAACATTATATGCCAATGTTTGATGAAGCACAACGAGAATTATATTCAGGATGCAAAAAGTTTTCTGCATTTAGTTTTCTGGTAAAATTAATGCATGTTAAGGTGCTGAATGGTTGGAGTAATAAGTCGTTTGACATGTTGCTTAAATTGTTACAAAAAGCATTTTTCCGAAATCGAATACAATTCCGAGCTCACATTATGAAGCTAAAAAAATGTTAAGAGAGTTGGGATTGGGTTATGAGTCTATACATGCTTGTAAGAATGATTGCATATTGTTTCGGAATGAACACAACCATAATGATACATGTCCGGTGTGTAAGGAGCCACGATATAAGTATGATGAAGCAAAGAGGAATAAGATCCCTCAGAAAGTCCTTCGATATTTTCCATTAAAGCCAAGACTCAAGCGATTGTTTTTGTCAAAGCATAGTGCAAAGGAAATGAGATGGCATAAGGAGGAAAGAGTTCAAACATATGGTGTACTGAGGCACCCAGCTGATGCTGAATCGTGGAAAGAGTTTGATAAATTGCATCCAAATTTTGTTGGTGATCCTAGAAATATTCGCTTGGGGTTGGCAATTGATGGCTTTAATCCATTTGGAAATATGTTAAATGCATACAGTATGTGGCCAGTTTTACTTGTGCCTTACAATTTGCCACCATGGATTATGTCTCTTTTAATTCCTGGTCCTAAGGCACCTGGAAAGGAGATAGATGTGTACTTGCGTCCTTTAATCGATGAGTTGAAGGATCTGTGGGATGAAGGGGTGGAAGCATATGATGCATCGACTGCACAAGTGTTTCGATTACATGCTGCTATAATATGGACAATACATGACTTTCCAGCATATGGAGTTGTATCTGAGTGGAGTACTAAAGGTTATAAAGCATGTCCAATACGTCTTAACGATACTTCATCTTGTCCTTTGCATAGTAAAATATGCTACATAGGTCATCGCCGTTTTTTACATGTCAAGCACTCATGGCGGAGAAACAAGAGTTTTAATGGAACACTTGAAAATAGAGGCCCCCAGCGAAGCTTCACAAGTGATGAGATTTTAACGTGGTCAAATACTTTACCTGAAGTGGTATTTGGTAAAGACCATGTGGCGACTGGAAAACGGAAACGCTTAGATAATGATTCAAATTGGGTTAAAAAATCGATCTTTTTTGAGTTAGAGTATTGGCCAGATTTGAAATTGAGACATAATTTGGATGTTATGCGCATAGAGAAGAATATTTGTGATGCTTTAGTGGGAACTTTGTTAAGTATTGATGGAAAGTCGAAGGACACATTCAAAGCTCGATTAGACTTACAGGATATGGGTATAAGAAGTGAACTGCATTTGAAGAACAATGGGGAGAAAATTAGTAAGCCATATGCAAGTTATACTTTGACATTGGAAGAGCGAAGAGAATTTTGCCGTTTTCTCAAATCAATGAAATTTCCCGATGGGTATGCAGCAAATATTTCGAGGAACGTGAACGTGAATGATGGGAGATTACATGGGTTAAAGACACATGATTGTCATGTTCTTATGCAAAGATTACTTCCAGTTGCCATCCGAAAGTTTTTACCAAAGGACATGTGTGGGACATTTGTTGAGTTATGTGACTTCTTCAAAAAACTCACGGCCAAAAGTTTACATATGGCAGATTTGAGTAAGATGGAGAATGATATAGTACTCATTTTGTGTAAGATGGAACAAATATTTCCTCCAGCATTTTTTGACATCATGATTCTTTGGCGGTTCATCTACCACGTGAGGCCATACTAGCTGGACCTGTTGCCCCTCGGTGGATGTACCCATTTGAACGATATTTGGGTACTCTAAAGAAGTATGTCCGAAACAAAGCAAGACCAGAAGGTTCTATCGCAAAGGGATATATTGTGAATGAAGCATTAACTTTTTCATCAATGTATATGAGTCAAATTAAAACAATATTCACAAGGCAGGAGCGGAACAAAGAAGTTGACCAAAATTTCTCGTGCAAATTAGGTGTTTTCTCACAAAAGGCTAGTTTGATGGGTGCCCATAGAAACCATAAATTATCACTGGCTTTACGAAAGAAAGCTCATTGGTATGTTATCAATATTGCAAGGAAGTTGAGATATACAGAAAGTAAGTTTTTAAGTACTTTTATGATATCTATTAATTCCTACATCAAATGTTTGATTTAGGTTCTAAATATCGTATTATATTATGCAATGAACATTTGAGAATCCTCTCAACTAAAGTTTCTTCAAACTGCATTCTCCAATGTCAAGAGTTAGAATTTCCAGGTTGGTTTAAGGATAAACTGATCAGGTTAAGATCTTTAAATGATCCGGAAGCAATAGATGAGCTATACTCTCTAGCTTTGGGACCTGATGGTGAGGTTCAGTTGTTTGATGCTTGTGTTGTTAATGGTGTTTGCTACCATACAAGATCTCGTGATGCTCGTCGAACTTCTCAAAATAGTGGGGTTAGTGTACCGTCATCTGACGATGGGGATAACTTGGACTTTTTTGGAGTTCTAAAGGATGTTGTGCTGATCTTTTATAATTTTGGATACAAGGTGCAATTGTTCTGGTGTGATTGGTTTCAATGTAACCCCAAAAAGAAATCAGTCGTGCAAGAGTTTGGTCTGACGTGTATTGATATATCTAGGACATGGTACGAGGATGATCCTTTTGTTTTGGCTACACAAGCACAACAAGTTTATTACTTAGATGATATAAAGCGTGGGGATAATTGGAAAGTTGCGGTAAAAGTATAACATCGTGGGATATTTGAAGCGATTGAAGAGGATGATGAAAGTACGAAGGAGCCTGGCCATTTTGGAGTACAGCCTAATCAAGAAATTTCATCTGATGAAATAAATTTAGTAGTACGTGAAGATATTGAAACTTCCCAACTTTGCAGGTTGGAAGTACAGCCTCAATTTATAGAATTGGAGGATATGCAGTTACAATTATCGAAGAACATTTGTGATTTGATTAATGATGACGAAGATATTGAATTAAATAGCGATGGAGATGAGCATATACTTCAATCTGATGATGATAGTGATTGATTCGTATAGATAACTAGGGTATTGATTCGTATAGACATTGAAAAGTTCATCTCTTACAATGGGTAGCCATGTTCTCCTCAGTCTTTGTGCTGCAACCTAAAGCCTGTAAATTTTCCTTCATTATTTGCAGTTATGCGGTGGTAGAGCATCTGAGGGTGTATTTGTTGGTGCTTTTCTGTCGATGTCTTCTACAGCAGTGGTAAGCTCACGGCATTATTCACTTGGTTGAATATTCGTGCAGTCCGATTTCTTTATAAGTTTTACCTTATTCGTGTAGGTATATAAGTTTTTGATGGAGAAAAACAGTACCAATGCTCTTCATGGTCAAGTGACTATTGGCACTCTGATCTTACAGGTATTTCCTCTTTTATCATGTGACTCTGTTATACTGTCTCGACACAAAGAGTGATTCTGTTCTTAAAGCTTCAATGAAAGATAGCTCACCTTCTTGTTGAATTTTATTTGATTATGATGAATTTCAACTTTTTTGAGATAGCAATTGAAGGGTTCCATTTTGAGACATACTTTTAGTTCACTTTTACATGTTCTGGATTCTGATCTTCTTGTAAATTATAACCATATCTGGTCTTGAAAGCTTGATGCTTTTTTGAATATCTTTTAATCTTATTTTCATGACTGTTCTGTGGGATTACTGTTCGCTCTGCTTCCAGTTCTGGGTGGAACTTCTGGTATTATGCAAGGTGTAATATCCATGACTAAATCGTAAGTTCAAACCTTTTCCTTTCTCATAAATTAGATTTTCTTGAATGGGTGAAAAAAGCAATCTGTATGTGTAATTCAAAAGATAGATTTTTAAGCAACAATTATCAAAAATTCAGTTTTGGCTGAGATGTTGAAAATTAAGCTTTTATGGATAATTAATATGTGGGTTGCTTATGGAATATGTCCTTTTAGTCTTGCCTTTGAGTTTCAGTGGAAAAAACAAAGGAAAGATTACATCTTTCATTTCTTTCCTTTTTTTTTTGGTTTTTGTTTGATGGCCTTAACGGAAGTTGCACATTACTTGCTAGTGTTATTTGTTGGTTGGTTTTAGTTTTAGGCTGCATTGGATGTTTTTTTTTTTTTTTGCTTCTTGGTTTAGTTACAATGTCAGAAGTGAATGAATTAATAATTCGTGTTATCTGCATTAGTTGTGTTCAGTTGTTATTATTTGGGATGCCATAGAGTACTACACTTGAAAAAACCTGTGAGGTGCTGCAAAGAATGGGGAAGTTGAATTGTGGATTATTTGACCCTGAGTCAACTCAATCAATTTTGTCTCTGGTAGAAGGAAAATATAAGTCTTTAACCCAATTGAGTTCTAATCAAGCTTTTGGCTTTTCAAAGTCTCAGTTAAACTAATGACTTTTTCCAAATGAACTTTCTGCATTTTATATCAAAATGAGAGTTTGTGAACTTTCTAGCTTATTTCGTTGGTCACTTCCATTTTTTCCTTGGATAGACAGGAAGAATTCTTGTTTTGTATAAAAGTTGTGATGTCTGATATTTGATATTCTGTATATATATATATATATATGTAGTCTCTTGAATTTAGTGCTGTGGATATTGGTTTGAATGAAGGATATGATTTTAGCATGTGCCAATGATAATATTTAGTAATATTGATTTTAGATTTGCAAGCCCCGACGGAGAAGGTTCCTTACACAAGTCTAATGTTTTGCTCTAATTTATATATATTTATTCTTTCAGGTTGGTGATAACTAAATCGAAGAGGATGTTTCTTCAAGTGATGTTGACCTTTTTTTAGGGAACTTTATCTTTTGCTTTTGAAACAATGTTAGAACATATTACATTCAATGAAATTTGTTGTAATTCCCTTCAAGAAAGCAAAAACTCGAAGTGGTTGATTACAATCAACATTTGACCATAAATGCTTAAACTCAACTTTCTTTGTTTAGTTTCTATTGAATGAGCATTGTGATTATTTTATTGTTAATATCTTTTATATTATTGATTTCTAGTGAATAATTTAAAAAAAAAAAAAAAACAGCCTAAAAAATAAATAAATAAAAATATACACACGATATATAGATAAAATTGCATTGATTTTAGCGAGGAAAATAATAGATTTGCGGCTAATGTTCACATTGTATCCACTTTAGCGAGGAAATTAATAAACTTGTAGTTAACATTAGCTGCGAAATTGAAAATTTCCTCTCTAAACTTTAGCTGCAAAATCGAGAATCTCCTCTCTAAAGTTTGCGAGGAATTTTGAACATATGCTGCTAATATAGGTTTGTGACGGTCTTATAGAAGCGAGACGCGCGAGGAATATATTTCCTCGCTAAATTCCATTTGCCAAGAAATCAACAATGTTAGCGAGGAAAAATTTCCTCGCTAAATTGCAACTTTCCTGTAGTGGTGGATTTTTTTTTATTTCAATATTTATTATGACCCTTATGCCAGTTTAGTGTGTTTGTTTTTTTCGTTGGAGATTCAGTACCTAACTTTGGGGATTGTCAAAATGCAATCTCAGGCATCCTAACAGTAGAATATTCCGTCGAGATGTTGTGACATACGCAACACATGAAGGCATACTTATCAAATCATCTAAAGTTATAAATTTATTGCACTGTCAGCCAATTTTTTATAATTTTCCGTATTACCACCCAAACATTGCATAATTTCAAGTTTGCCAAACACACGAAAAAAAATCAAAAGAAAAGATACTTGTTTATATATATGTATTTATATCTTTTTGTTTCAAATATATATATATATATATATATATATATATATGGATGTGATCTTGTGTGGAAGCCTCTTACCGTGTAGCTGGGTGGATTAATCCCATCCATCCACACTTTTTATTCAATGGTCAAGATTGCTATTAAAAATAAATGATTTATCAATTAATTAATAGGTAGAAAGGGCATAATAGTTACTAGCAAAATGCCATAAATCACGCCCCTATAATCAAGGGATTGATTAATATCACGTTTCCATATTGTAATTGTGCACCATTTTAATAGCTGAACGGTACACCATTTAATAACTGACTGTACACCATTTTATATCTAACAATGCATCATTGTATAACTAATTGTACATCCTCTAAAGGAACTATAAAGACAAAATGGTGTAAACATCTTCTCATTTAATAACTTAACTGTATACTATTTTATATTTAATAGTGCATCATTGTATAACTAATTGTACATCATCTAAAAACTCTATAAAGACAAAATGGTGTAACCACCTTCCCATAATGACGCACTACAATCATTGATGTGATAAAGATCACGTTTCCATAACTGAATTATTCCCCATTTTAATAGTTGAACTGTGCACCATTTAATAAACCGGTTGTGTACCCTTTTATACCTAACAGTGCATCATTGTATAACTAATTGTACATCATCTAAAGGAACTAAAGACAAAATTGTGTAACCATCTTCCCATTTAATATTTTAAATGTGCACCATTTTATATCTAACAATGCATCATTGTATAACTAATTGTACATCATGTAAAAACCTTATCAAGACAAAATGGTATAACCACCTTCCCATAATGACGCCCTACAATCATGGATGTGATAAAAATCACGTTTCCATAACTGAATTGTGCACCATTTTAATAGCTGAACTGTGCACCATTTAATAACTTATTGTGCACCATTTTATACCTAACAGTGCATCATTGTATAACTAATTATACATCATTATGAGTAAACCACAATTGAATAAAAAAGCGGGAACAATCGTAAAATCAAACCCCATAAAAATCGTTGGGATTAAATGGTGTACAATGAGTTATACAATGATGCACTATTAGATATAAAATGGTGTACAGTCAGTTATTAAATGGTGTACAGTTCAGCTATTCAAATGGTGCACAATTCAGTTATGGAAACATGATATTAATCAATTCCTTGATTGTAGGGGCGTGATTTATGGCATTTTGCTAGTTACTATTATGCCTTTCTACATATTAATTATTTGATAAATCAGTTATTTTTAATAACAATCGGGACCACTGAATAAAAGGTGTGTATGGATTGGATTAATCCACACTGCCACACGGTAAGCTCCATGCCACATTTGATCCTAATTCTATATATATATAGCACCCTGGTTTCTAATTTTATATAGAAACTTGATTGTATTAAACTTGATATTTGTTACATTTATATAATTATTTGAATTTGGACCTAGGTTTCATATTTTTTTAAGTTGGTTGTTTATACATTTATCTTTAAAATGTATGACATAATTAATTAAAAAATTACATAATTATTTTATACATCATAAAAAATAATTAATTTCATTAAATCGATTGGACCGGTTAATATAATTAATTGGGATATTTACAAAAACCTCCTTGACGTTTGCACTAATTACAATAAAACCCATATGTTTATTAAAATTATCAAACACCCCTCCAGACTTGATTTTGTCTTACATTTTTCTCCTTCATAAGCAAGAACAAATTCAAAAATCTCCCTGAATTTTATAAAAATATTACAGTTAACCCCTTAAATTTAAGACAAAATCAAAGCCTCATGGGTTTTTTGGTAATTTTTAAAAATCTCTAGATTTTTTGTAATTAACCCAAACCTCGTGGATGTTTTTGTAATTATCCCTAATTACTTTTCATCCATTGAACTGACGATTGATATATGGTGACTGTAGCAAGATCAATTTACTCACTTGTCCGCTTTTTAAAACATTGAAACAAACACAAAACTAGAGTAGAATCAAAGATTTGATTTATTACATGAGGTGTTCGTCCAAGAGCTTTCATCACCTCCCGATTTTTCGTGAATCTGGAGGACTCGATGGATTAGTCGTGGCTAGTGATTCAGAAGTAAAGGTAGGATTTGGGTCTGGATTGATCTCAATTTCCGAGTCGGAGATGGAATTCCTAGGGTTCACCAGCGTCGACATTGTACGGAAAAACAATGAACCCTATCGTTTTGGCAAATCTAAAGTTTTCAACTTTTGAGACCCCTTAATCTGGTCGGCCGAGACGAGGCCGCAGTACACGGTGGCAGAAATAGAGGAGAGCGTGTAGGAGGGGAGGGTTTTGTACGAAACGTCGCTGGATTTGTGGATGGCGTCGACGCAGGAGCATGGGATGGGGATTTTGACGAAGAGCTGTGAAAGAGATTTTGGGGTTGGCGTCAATTGTAGAAAGATGCATAACACATCGTATTTACGAATTTTATGATGTCTTATAATATAGACATCACTACGAGAAAAATGCTCATAGACATCGGTTTTTAGACGATGTCTATGTGAAAATTGACTGATGTCGTAATCGGTGATGTTAAATGTATGCATATTCAACATCGGTTTTAAGCATGTAAGAAACGATGTTGTTATATCAAAAAGATATCGTTTTGCAACCGATGTTGTTAACTTGCCGTTTGCAAACTTTTTTGTAAGCGTCATCAGTTTTTGACTGATGTTATTGGCTACCTTTAAGATCGGTTGAGAGATTAGCTATGCACCGATGTTATAAGAGCTTAACACATCGTTTTTTAACCGACATTGTTTCTAACGAAAATGAAGTTACAGTGTTGCCTTGAACGTCGATTTTGTTAGGAACAAAATCGGTTAGAAACTAATGTGTTAAACGTTTTAGAAAACGGCCATAAACCGATGTCTTTCACATATAAAAATGTCTCTTTATATGTTTTAGATGTCAATTTAAAATCGACATCTAAAACATATAAAATGGTTACATCATTTTGCTAATATTTATCCTGTAATTAAGTATAACCAACTTAGTATCATAAATATCATCCGGACACAATTAAATATAGCAACACATTTGTGGCAACATTAATATCATTTCCAAAAGGGTCATTACATTGTCATCAGATTCAAATAATACAAATAGAAACCGATATTGCAAACTAATTAAAACTAACAATGAAACCAATAATTAGAGTATTAATGGAACATGTCATTGACAAATTCACGTTAGACAGAAAATGCATGTTCAAAACACAAGTAAAGAATTGAAGGAGCACAATTGTCGCTCGTCACAGATCTTTCTCCATCATCCTGTAAATCCGAAAGAATAGAAATTAAGATAGCATTAAAAGAGCTCAAATATACAATATGGGAATAAATTATTCCAAAATATAAAACAATGTTGCACATGCTTTCAACATTGAACTAGGCTCTTCAGTTTTCTACCTGTCTTCTAACAATGTCGCACCCAAATGACTTCATAGCATTTTAACACCAATAATTTACACAAGCAATTGTTTCACACGACTGTGCTAACAACTTTGGCAACCTTTGCCCTGATAATAGCATGGGAATTTTTTAGGTACCCAAGGAGAGGAACAAGGCCACCAATAGAATAAAGATCTGGAAAAAGAAACCACACGAGTGAAAGGATCAACATCCACATTCACTAGTTGACATTTCATAAATTAAACTCCAATTGACGAGTGTCAGTTTCGAACAATTATATTACAGCTAGCCTGAAAACTTTTAGGAGAACTTTCTTATGTAAGATCATCCTTGGTAATGGCCATTTTAGACGTGCGTTCTGCATTATGCAAACTCAATTAAGTCTACAGGGTTCTAAGTTAAGTTTACAAGGAGACTAAATAGATTACTGGATGGTCCTTTAGAATATTAAGACCGAATTTTGTGTCCGTAAAAACTATCCTACTAGGACCAGGCTCGCGAAAAAATATCTAGTTTGCAAACTATTTTAACAAGAAGATAAACTTTCTACATAATCTAGCCTTTATTCTTCTACCTACAATCCCATCAAATAATCCATAAACGAAACTTACCATTGGCCATGTCAATAGACTCCACATGTTCTTGTAGCTCATCCAACATATCTGCAAGAAGGCAAAGAAATGTAAGATACAATACTTACACAAGATTAAACAATCAACCTTCCAGCAAAACTACAGATGCAAAAATGTTCATCAACGAATACCTTCAATATCATGAGGTTATTCCCTAAGACTCCAAAACGTGCTCTGGGGCCTGCATAACAAGTTTTATCTCTTTCATTCGTCAAATAACATCAACCGACTGAGCTTGGATTGCCTCCATAAACCATCTTCTATCTTCCTCACTGAACCCACAAAATTAATAAACGAGCCATGAGCTTTGCTCACATGAAATATTTACTAATCAACCAAAGCCCAAAAAAGAGTAAGAATGTGGTATTAAAAAAACAAAATTTTAAATTACACATATCTCATCCAATCTATAGTTCTTGCATTTTAACAAACACCATACCCCCATCAAGATAACTTTTTAAGAATTGCTTCTCAACACTATTAAATCAAGAAAATAACTTTCATAGTCAGTGGAAAAAAACAGATTGTACCTTAAATTACGAGAAGAATTGGTGTCGTCAGAGTGAGAAAGACTCCACTTGAGCAAGGGTCAACACCAGCTGCAACAATACCCAAAAATTGTATTGGGATCAGTCCAATTAACAGAAACCATTAAACTACATCCATATCCACTTTTATAGAACCTATATCTATTTCTCACACTTGAATACCGAATCATGCTACATATTGCAAAAAATGATGTTATTGCTACAAATGGTGTTTGAGAAAGGAAAATCTTTGGCCCAATTGCCTCCAAGCTCACCCAGAGCTAGTGATTCTCACCTTAGTGAAAGTCGGTACTTTTAAATGCTTTCCTGTTGTAGGTATATTATTTTGTGTTTATCGGATGATTTTTGGTGGAAAATGTAAACATAAGTGGATGTAGTTAGTGTATAATGCTTTTTCGAATCTTAAAAGTCTAATGCTGCCTAGTTGCTGAACATGGATCATGTAAAAGGAATGGTGTCGATATGGATTGGAAAATAAAGGAACATTTTGTTGTAAATAGTAGATTGTCTTAAAAGTGCCCATTTGCCCAAGTTGATCTAGGATTTCAAAGATAGCTCCCACAAGCATAGTTGTTTAATTTTGGTAACCTAAATGCCATTATTTTAACAGCATAATGTTGGGTTTGTTTAGAACTGTTTGTAAAAAAAATACATTTGAGCTGGGTCATTAAGCTATATTCACTGATTTGTTTTTGGTGGTCTTTTTATCTAGTGTTAGAGCCATTTTTGTTGTGATTCTGAAAGGTAAATATAAAAGCTTCAGAAGTTATTTTGTCGTGATTCTATACACGAGCGAATCTATCTACCTTCCAAAGTTATTTTAATTGTGATTCTATCCAGAAGTTCTAAGTAACACATAAATTGAAACTGTTTTCTGAGAAACTGAAAGAGTTTTTATGCTTAGCCAGCCCCTGCATTCTCTTCTACTTGTTGTATGTGGTATTTCGTATTCCTAATCCAAAATGATCTTAACTTACCAGGCTTCCTCTCATCCCTCAAACCTCCGCGCCAGGACCCAAATCTTTGGTGTTAGATTTCTTAGACCTGTTTTTTTATCAGAAAAAATGTGTTTCTTCTTCTTCTAATAACTTTCTTTCTTTATTTTTTTATGAAGTCTCATTATAATTATTAAAGTAACAATTATCGCACACTTGATTTGCATTCGTCATTCTGAACATTGTAGTTTTCAATATACTTGTACTTAAGTTCAGGCTGAAAGTAACTCTACTAATGTTGTTTTCGTTTTATCACTTATGAGAACATATATGTGTACTTTACATGTATTTTTCCATTTATGTACAGTTATATACATGTACAAATATCTAAATATATTAATGCACAGTAAACATTTTGGGTGGGTTCAGGGCAGGTTGATCAAAACCTGTAACATGTCCTAAACTTGGTTGGGTCTGGAAAAAATATAATAACCACTCTTTAATTTTGGTTTCGGTTCGGTTAGGTTAGTTAACCAAACTGTGAACACCCCTACGTAAATATGATAGACGAAAATAGCATAACACTTAAAAGATGCAGCATCAACTGTAGCTAGAAGAATATTGCACAATATTAAGAAAAAGAATGTTATAATGTTAACTTCAACAAGATGCTCAATAAGGAAAATTGCCAGTATGGTAAACATAAACATTTCTTGCCGAGCTCAGGTATAATGGAAAAAGCAGAGCAACAAATTAATCAGCCTCATAAATTCTGACATGAAATGCCAAAATTCACCTCTGCGAGATTAAGAAAAACTCTATTATATACCTAACAAGTCAAATGCCATTGTTATTGATAGAACACAAATAAATACAAAAAAAAATTAATGTATCCATGTCTTCCCAAGTAAGATAGAAATGACACATGTAGAATACAACCCACTACAGAGCAATAAAGAATCAAATACCATTTTCCTTTTTCCTTTACCATAGAAACACAAGGCTTGTAAAGACTCTAAAAAATAGTGAAAGATATTCCTGTTTGCAAAACGAAAGACGTGAACAACAATTATAAATATCCCTAAAGAATTAATCCCTTAGCACATAGCTTTAGAGTATAAACTCAGAAATTCCTATATACCATGACAAAATACTTATCAAGAAACTAGGCACCAAAAAGGGAACTTTCTAAGAATTCTTTACATGTATTTGGATTAGATTCTTTGACAATTTATTTATATTACACATGGGATCATGTTTCAAAGACATTAAAGGGAAACATTACCATACAAATTTTCAATATTCCGATATTCGTTTTCTATCTGGAATAAAAAAGGGAAACAAATCCTTGAGATCTAATTCTTACAGTAAGAAAGCCACACTAGGTAAACTCTTTAGATCATATGAGAATTTGGAAAATAGTATGTCACAATCTGTTAAACAACCTCAAATATATCATCTCTAAATCCATTTTCTATATAATATCAGTTACAAACTTGCCATGAATTGAGCATTGCTTTCTTCAGACAATAATCCAATGTCAAATAATTTCAGTAAATAAACTATCTAGGATTCAGAACACATTGCAATCATCGAAAAAAATAACATTCTCCCTCAAAAGAAAGTACAAGAAGCCAATTTCATGCTGCACATCGAACACATTAACCAACTGCGGACAAAGAAAAAAAGATTTAATATACATCACCTGATAACCACATTTGTATCGTATGAACTGTCATTATGTTCAATCCATCTTCTCCGCACGGAGCGTACGCCTCTTCTCTTCTTCATTGCTCATCATCACGTTTTGGCCCTAATAAAAACTCTACTGCATTAAAAAAAAACACAACAAAAGAAAAGGAGAAAAATATCAATAAATTGTTTATTTCAGTGAACTACCTCATTGAAAAAAGAAAGAAAAAGAAAAAAACTCCAAAATTTAACCCAAGCCCACATCAAAGCATGCAAATGCCTTTCCTATACCCTACGCTAAACATAAACAAAAATAACAATATACAATCCTAATGTGAAGCCAGACATAAAAATCAAAAGAATCAAACATACCTAAATTAAAAGAGGCAACTTTCGGACTCAAACTCTTCCGAATAATCAAAAGAATCAAACGTACCTAAATAGTTGAGATAACTACCAAAATTTGAGAAGAATATCAGAAGACAACTATTGGGATTTTTGTCGTAAAAAGGGGATTTGACTTTGAACTGCCTGTCGATGGCTATGGATCTGGTTTTAGGGGTTAGGGACCACAAATTTCTTGAGAGTTGATCTTATTTGGTAGGGTGCGACTGAATATGGCACTGGTTAGTTCTTATTTGTCACATCGAATTTATTTGAAGAAATTCCTTGTGCTAGGGCTTGAAGTGAAGAAGACAAGCAGACATGGCATATGAAATAAGAGAAGCTGTTGGGAAATTTATTTGTTAGATCACTACAGGAATTTCGCTAATAGACAACAAATATAATCTGTTGTATATTACAATAATCAGCCGTTGTCGTAGATGGTGTTCTAAAAAGAGTCCGCTCAATGACAACGGTTTAAATCTGTTTTCGTTAATAACAAGACAACGGTTATAATCCGTTGTCATTGAGCGGACTTTTTTTACAACACCATCTACGACAACGACTGATTATTGTAATACACAACATATTATATCCGTTGTAGTTTTGAAGTATTACAACAGTTTTACAAGCCATATTAGCCATTGTAATTTTGGACCGCGGGTAATGCATTTTCTATTTGGTGTCTATTATTTTTTCACATGTGGTAATATAACTTTTTATTTCATATATGCAAAAAATAAAACACAATACAAGAAAGCAACATATAACTAATTAAAACAAAACATGACATTCGAATGATTGTATCTAGTACATATCTGCAAATGTTTAACAAAACAATATCCATTATTTAACGAAAAGTTTCTAACAAGTGTTTAACAAAATATCTGACAAGTGTTTAACAAAACGTCTAACAAGTGTTCTCAAAAAGCTACACTAATTCTTTCATTGAGGGCAGCTGCAAATCACTCCAATATTATGTGTGAACATAATTGAAGTTCATGCCTGCAATTAAGAATTATATATATCAATTTACATTAAAATCAGATTCACTCAATTACAGAATGTGCAGTCTTTATAACTATGAAAATTTGCAAAAAACTATGAACAAAATACCTATTCACTCATGCATATGGTCTTGAACGCATTATGCCTACTCCGATCGCACTTCATCAATTTAAACTGGAGAATACTCAACACTTGAGAATTGTGAGAAAACATAGGTTATATAATTGGCTCCAATTATTAAACATTTGCAAAAAATATGAGAACGCCAAATTTTAATATAATTTTACCATTGATCGCAATAAAGTCATGTCTGTAGTTGAATCTTCTACAACCTGCCTCATTTACCGCATCACAAAATAACCGCATTGGAATGCATCGGGTTGAAGAGGAGCCTATGTCTGAAATAATTTTAAATGACATGAGTAACAAGCTAAATTTATAAATTCACAAAATACTAAACCAAAACACAACAGCAGAAAGCTCATAATTATAAGTGGCTTAGATTAAAATCAACAAGACTGTGGAGTGAACACATTCCCAAAGTAAAATATACCAAGTCCAATGAAAAAATCAACAAACCAGCACACAACTTATTTGGGGATATTGGCATAATATATCATTTGAATGATGTATACACAGTAATTGAACTATGTCAAATCCTGGAAGTAAAAAAACAAGAAACAGACCAATTCTTAAAATTGGAATACAAAAAACTGGAAGCAAAATGAATCAGCTTACAAAAATATGACACAACAATTTGTCTGCTCATCAGCCTTGTCAAGAATTAAATAGATCAAATCAAATCTGAAAAGAAATTCCAATAAAGCAATCAACCCAAATCTCTCCATATATCCCAAGAATTATAAAGATGTCCCTATAACCACTATAATTGTGAGAAGATTATCTTGCATAAACGAATCATATAAGATAAACAATAACAATGTTGAATGACATGACAAATGTATAAAGCACTAAAATAGAAAAACTATACATTGCAGAACACTTACGAAGTGTTTACCTTGACAACAAAGTGGGAGGAAGGTGTATATTATCAATCACAGACAAACGTGGGTTACAACATGAACCAATTGGATTAGCACAAGCCAATACTGAAGTTCTTGCATTTAGGGAAGCAATAATACTTGCCTTAGCGATTGAAACAGTTTGCTGGTCCATCACCTGATGAAAAAGTCTTTATTAAAAATACAAACAAATTAACCAAAAACATGTAGCAATGTAATAAAAAAAAAGAGAGAAAACCAGATTTTTGCTCCATACTAAGCTATTACCTACCCATTGTCGAGATTTTAAATGGTTTTAAACTTGATAGAAAAAGGAAAGAGTGTCAGCTTTGAATCACACCTCATGTAACATGCTTCTTGCATTTTCAGACATTTTGTCGAACTCATCAATACAACAGATGCCTCTATCACTCAGAACCAATGATCCACTCTCCCGGACCTACAAAGTCATATTTCCAATGAACTTTATCTTTTTCATGGTTAAAAATGAACACTGGAATAGCAAACTAAATCTTTGCAAAATTTACTCATAAGACATAATTGGAGAATTAAATGTTTGGACAAAATCACAAAACATAAACCTTTTCCTTAAATACATATAATATAATATGTTCATGTCAATAATAATACACAAAATATATCGAGTTTGCAAGATTCATGGAAACTACCTTCTTCAGTTCAACTTTTGGAGGAGGTTCTTTGTAGAAACTCGGCATAGGTGTAGCTTTAAATTTCAAGCTCTTTCCCAGCTGCTTTATTTATGCCTCTTAATTTTACTAACAAAGCCAAGAAGATAAAAGAGTAAACAAAGTAAAACTAGGTCTAGAACATAAATTTAATAAATTAGGGACAAGATTCTCAATCACCTTCGATTTCGCTTGCAAATTAGGCTTTTCCATTTCCTTGGCATGTATTTTCTCTTCTATCTTTGAAAAGAACTGTAGATCAACATAGATGTCATTCATCGCACGACCAAGCACACCATAGTTTTCACTTTTTTATGTATGTGTGGTATGTGTAGATAATGATGAAAATGGATTAATAAGTTAAAGGTTTGAAGTGGCTTTTAAAAGCACTAGTGAAGTGCACGCGCGTTGCACGTGAACCATATGATTTTGCTAATTTAATTAAAATAAGTTATTAATACAATTCATTTAATTATATTATATTATATTTAAATATATTTTATATTGTACAATGTAGAATATGTCATTTGACATGAAGAGAAATGTACAAGATTAGTAACTAAGTAACTTGTATATTAAGAAACAAATATAATGGGTAAAACATAGCGAAAAGATTGTTTGGGTAATAGGCAAATAGGTTTGATGTATTTGCCTCTAACACTCCCCTACGTATACGAAGGCAACTATGAACAGAGATATCAATAATTAAGATCATTTGTATGTTATGAAACTTGATTTACACGCTTTATGTCAGGTGGTAGCCGAAGAACATCATGAACACAGACACAAAAATATCCTGCTGCTTTTAGCAACAAATCAACAGCATCTCGAATGCAATATGAGAATACAATCCGGGATATCACTGGGTATATATTTACTAATCAGAAAATAGCCCTAAATGTTTGCTCTATCTAAAATAAAAACCCAGGCTTACAAGCCTCTCAGACAAACTACTGTCTCTGGGAATTAGCTTTAGATTTGCTTCCATCAACATTAGCATAGCCATCGTACGTAAAATAGATAATAGCTCAAACCAGGAGTTTGCTACACCTCATTCACAGTTTCATCAATCTCAAAATTCAACAAATCAAAGGGCAACTCGCATTTCCTTGTCAGATTCTCACACGTCTTCCATCTTCTAATTATTGCCATCTGAACTCCAAGTCTTGAAAGACTGTATTCTATTTTATCAAGTCAAAATGCGTCAAATTTTGCATATTTCTACGCTTTCACAAGCCTTCATCTGTGAACAAATGCAGAATACAAATTTACAGACTGCTTCAATCACAAGGGATAAATATTTTCTTAATGCTCTGGTTAGTACACTGAAAGTGTACCCGCCTGAAGGATCATCCAAAGTTCACAAGAAATGTTAGTAAAATGGGCTAATCAAATCGGTCAGGATCCTACAAAGAACTTAACGGGATGTGGGGGGAAATAAAACCAGTGTCCTCAGCAATTGAAATAATCTGATTTCTGAGTGAAGTAATTCAATCAGCAAGATCCTTAGGGATTAAGCCTCTTGAGTATTCTCAGCATATCATTTTTTTTTTCTTTGAGGGATGTTTTCTGAATATCTAATTGCACGGCAATACGTAAAAATGGGATAAATATGGAGACTTCGGGGATAATCTTATTCTTCTTTTTACCAATTGCAAACATACATCGAAGATACAACCTATTCTTTTTCCAGGGGATTGATTTCAAAATATAACATCCTATTACCGACAAAAATGTCAACGACATCAAAAAGGTCACTGAAAGAATATGACTTACTATCTCAAACGACCATAATATGAGTTACTATCTCCATCCTGAATGTTAGATCTCACGCAATTTACAACATTTGTACCTTAGCATAATAGGGACACATCAAAAATCAAAGAGTGCCAATCAAAGGAAATGGATTAAGTGCCTATTAACAGAGCAACATAAAAAAAAAACTCATACAATCAATGCAATTGTCATCTTGATTTTACTGATTAACTTAAGGATTAAGATCAGTTTGATTTTCTCTAGTAAAGAATAATAAGCAAAATCATCATCCTCTTTTCTGATAAAATGTCGAGCAAAGACATGAACAAAGCTATCAAAAAGTATTGTTCATCCTCTTTTCTGATAAAATGTCGAGCAAAGACATGAACAAAGCTATCAAAAAGTATTGTTCACAAGTGTTCAGAATCTGAAAGAGTATAAATGGACGAACAAAGACAAGAAGAGAACAAAGGTACGTACCCACATCAGGAATTCAACATATATATATATATATATATGCATGCATGCAGACACAACAACGACGAAAAAGAGACCATATCAAAAGTCACACTTCATATCAGTCTAGTGTTAAATTTATTTTCTTCAAGGTAGCATTCTTCTAAAATTTGGTGGAACATCCCGTCCAATATTTTAACATAATACTGGGACCAAGTTTTGATTTTTAATATGATCATTGTCATCGTGCTTTGTCAGTGTATGCATCATTGGAATCACGCATTTACGTTTTCCTTATATATATAATATTTTCGTGCCTTTTTTTTACAAACATTAATGCTTTCTGCATGCATTTGAAGTAAACATAATAAAATGAAGGTACAATTAAGAAAAATACCAGATTTTCAAATTTTATTCTGAACTGATAATATTTCATTCCGAATTTCAGAATGAAAATCTGAATATACTTCAAACCTACAATTGATTAACAACCTAAGGCTAATACAAGAAGTTATACTTTTGAAGTTAAATTCCAAAGTGATTAATTTTCAATTCTGAACTTCCAAACCTGAAAGTCTGAAACTAAAAAATCAAACGAACTTCAAACCTGAAATTCACAAACTAAGAAAATTTTCATTTTTGAACTTGAAACCAAAAAATAAAATAAACTCCAAACCTAAAATTGGATAACAACCACAAGTTCATTTCTAAGGATTTTAACTGCACATCTAACATACAAAGAAAAGGTTAAAAAAACACAGAAAGAAGACAAAAAGCCAAATGATCAACCAATATGGAATAAAGTTAAGATTCACCAACTGAAGAAATAAATGTTGCCTTTTCCATCCGTCCATTACTCCATTACAGGATAAGATTAATTCCCAACTATCCTTGCAACAAAAAAGAATAAAGAAAAGAAGTGACCTCGGAGGTTCCAAGTTTCGGAACCTTTCCTCTGATCAGATTGCAGTAAAATTAAAAAATATGGATCGATCTCTAAAATTCCTAGATAGAATCGATCTCTAAAATTTATAGATATAAGAAATGATTGGATATCTTTCTTGCCTCTAGCACTACAACCGTTGAGATTTCAAACACCTTTTGGCTCCGTTTGGATGGAAGGATTTGAGCAATGGATTTCAAATTCATAAGAACAAATCCATTGAGGTTGTTTGGATGTAGTTGTTCACTTGGTTTTATACCATTGATTTGGGCTTCCTAGACATGAGTTTTGTGTTGTTTTTGAGTATTTTGAGTCATTTGAGGGGCCAAGCCATGTTGAGAGCCTATTATATTGAGTTTATAGTCATATTAATGAATCGTGTATCAAAAGAAGTACGAACGAGCAAACAACGAGAGATTGATTTGAAAAAAAGTCCAAATGCGTCTCGAATTTCTAGCACTGGTAGTGTTTCGTATTTTGGCCATAACTCTCTCTACAAAATTGATATTGAGCTGAATCAAGTGGCTATGGAAAGCTAAGAGATAGGGCTACAACTTTGATGAAGGACGAAAAACCAAATTCGGACATTTGGTGGGTGAAAACACCGGGCGGGCGCTTCAGCGCCCGTCGACGGGAGCTGCAGCGCCCGTTATAGGGCGACGATGGGTTTTTGTCTAGGCGGGCGCTGCAGCGCCCGGGCGGGTGTTTTGTGCGTATGACATGTCCGGGCACCACAGCGCCCATCCCGGGCGCCGCAGCGCCTCGGGGCGGAAATTCCTATGTTCCTCACCTTTTTATTGAACTTTTGAGGGGCTATAAATACATACATGGGAGGCTTGATCTAGGGTATGAAGGAAAGACTGGGAATACACCCAAGAACACAAGAAATACATCAACTTCATCAAGGAAGAACCAAGGGAAGAATCGGGTCAAATCGGTGCTTGAGGATTGAAGATTAATCGAGAGATTATCCATTTCCCTAAGTTTTCTCATTCTTTGTGCTTTAATCTTTCATTTTAGCTTGTCATGAATATGAACAATTTGTCTATGAGTTGTTTATTTGTAATGAGTAGCTAAACTTCTTGTGATTTCCGGGTTTTGGAAGTAGATTAATTGAACTCTTGTTGAATGTTTTAATCTTAGTTGAAGTTATTGTCTTGAAGCCTATTTGAGTACTTTGTTCTTATTCTTGTTTTATCATTTGGCCAATGATTTAACTTGTTTGATATATTGATTCATAATTCGAGAGATGAGTTTCAATATTAGATCTTGAGTACTTGACATGGATATTTACATAATCGAGAGGTTTGTGAATATTTGTGAGGATATTTGATCTTTTGTGCATTTGGGAGTTGTGTATCTTATGTTGAGTAGAGATACTAGCATAGATATTTCAATCTACACTTTATATACA
Organism: Rehmannia glutinosa; assembly: GCA_016081115.2. Taxonomy (NCBI): domain Eukaryota; kingdom Viridiplantae; phylum Streptophyta; class Magnoliopsida; order Lamiales; family Orobanchaceae; genus Rehmannia; species Rehmannia glutinosa. The sequence goes on along the minus strand of CM071935.1, from coordinate 43,466,418 downwards.
TCTCAAGAGGGAGGATAAAATACCGTTGTGATCGTCTTATAGGTATATTGATAATAACTTTGACTTTGATTAAATCGGACAATAAGAGAAATATTAATTGAAACCATAACCCGGGAATCCATTTCATTCCCTTGATAATTCCATTATTCTAAGTATCTTGTGTTTTTGTGGTTAATCTTGTCTTTACTTCTACTACAATTATCAAATTTCGATCGTCTAAATAAAAATAAGACTATCTTAGTTAAATACTTAGCACATAAATTTATTAGTCTCCGTGGATACGACCTTGCTTACCCTATTCTATAAACTACACCGTACACTTGCGGTGAAGCTAAAAATAAGGCGAACAAGTTTTTGGCGCCGTTGCCGGGGACTAATACAATTTTTTGTGCTAATATTGCGATAGATAGAATTATTCTTAATTTAGACATTTTTTTTTTTTTTTCATTTTTCTTTTGTGAATTCTACTTCTACAATGCTTGATTTGTTTCTTTGAATTGGTATAGGTGCACCTATTCGGATGGAAGAGGCAAAACCATCTTTGGAAGACGCCCTCATTTCATTCATGAATCAAACGACTTCATTTATGAGTCAAATAAATTTATTCATGAGGGAAATGAGAAATAGCTTTGCCAAGAACGAAGCAAAGATGGACAAGATGAAGTTGCAATTGACATAATTGGCCAATACTATGGATTCACAATTGAAAAATCTCGAGACTCAAATGGGCCAATTAGTTACAATTGTTGGTGGGCAACAACAAAAGAGCCAATTTTTGAGCACCACCGAAGCCAACTCAAAGGAACAGTCTAGTGCCATTCATCAAAGGAGTGGTACCGAATACAAGGAGCCGAAAATCCTGGAAAAGCAAGAAAGTTCGGAACCAAACACGGATTATGTGTCTATGCACTTTCAGCCCGTGTGTGGTACCGAAAAGGAGCAAAAACAGGACAAGAAACACATGAACCATGTGTGTACGCCCGTGCTGCACGTGCAAGATATCATAAGAAAACTATTACAGAATGAGACGAGCACAAACAATGCGTATGCACACGAACAATATGCGCGTAATTCAAATCAAAGTGTTCCAACACCAGGACTCCACTACTTTCTTGGAAATCCTAATTATGCATTACTAGATGCAAACAATGCAAAAATGGTTCTTGACCACGACCCAAAGCAGCTAATATATGCATTCAAAGGTGGTACAAAATGAAATTAACAGGCGTCGAGCTAAAGACGTTAAATATAGCGCTTGTTGGGAGGCCACCCAACAGTTTGTGGTGTGATTTTTGTTTTTGTTTGTTTTCTTAAAAAAAAAAGATTACCTGATTTTACTTCGCAACCATGCACGGGTAGGGCGTGCGTGAATGCACGACCCGTGCGTGATTGAGGAATTGGAGATGTTGCTACGGCCCCACACACGAGCAGCCCGTGCATTAGGCGCACGACCCATGCGGAGGTGACGCCCAAGGAGGGCGTGGGCCACGAACCGCCACCATCCCCACAATAAATCAGGTCCAATCCACACAGGTTTATATTGAAATTCTATCTTCTCTTACGTGCGATATAATTTCATTTAAGTTTGGGGGGAGAGATAGTTATTTTGATATGTAATGTGTGGATATATTAAAAAAATGTGCATTTTGTGTGTTTTCATATAGTTGCATGTAAAGCATTTAGGTTGCATTTGCATTAGAAGCACGTTTACAGTTTTAGCACGTTTATTGTTTTCATAGATTTTAAGGAGTGAGTTGACCGTGTGCGACGAGACTTGACGCTTATATTTTTGAAAAAATTGTATTGTTTTGATTGGGTGTTGAGTATGAGTTGATTGAGACATGAATAAATGATATTGAGCATGTGGATACTGAAAACATGGTTTGATGCTTTTGAATTACGTATTTGCAAGCCTGTGAGCTTTTGAACCTTTACTGCTTTCACATTATGCAGTCTTGCTGATGATTTGAGTGTTTCATTCATGTTGTTAGAATTCTAGAACTTGCTCTGGTATCTCTGTTAAGGTCACATGTTGTATGCGAAATGTGAAAATGATCAAAGGCCATTTTTGTTAGCCCTTCAAGCCTTTTGCTTACCTAATGATGATATTGAAATCCCTAGTTAGCCAACTTGAGCCTATTGCCTAATTTTTGATAGCCACAATTCAAGCCTTAACTTGATAAATCTTTTACCTAAAACTTGAGCGTATAGCATTAAGTAAAGGGATTGAATAAGGGTGAATGAGTGAAATCAAAATTTTAGAAGATGGTATTAGAGTTGATCGATGGGAACAAAGAGGAAGAAAAGGAGGAGAAATAAAGTGTTGAAAACTCGTATAAATGTTGGAAAAAAAAATCGGCTTTGTAAATGAGTTTCATTTAAATGAACTTGGGGGCTAAGGATTGTAATTTGAGGTGATTCTCAAAAGAAAGAAAGGAGATGGAGATAAGAGGAGTTGATGAAAATGAGAGATGATTTGAGTAGCATATTGAGCTTTAATGTAGATGACTTATATGCTCACCGGTCTATACGCTCGAGTTTGAGTCACTCTATCCATATTTTCCTACCCTAACCAAAGAACCTTCATTACAACCAAAGAAAAAAGTCCTTTTTGATTCACAAATTGCATACATTCTAGTGGTGGAGATATGAGACAAATTGCAAGCCTATAGTAATTTTGCGACATTGAATTGATTTGAGTGTAAACACGTCCTATATTCATTCAAGATGAGAGTATACACTTGATCTTTGAGAGACGTGATTCTTAGCATTTACCATGGTTTCCTTGATGTATGCTCTATGTTAGATGTTTGCGGCTTGGTTGATTCGTTGCTTGACACCTATGATGAACAATACGAATTTAATGGAGTTATTGTGCGTTCTACTTTTCATTACTCCCAGTCATGTTTTGTCTTGTTTTTAAAAGTGCTGACCGGGACGGCCAACAGTTTAAGTTTGGGGGTATTTGTTCACTTGGTTTTATACCATTGATTTGGGGTTCCTAGACATGAGTTTTGTGTTGTTTTTGAGTATTTTGAGTCATTTGAGGGGCCAAGCCATGTTGAGAGCCTATTATATTGAGTTTATAGTCATATTAATGAATCGTGTATCAAAATAAGTACGAACGAGCAAACAACGAGAGATTGATTTGAAGAAAAGTCCAAATGCGTCTCGAATTTCTAGCACTGGCAGTGTTTCGTATTTTGGCCATAACTCTCTCTACAAAATTGATATTGAGCTGATTCAAGTGGCTATGGAAAGCTAAGAGATAGGGCTACAACTTTGATGAAGGACAAAAAACCAAATTCGGACATTTGGTGGGTGAAAAAACCGGGCGGGCGCTGCAGCGCCCGTCGATGGGAGCTGCAGCGCCCGTTACAGGGCGACGATGGGTTTTTGTCTAGGCGGGCGCTGCAGCGCCCGGGCGGGTGTTTTGTGCGTATGACATGTCCGGGCACCACAGCGCCCATCCCGGGCGCCGCAGCGCCTCGGGGCGGAAATTCCTATGTTCCTCACCTTTTTATTGAACTTTTGAGGGGCTATAAATACATACATGGGAGGTTTGATCTAGGGTATGAAGGAAAGACTGGGAATACACCCAAGAACACAAGAAATACATCAACTTCATCAAGGAAGAACCAAGGGAAGAATCGGGTCAAATCGGTGCTTGAGGATTGAAGATTAATCGAGAGATTATCCATTTCCCTAAGTTTTCTCATTCTTTGTGCTTTAATCTTTCATTTTAGCTTGTCATGAATATGAACAATTTGTCTATGAGTTGTTTATTTGTAATGAGTAGCTAAACTTCTTGTGATTTCCGGGTTTTGGAAGTAGATTAATTGAACTCTTGTTGAATGTTTTAATCTTAGTTGAAGTTATTGTCTTGAAGCCTATTTGAGTACTTTGTTCTTATTCTTGTTTTATCATTTGGCCAATGATTTAACTTGTTTGATATATTGATTCATAATTCGAGAGATGAGTTTCAATATTAGATCTTGAGTACTTGACATGGATATTTACATAATCGAGAGGTTTGTGAATATTTGTGAGGATATTTGATCTTTTGTGCATTTGGGAGTTGTGTATCTTATGTTGAGTAGAGATACTAGCATAGATATTTCAATCTACACTTTATATACATCTCAAGAGGGAGGATAAAATACCGTTGTGATCGTCTTATAGGTATATTGATAATAACTTTGACTTTGATTAAATCGGACAATAAGAGAAATATTAATTGAAACCATAACCCGGGAATCCATTTCATTCCCTTGATAATTCCATTATTCTAAGTATCTTGTGTTTTTGTGGTTAATCTTGTCTTTACTTCTACTACAATTATCAAATTTCGATCGTCTAAATAAAAATAAGACTATCTTAGTTAAATACTTAGCACATAAATTTATTAGTCTCCGTGGATACGACCTTGCTTACCCTATTCTATAAACTACACCGTACACTTGCGGTGAAGCTAAAAATAAGGCGAACAGTAGTCATTTTATAATGGATTTCAAATCCTTGGAAGCTATTTTTGGAGTCATTTTGGAGGATTTCAAATCCTTATTTGGAGTCATTTTGGAGGATTTCAAATCCTTATTATTTGGAGTCATTTGAAATCCTTCCCTAAATCCTCTCCCCAAATCCAAATCCTTCCATCCAAATGCAACCTTTCGTTTTTACAGAAACATTTGTATATTTAGGATAGAAACAAAAGAATATATAGATGTGTAATTGTATGTTGTATTATACAATAAACTTTGTTATATACAATTACAATATATAAGAGAAATATATTTCATTGAATTAGAAGTGGCAAGCCATATATTTTACATGTGTAAAAATTGGAACGTTATAACCTTGCACAAGAAAACCATCTCTTCTAATTATGATCCCCAGTTTGAAGGGTATCCCTAATCATAAATCTCTTCTAATTCTAGTTATATAAAGATATAAAATAAGCAATTATAAAATATAACTAATCAATTGTAGAAAATAAGAAAACCTGGAAATAGGTACCGGAAACAGGAAAATTTCAACAATAAAGTTAGACCTGAAATTGTGGCAGATGAAGTTTGAGCAAAATGAAAGCAAAGGATGATTAATTTCAGAAAACTCAGAACGACTGTGTAACATCCAATTGCTGGAAATCTGATTTTGTATCCCTTGGCTTCAATTTCCTATCTGCATTTTTGTGGTAAATTTGGAACCCCTTCGATCGAATCTGTTTTTGGAGCCCTGCCCTCTAATTTCTTGTCATGTGTGTGTATTAAATTTGAAACCTCTTGGCTTGAAATCCCTGTTTATTGTGTGCCGGTTTTGTGTGAAGAAATTAGGGAAGAGTTCACACTTGAGCGTCCCATTTGTTTGCAGACACCTTTTCATTTGTGCCATCGAGGTTGAAGACAAAAGAACTGTAGATATTAAATTTAATGATTCATTCCACTGCAATCGATCTTTTAACTTATACAACCTGTAGTTTAATTGCAATGCTCTTTAAAAATTGAAGCCTTCGAAGAAATATCTATAGACAAAATAGACTTGTCGATTTTCTCTGGTAACCTTCGCCATGATGATCATGATAAGGCTCACAACTGTTGGACATTATCTTATGGAAGCAACTTCAGAGTTTGTAGCAAGCATTTATGTTATGACAAATCAAAGGTAATTAATAGTTGTTGGTTTAGTGCAGATACATTTTGGTTACATTTTAGCCAACCTAAATATGCTTGACTTAATCTTACATAATTTATGCAACATATTTCAGTCGACTCAAAGCTAAAATAAATAAAGTTTTCTTTTTTGGTGTAACCTTGACATGGAAAATATATTCATCAAGGATCAATCAGAGTTTGTAATCTAGTAATAAATGTTTCGTTTCACATTGACTCCATAAATGTCATTCTTTATAGAAACTTGAAGTACGTTTTCATTTACCATCAGTTAGTTCACAAGAAAGAAAAACTAAGACAGATTTTTAGGAAGTTTTAACTATTCCGAGTTAAATGTCTAATCGAATGTTCTAAAATTTCGTAAAAAAAATCAAATAAAGTGGAGAAAATAACAATTCGAAAAACAAATTAAGAGGATGAGGAAATAACCTCAGGACCCTGCTTAACTATTCTTGCAACTAAGGCTGGAAGGCAATTCATCCAGTGACCAACATGGTGATATGCTAGCTAAACATAATGATATAAATATTATTATTTCACAAAAACAAACTAAAGCGATTTATCCGGACAAAATATGACAGGCCACCTTGTGAGCCGACAGTTTCAAATGTTTGTTTGGTAAAACCTTACAAGGAGCACTAAATTTAATCACTTGAAGATAAAACACATCCTATATGTACAATGGGAAAAAAATTATTCAATAGGTATACCAAAAATCTAGCCCCTACATAAGAACAAAGATTTAAAAATCTGATAAAAGATGATCACTTATTAATAAACTCGGTAGGTGATTAGCGGCCAGAACATGATTTGAGATAAATATGTGAACATTCATAAAAAAAAATATGTAGAATAAGAAATAGGAATCATACCAGAATTGTGTGAATGAATTTTTCGACGAACTCGCCACCCCGAATGGACTCACCCATTAAAAATTCTCTCAACCCCTCATGAGTCCTCACCCACGGCACTGGCGTTTTAAATCACAGATAATCAATTCTAATTTCGGGGGTAAATTTTAAAATCGGAATTGGTGAGACCAAAATCCCTTTGAGATCTTTTTCCTTGTTTAGAATCATAGAAAATTGATCCTGCTTGAGAGAGGAGGAGGAAGAAAATATAGATCGAGTGAAATCTTGTGACTTTTGAGATTCCTTTCTATATTCAGATAAATCCATTAAGGAGGAATGGTAAAAGTTAAATGAGTTAAATGCGTGTGAACTGTGATGACTTTTCAGATTTTTGATACCCTTTAGTAATTAGGAGATAAATTATAATATCAACAATTTTGCTAATTACCAAACTACCATTAAAAAGTTAAAAATCAAGGGCTATATTAGTCTGATCAAAATTTCACAGAAATATTCAGATTTTTAAGGTAGAGTAGATGAGCATGCCGCCTAGTTATTTAACAGCACAACCTATAGAACAACCTACTTTGTTTTCTTATTTAAAGACATGAGCATGCTGCATAGTACAACATACAAGTATAGCTTCAAATATATTAAATAAAAACATGATGTCTATGTCCTGAACACATTAATTTAGCATATTTTCAAATATATTAAATAAAAACATGATGTCCTGAACAAATTAAAAATGAATTCAAAAACTAACATTACATACTAGACATTTTAGGATAATATATTAGGTGTGAGGATAATCACCAAATTTCAAATTGTTCTGTGAAAAACTGTCCGAGTTTTGTTCCTTCCTAGAGGAGTGCAGAAATGAAAATCAACTTTTATTTTATAGATTCTGATATCTTTCAGTTGATTTTTTTTGTTATTCATAATTTCATACAACCATAACTAAAAATATTTAGCATGCCACAATCTACTGGCATAGCTGTAAAGATTTTAAAGAAAAAATTAATGTGTGTCCTAGCACATCAATTGCAAAACAAGAAAACTGAATTTGAATCAGGGCGACATGCTATGTAGCGGCCCGTTTTTTTCGATACGTGTATTTAAATTCAAAAGATTTAAATTTCAAGTTATTGCATCAAATGTCTTATTTAATTTTAATTGCTTTCTTTATTCGCTTTAATCACTTTATTTTACGAAAATCGAATTCTATTGTACCTAACTTTATATTAGTTATACCACAAGCTTGTAGCTTAAGTGGTATCGCTCACCATTTGTAATGGTATTGATCAGGGTTCGAACCCTGTATCTTTCAGTTTCTTTGAAATTTATCCCCTCCCCTCCAACCACTACTCCCAAATTATTCAAAAAAAAATTATATTAGCTGTTTTACATCGGTTCTCTTGACAACTGATGTTGAATTATTTTTTTAAAGATTCTGCATCGATTGTTAATTTTAACCGCTGTAAAAATATTTTTTACTACATCGTTTGTTTTTTAACCACTGTAAAAGTCTTTTTAACTACATCATTTGTTTTTAATCGATGTAAAAAAAATTACTGGGAAAAAATACCGCCCTATATATCAAATATGGCCTTTTGACCCAATAACTTATCAAGAATGGTCTTTGACCGACATTTATTGCTAAAAGAAACTAGAAAAAGGATGAAATTGTACACTTCCCGAAATTTCCATCATAAAAGGTGCAGGGTCGGTTAATCGACTGATACGCGACATAAATTTATTAAGTTGGTCAACGGTCGTTTACCCGACCATTAACCGACTCCAATTTATATGGTCGCTCAATGGTCGGTTAAACGACCAATGTGGGTCGATTAGAATTTGAAAAGCCTCTACGATCGGTTAAACGACCAAAGTGGGTCGATTAGAATTTGAAAAGCCCTCAGTAGGGTTTATAAGCCCTTAATCGACTCTACACGATAATCGTTCAAATTCTGACTAATGTCAAAGCGACCGTCGTTGATTGCCGCAGGTGCCGCCATCGTTGGAAGAATATTTGCTTGCGACTTTTGTCTATAAAGTAAGAGTTTTATTTTACTTTTTGAATTAGTTATTTTAATTGCATTGTAAAATATGTCATAGGGTTTAAGATTTTGAATTGAATGAATGTTATATACTGAATGGGTATTGCATTTTGTTTGAACTCAATGTTAATATTATTTGGAATGTTAGACTATACATGTTGGGAGTGTTGTATTTTTCATTGCAAAAGTTTGTTGGGAGTGTTTGCAAATAACTGGGAGGAATCAATTGACCGTTAGACTTGAATTCAATCAAAAGAATTGTATTGTTTTGCAAAAAAACTGATTATTATCTGTCTTTTGGAGGGTTTCAATAACTAAAAAAGTGCTTCTCATTTTTTGGCTTAAAAAACCACTTTTAAGTTATTGAAACCCTCCAAAGACAGACAATAATCATTTTTTTTGCAAAATAAGCACTAAAAAAGTGTTTTTTTAAGCCAACTAACTGCTTCATAACTGCTAATAACTGCTTTATTGCTTTATAACCCTCCAAAATCACGTCTTTTATGTTTCAATTATACAGGAAAAAAATACCTCACCCCCATTGAAGATAGGTTTGATTCAAGAGATACATACCGATGTAACTTAAACATTCTAAATGAAGTACATAGTAAGTTAGACGCGGAACACAAAGAGTTGTTGGTGAACTCGGCTTTTAGAGATTTATACAAGATCCGGGATCATATTCAGATATCTTGTAAAGTTCTTCATACTCTATTATTTATGAGGATTAAATCACCAGCGGATGATGATGTATGGTTCCGTGTTGAGGATGCAAATGTCAGATTCGCGTTCTCAGACATCCCTCTCATCACTGGATTGAACCCCGGGATTGAGAATGATTACATTAAGGACATCCCATCAGATAAACAGTTAGCAGCAGAAATTTTGAGGGAGGGAAAAAGGTTGTGAAGCCTAAGGCTTTGATAGAATAACTCAACTGTTTAACCTAAACATTAACTTGGTTGTGTTGAGTTTTATCACCGGAAGACTTAACACTCTTTAATTTGATTTCAACTTGTTTTAACACTTGATTTTAGCACTTAGTTAATTATCAGTTGGATAGCAAATTATCAGCAGATATAAGTAAATATGCAGAAATAAAAGTGTTGAAATGTAAATGACACAAATGATTTTTATAGAGGTTCGAAGATGGGGTAATTCTTCTAATCCTCTCTTCTCCAACTCTTGGAGGAATCCACTAAGTAATGATCAGTTCACAAAGTGGTTATCAGTCTAGAGACAAGTCTTGATCACACAGCTGACTTGATCCTTGGACTAAGTCTAGAGATGCCTTGGTCACACAGCTGGCTTCTCGTCCGACTCAACTTCTTCACAGGGCTGCTGCCTTGCTACTTCAGCTCACTTTCTCAAGCTTCTTGGATTTGATCATGAAGCCCTCCAATAACTTGAGACTGGTTCGACCTTGAACCTTCCTACAATCCTCTTTGGAAAGTAGACCCTTTTTGATTCTTCAAAAGTTTCCTCTTCAACAGTTTGAAGTTGTCTTTCCTTCACAGCTTTGTGTTGGATTGATTTCCTTCGAAATTTAGGCTTGAGGATTTGGCTTGAATATCTTGAGAATATTTTGTAGGTTACAGTTTGAATAATGCTTAATTTCTCAGGTGTGCAAGGTAATCTTTTCTCAATGTGTTTCCTCAGCCTTTTATAGTGAACTTTCAAAAATCTGCTCGTTGAAGAGATATGCTGATTTTCAAAAGACACTAGTGTTTGTTGGCTTGTCTTTTCTTGGTCTTCAATCTTGAGATGTAGACCTTTCCTCGTATTAAATGATTGTTCAGCTTTTCAGGTTTTGACACGAGGTGCAGTGCTTCCCATTGGTTTATTCCTTTTGCACGCTTCTGAGATGAACACTTTAAGACTTGGCAGCATGGAAGTATTACTTATTTAAGTAATGTTCTTGACTTCTGTGCAATGAATTCTTTTCAGTTAACTCCTCTTTGCAGCTGCCTTTTTCCCAGGTGACTTGAGTCTTCTTTAATCATTGAAAGACTCATCTGTCACTTCAACTTGTGACATGGCTTCTTGAGTTGACTTAACTGACTCTTCATATAGTTGTTCTTCAGTTGTTATGTTTTCAGTCGAGTCCCTGATCTTATATCTCGGCCATACTCAGTTGTTCCTCACTGGTGTCTTCACTTCACTTCTTCAGTTGACTTCTTGTATTTTCAGACATAGCTGACTTGACTCAGCTCATCCAGCCCTATCTATTACAATGAAAGATACAAGGAAAAATGGGGTGCCAACATTCTAATCTAAGTTTTACATGGCATTCATCAAAATCTACTAAATAATTTCCCAACATTCTCTCATATTTTCTCTCTCCCGTATCAATTGTGCATCTTCTCTCTCCCGTGTCAATTGCCTGAAACCATCGTCTCTACAGAAGAAATTCCATTTGAAAACCCTAAAAGTATTGATGAAAAGACAGCAATGGTGATTGTTCCTGAAGCACCAACTCCGATTGGTATTTTTGCTCATGGGGGTCCCAAAAACGTGATCAACCTCGATGATATACATTATTTGGACGAGCAAGAAAAACCCTCAAACCCTAAAAAATAAATAATTTCAAAAAAGAGCGGTTTCTTTTCTGCTCAGTCTTCCGGTTGTGGAACTCCGTCCCTAGGGAAACCGAAACGAGAAAAGAAAACTATGAGATGGTCTTCCAAGAAAGAGGGAGAACCATCCTCATTTCTGGACATCCCTTAGCAATAAGTTTCCGATGATGATGTCTCCAAATTTGTGATGGCAAGACGGTCAAGAACAAGACGTTCAGTCCAGAAAACCACAGTCAAGAAAACTCTGACCAAGAAGACTCCAATAAAAAAAGGGTCTAAATCTACTCCGAGGAAGAAGAGTCCAGAGTCTAGGTCTGGGTCTGGCAAGAAAGGACAAGGGAGTTCCTCAGAAAAAGGCTCAACAGATGAAGGGGCAGAGATTTTGGAATCGTTGAAAAAGAGTATTGGGCCAAGTACAGAACGAAGAGCTGGTAAAAGTGTTGTAACACCAGTTGCAACACCTTCTGGGTCAGAAGAAAGGTTAGAATTGGACAACTCCAGTGATAAGGATTTTAGATGCCAGAAAGAAAGATGACAAGGAAAGTGTTGGTGCTCCTGCTACAACACCCGACTCAACTATGATTTCAGAGTTAGCTGCAACACCTCCCTCTGCTGCATCTCCTGTGTCCTCTATTGCCCTTGCTGTTGAGTATGAGATAAGTCAAGCCTTCTCTGATTCTTTTTATACTGAAGTTGCTTCCACTCATTTTGAAAAATTGTATGATAGAAAATTTATTTGTGAAAAGAGGATTGATCATGTTATTTTTGAGAAATATAATATCATTCGCCTGTTTCAAAAGAGGAATTTACAAGTACTTTGACAACTACACTGCCGTTTGTTAGAAATGTGGTTTTAGAGTTTTATGCCAATTTGGAGTCAATTGCTAAGAATAGACGGTCAGCTAAGTATGGGAAAGTGTATGTTCGTAAGAAAATTTATGAATTCTCTCGGAGTGTCATTAACACTTTCTTTGGAACACCTGACTTTGAAGAAGGAGCACTGATAAATTATTATAATGAGGTGGTTCGAACTATTACTACAAATAAGGTTACCTCTTGTCCTGTCCACCCTGCAAAATTACCTTCTTCTAGGTTGATTTCTCTTTATTATGTGCTGCATAAAATCTCTTTTCAAAATTGGATTCCCACTTCCCACAATAGTTAGTGGCTAAGGAACAAGATGTGGTTTTGTTCAAAGTTGAGACTGACATTCCATTGAATTTCGGGAAGTTGGTCTTTGACTTGGTTATTGGTTTTGTGGAATCAAATGTGTCTCATTCTCTTCCTTATCCTTCTCTGGTTTATATGATCTTAAGTTCCCAGGGTCTGAACATGTGGAGCAATGACACTTTTTCTCCTAAGCATGAACTTTTCACAATCTCGCACAAATTGTTCAAAGGAGACAGGGAGAATGATTTGCCACTTAGATTTCTTGTAGAAGAGGAAGGCACTAAAGACATTGCTCTTGCTACTACTTCACCTGCTCCTGCCAGTTCTCAGGGTGTTCACACAAGTGTTCCTGAAAATGTTTCTAACACCCCTAACATCCCTTCACCTGCATTTGATTCTTCTTCTACTATATCAGTTGCTATGAACTTTAGGCATGGACAACTTGTATTTGCTGACCAGCAAATTGCATTGGCAAAGAAACATATCCAATACTACGAACAATTTAAAGCTCACATCAATAGCTTTCTCTCACCTCTTTCTGGACAACAAGGGGGAGAATGAGTTGTTGAATGTGCTGGAATAAGTGTTGAGCCTAACACAAGTGGATGGGGAGCTAGTTCAAGTGGTGCTGTCAAGGAATGAGTTGATGATGCTGACATGGACATGGAATTTGATTTCGAAGATGATTTGTATAAGTTTGACAAATGATTATTCTAGTGTATTTGGCTAAATAATGTTGCTCGTATCTGTTTTGTTTTAATGTTCTGACACTTCGTGATTTCTTACTTCTTTTGAAGTGCTTGATGATAGTACTCTGAATTCGAAGTCAGCATTCTTATTATTCTTGTTTTTATACTCTGATACCATTTTTGAGTACTAATTATTTTATGCAGATCTTAAGTGTTTATGGAAGTGTTCTGAAATCTGTAATAACACTTTTGAACCAGGGCGATTTTTTACTAAAGGGGAGAAAAGTTTTTTTAAACTCTGATTTTTAACTAAGGGGATTTACTTACTTGTTTTCTAAACCTATGATTGATTTTTTATGTTTTATCGAGAAAGGCAAAAAGGGGGAGAATGTTAGATCCGTGTATTTCATCCGTTATCTAATATTTTTCTTTAGTTTAAAAAATTCTTATTTTAAGTGTTTTGGCTTTCTTGGTTACTTCTTATAATAGGATTTATTAAATAAGGAAAGTTGATTTACAAAAGGATTGTTTTATAACTTGACTCTCAAGTATTATTTTGATATGGAAAGATCTTATTCCTTAATATTTTAGGTCATATTGATAAGGAAGGATTCTAGAGTCATACCTTAAATGAGATAATGAATCCTTGTTCTATTATATCTCTCTTTCCAAATTTTGTAGGGACTTGGAGACTTGAAAGGATGGCTTATATAGAGAGATCACCCCTCGCATAGTCAAGGACGCAGAATTACAAATTCAGAGAGAAGTATACACGAGAGATCAAAAGAGTTCGAGTTCTATGAGAAGAAACAAAGGTCGAGATTCTGCACTGATCAAAGTGTTCTTTGAAGTGCTCCTGCTATTTCAGTCTAACAACTTTGAAGATTGAGAGGCTTTGTTTCTTTGATTTTCGTCCATCGTTTGTTTTCATAGAAGATCTGAATAGGCTATATTCTTTCTTTTAGGACGAGTTGTTTTACATAGTATAGATCCACTCATAGATAGGAGTTTTAAATATGTTTTGTACTAGTTGAGTCATTCATGTTGAGATCTGTAATCGATACAATCAACTGGAGAAGTTTTTAAATATGTTTTCTTATTTTCCGCTGCAAATTGGTATAAGTGTTACTGTCATTTATAGCAATACTTTATTCTGAATGTGTTATTCTTGGACGTTGGGACCTATAAAACTTTCAAGAAATAATCAAGAAACAAATATAAACAACATCGAAACAACAGAAATAACATATAAAGCAACACAAGAGCAAAAAAATTGAAAAAAGCTAGCGTAAAAATATACGAAGAATATGCAGGAGCGATAAAAAAATCAAAAAGTCAATCGGGAGCGTATGGAAGTGAACAGGGCGTAAACAATATCCCTTTTCTGGAAAAGTAGGATAAAGTTGACAATTACTCGAATTTTTTTAATACAAATTAAGTCCAGTCGTAGCGGTTGTTGAGAAAACCGAATTCTACATTCCCGAGCTTATACTTGAAATCTTGACTTTATCTGGAATTTGAGAGTAACTTCATAAAAGTTAAGTAAAATCATATGAGACAGGTACAAACATATTTGTATTACTAATATTTTCAAAAGGAAGTAAATTTCAGGAAGAAAGTAAATAATACAAATCACGACATATACTTGTTTTGACACACAACAAGTGGAAATAGGCACGCATAAGAACTGCCGCAAACATTATTATACAAGTAAAATATCATTAACACTCGCATTGTTTGGATTAACTGAATGTAAAAAATTTCAAATCCTCGTCTTGCTCGAAGTAAATCAAGTCATTGTGGTTCAAATGAACCCATGCCTCAATTCCATCACCCTCTTCGTCTTTCATAAGTACGGTAAGATTCTGACCAGGCATAGTCCCAATGCCGGCCCAAAAAGGTTTACCCCAACCAAAGTTAACCTCATAGAATCCAATTGAGGCTCTCCAAGCCTTATTAGAAGAAGCTGCAAGATAAACGCTTTGAGGCAGTATGCAGTTGCGCATGCACAGGCTTTAGAAAGACCCCCAAGAACTCCACCAATTGCAGATAGCTCTAACTTGGTGGGAACAGAAGGAGAAATTATAAAATAATATTTATTGTGAGCTGGAGGGAGTATATAAATTTTGCTTAATTCCATTATAAATAATAAATAAAATAATAATTTGTCATTATTACAAAACAGCCGGAATGAACACTTCTTGGACAACTCAAAGCAAATTTCCAAGAGAAATAGATAAAGGGATAATTACAAAAGCTACCCATGAGGTTTGACTTAATTAAAAAAAGATCCACTTAACTTTTGAAATTACAAATAATACCCATGCAATATCATTCTATCTAGCATTTAAACCCTTGATAAGCAAAAATAATTTCAAAACCCCCCTTCATATTTATAAAAATATTGCAATTTGCCCTTAGTTTAACACTAAATCAAACTTCGGGGTACTTTTTATAATTTTAAAATTTAGCTGAGTTTTTTTGAAATTAGGTCAAACTTCAGGGGTACTTTTTGTAATTATCCAATAGATATATATATATATAATATGATAAATATATACATAAAATATAAAATAGAGTTGATAATAGAATTAACGAAACATAATTGAATGAGTAGGAGTCTTCATTAACTAGGTAAAATTGAATAGAAGGAGAATTAAAATTAATGGTAAACGAAAATTCGACAAATCAAAATATTATACCGAGTATAAAAACAAAATTTTTAATTAGTTTGCTCTGATTGTTTTTTTTCTTTTTGTTTGTTTATTATGTAATTTGGTTGTTTGAGTTTTTTCATAAAAAAAATAATGGTTAACAATTAAATCAGAATAATTTTTTCGGAATTTTTTGCGTTGTTGTTTCAAGGTTGTTGTTAACATGTTTCAAACATATTTCACCTAATAAAATTTCAGTGGAAATATAATTTTTGCTCCAATTAAATAATCAATTTTATACTCAACATCTTATAAAAAATCAGGAAATATACACATAAAACAACACATATTAAAGCCAAACAAATTGAAAATAATATAGAAACAATATATAAATAACAAAACACAATCTAATTTTTGATACTATACATTGAAAACCTCAAAAACATGGAAACAATCAAGAAATAACGGAGCAACATTAAGAACCATATAGAAACAACTCATAAACAACAAAAATAATATAAAAAACACCATATTAATTAAAATAAAACTAAAAAATATGTAAAAGTTATATTGATACAACGAAAACTACACGGAAACAATAAATAAACATCAAAACAATATTAAAAACAGTATAAAAACAACACAAACAATATAGAAAACACCACATGAACAAAAAGAGTTTGAAAATAGGTAAAAATTGTATTGAGACATTAAAAACTATATTAGCACAACAAAAAAATATCAGATCAACATTAAAAACCTTATAGAACAGCCCAGAAGCAATATAAAAATAACACATGAATAAAAAAGAGCGTAAAAATTAGGTGTAAAAGATGTATTCAAACATCGAAACAATATAGAAATAACCGGTAACAAATATAAACAATATCGAAACAACAGAAATAACACATAAAGCAACACTAGAACAAAAAAATTGAAAAAAACGTAAAAATATCCAAAGAATATGCTGGAGCGGTAAAAAAATCAAAAAGTCAATCGGGAACGAACAGAAGTGAACAATATCCTTTTTCTGGAAAAGTAGGGTAAAGTCTGTTAGCAATCAAGCCACGTAAGCCACGTAATATGTGAATCGGAATTATCTTAGTAGCGGATGAATCGATTCACTTGGATCTACGACTCGCCTACAAGCCCTCTTCGTTGATATGTATAAATCCACGTACGCCAACGCCCTTCTCGTATCACGAACTTCTTATACTTCGAACGAGGTATGCAAACGTCCTTCTCGCTCCAATGAATCTACCAGAGTATCCACCAAATAAACACACATCTTAGACCCTTGGAGATTTGGTGATGCTACAAGAAGAAAATCGTAGAGAGAATTTTTAGGAGAGAAAGTTATTGTTCTTATGAGGGGGGGATGTTTTTTCTTAGTAATCTGGTAGTAGGGAGAGATATGAATATATAATCTCAATCCCTTATTTATGGTAGAGTCCTAATAAGAGAGGTTTCTAGATAAGCCTCATCCAAATAGGACTCCACAAATATGGATGCACTCTATTGCACCAAATAGTTGACAATTACTCCAATTTTTTTAATCAAATTAAGTCCAATCTTAGCAGTTGTTGGAGGAAACCCAATACATTGCGGAGCTTATACTTGAAATCCTGACTTTATCTGAAATTACGGCGAGTAACTTCATAAAAGTTAAATAAAATCATATGAGACAGGTACAAACATATTTTAAAAAGGAAGTAAATTTCAGGAAGAATGTAAATAATACAAATCACGACATATACTTGTTTTAACACACATCAAGTGGAAATAGGCACGCATAACAACTGCCGCAAATATTATTATACAAGTAAAATATCATCAGCACTCGGATTGTTTGGCTTAACTGTAAACATTTTTAAATCATCGTCCTGCTCGAAGTAAATCAAGTCATTGTGGTTCAAATGAACCCATGCCTCAATTCCATCACCCTCTTGGTCATTCATAAGTACTGTAAGATTCTGACCAGGCATAGTTCCAATGCCGGCCCAAAAAGGTTTACCCCAGCCAAAATCAGCCTCATAGAATCCAATCTTACTCCAATCACTAAACCACAAAACATTAATCTCCCCACTCATTGATCTTTCAACCAAATTCGCCACGGGATCAATGATGATGTTATGTCCATCCTCACCCAAAGACAATATTTTAGCGCAATCATTTACTGTTTTGTTGATGGCATCGCTTATTAGATAAACCAAATCTGAAATTCAAACATGTCTCTAGTTTGATCAGTTTCATTAACCATGCATCGGGTGATTGACTGTATACCCAAATTTCCAATAGAAAAGTTAGGCAGAGGTGGGAATGTTCTCTCCCGCATGTTTACTGCTTGAGCAATGAAACAACTTCTCAATTTTCCATGTTTCAATCGATCCACACCTATCAGAGCCTTGGATATAAGTGCACTCACCAAACGAACCCTTGAGAAATTTTTTGGCCTTAACTTGGATCTCAAGCTCGTTATGGCCTCCTTGTTAAATAAAAGATGCTTGACAACAGTGGTGGGATCCCTTGTTCTCGGTGGCTCGAAATCATAGCCCATATTCTTGCCTGGAAACAACAAGTGAGAGTTGAAGGTAGGGCTAATTGTAATAACTGAATTATTGGCATTATTAATGGATGACCAGACAGCAATGAATGTTCCTATTGAAGATGCATCGGCAATTCTGTGCGACACGGTAATGCTTATTACACGCCCACCACACTTGAATTCCGTTATCTGAATCGACAAAAGTGGATCTGTGGCTTCATCCACCTCGTAGGATTGACGTGAAAGGAGATGATCGTTAAGTTGTTCGCTTTTAATTTTCGCGATAAGGTCCATCAGTTCGACATCATCGACAACTTGTGCTTCGACAAACTCAGCGCCCTCGTCATTGCAATCAACAAAGTGATCTTTCTTCATGTATCTTCCGGCAAAAGGGTAGAATTGTGGTAATATTTTGGCCAATGATTCTTCCAAGTTGATAATTGGTTTTGGATTTGGATTTGGATTTGATTGATAGAAGAGAATGACACTCACATTCATTGGTGGGCTGACCTCATCTAAGAATGATAATTGGTATTTTTTAAGGTTTTGAGGAGTGGGAGTATTTGGTTTTATCAACTTTCTGCTAACTACATTCACCTTCATGATTTTTGGCTCGCTCCTTTTCAGCCAAGCACTTGCTATTTCTATATGGCTTATCTGATGCACTCATCTACAATAAATTAATTTATAGCATTTTTTGATCTTATCATTTGTGAGTCAATATTGGTGTTGCTTATTATATTATCATTATCTTTCGTCAGACATGGAATCCTGTGGGTAGATGCACGCATTATCTTTTACTTTTTTATATGCGCGATGAGATGTGGTACCCGCAATTGGCTCATTAATTGTGCCGGGGAACACTCATCCACAGATGCCATCTAACAAAACTTTAAATAATAGATATTATGGACTCCGCAACATGATCATTTCACAAATCACCACTTATTGACTAACAAAATTTGAGGTGGACTTGCTCTCTTGGTATTTGGGTAAAATTGTAAAATTAGTTCATTAACTATAGAGTGGTAGCAAAAAGGTCCTATAAAAATCATGATTGCAAAAAACTCTTGTAACTATATAAATATTTCAGTTTTGGTCTTGTAAAATACAGAGTTCGCAAAATAGTCTTGCAACTATATGAAAATCTTAATTTTTGTCTCAATTTCACCGGAAATTGGGAACTATATGTGCAGCTCACGTGATTGAAATCCGGTGAAATTATTATTAAAAATTGAGATTTTTATATAATTATGGCGTTGTTTTGCAAACCGTGTAATTTGCAGGACCAAAATCGAAAATTTTCTATAGTTACAAGATTCTTTGCAAAACGTGATTTTTACAAGACCTTTTTGGCTGCCATCATGTAGTTATATGACCAATCTTGCAATTAGGCCTGTATTTGTTGCCCCCTTTTTCATTTTCTTATAGAGTATAGTCTCGATAATTAAATACTCGATTAATTTATAATATTACTTTAAAAATAATTTTTGCTGGTCCCGACTAGGGAACAACATGCTAAATTAATAAATATATGAGACTTCGTAAAGTCCTCATGCAATATATAAATTAATAATCCTTAATATGCAATAAATTTATTATTGACTTATGAAGACTTCATAAAAAAATGGCTCTTGTTTCTTATTGAAAAAGATGTCACGTTTCTCTAGAATCGGTGATAATATTTATCCCCCATCCCGTCCCCATTTAGATAAAATGGGGATTTTTGTCCCGATCACCACTGCCTGCATATATATACTATGTATTGATTATTAATTAATTCTAGTTAAATTGTTTTATTTCATTAATTTTAAATACAAAACCATTAAGTCTTTATGGTTTTACTTGTTCTCGTTCTTTCTTTTGCAAATTACAAATTTATATTGTTTTTATTTATTTTTATTAATTATTTTAAGTAATTTATTTTATAATTTTTTATTGATAAACGGAATGTCCCGCCCATTGCCACGTTGCACAAATCTCCAATAAATAATAACCAATCATGTGACATAAACTTCCCTCTATTGAGCATCAAATAATCCATCCCTGGTTTGTAATAGAGAAGCCGCCGACTCTTATGGGAATTGTTTGATATATCGCACAAAGTGTCGGCAGAGCCAATGAATGGCGATACCCACCAACTTTCAACGCCATATCATTACTGCCAAGGTGTCATCATTGTTGTGTGACTTTGACGTGCACCATTCCACCACATTCAAGAGAGATGCTATGGGCCACCATGCAATAAAAGTTTTTCACTTTATCTATCTTTTTTTTTTTTTTTTTTTTTTTTCATCGTAGATCCCACACGCTGTTGCGATTCGCCACACCGCTTTGAGCCTATGGAGCGCTCGCTTCTAAAGTAATGTGACTAATCCTCTGCAGGAGATCGACCGCCCCAAACCCACACTCCACGCGATAGTCAGGGATCGATCCCAGGACCTCTAACCCACCAAAGATGGGCGCACGCCACTCGGACAAACCCCTGGGGGCACTTTATCTATCTCAATTTCAACACTTGTATTGTTTTAACGGAATTATTGGGAAAATGATACTTTTAGAACCAAAAACGGTAAAAGTATCATCACTACAAGAAAATAAAAAAATTTCAACGGAAAAAATCTGTTGAAATTTGACCAATTACTGAAGGAATTATCGAATCTAACGGAAATTCCAACAGAAAATGCATTGTTGGTAAAATGGTCGTTGGAATGGCAATATTCCAATGGAAAAATATTTCAACGGTACTTCCAATGGTATTTATCCATTGGAATATACAACCGTTGAAAAAAACTACAACATTTTTTCCAACACTAATTCCAACATTGTTATACCATTGGAATATATATATATATATATATATATATATATAGTCATTGGAAAAAACTCCAACGGTTATTCCAAAGAAGTTATACCATTAGAATTTAGTCCAATGGTATATATCCATTGGAATATTCAATCATTTTACCTCATTATCTAATATCTTTAATTTCCCAGTTGGTCACCCACCATCAATTTGTCCCAAGTCAAGCATCATACTTAACTATGTAGTTTCAATATGATTCACTCGAGAAGAGAAGATATATTTTATTGATATGGATAATACTATCAAACCTTTTAACCCCTTTTGAAATTTTCCAACGGTATTGGAATTTTCAACTAAATTTTCCAACAACATGTTGTACCATTGGAATTTTCGTTAGAATTTTAAAAACTCCACGAAAATTCTAACAATTAATTTCAATATTTTGTTTACCTTTGGAATTTTTGTTGGAATTTTTAAGGGGATGTATGGAGGTGTTTCCAAGTCCAATTTCCAGTTTCTAGTGTTGGAAAATGAATTTTCAAACTTTATTGGTTTTTGTGTGAGAATTGAGAATATGTTTGGTTTGTTGTCTGAATTTCTGTTTAGAAATGAAAATATGTTTGATTATAGTATTTTTGACATAGATTTGCGTGATTCTAGTGTATTTTTGACATAGATTTGCGTGATTCTAGTGTATTTTTGCATAGATTTGCATGATTTTGGTGAAAACTTGTTTGGTTGTATTTTCAAAAGAATCTTTCCATAAAAACTGAAAATTGAAAATGACTTTATTTCTATTGAGAATTTCTTAAACAAACATAAATTCATTTTCTGGAATAGTTGGAAATTGGAAAATGCCATTTGAAAATAATTCCATACATACCCTTAAAATTCCAATAGTATTTCCAATGATTTATTCCAACGATTTTATTACTGTTGGAATCACTGTTGAAATTTTCCAACGGTTTGTTGTGGTGTTGGAATTTCCGTTGAAATTTTAAATTCCAACAGAAATTCCAACAGTTTATACCAACGGTTTTCTTTATCGTTGGAATTTTCATTGGAATTTTCCAACGACATAATGTAGCATTGGAATTTCCGTTGGAATTGTAAAAATTCAACTATTTTCTATTTCGTTTGAATTGATTGTTTTCTTATAATGCATCTACTCTAAATCCTTGCAAAACTACCACTCAATGGACCACTATACCCTTGGCCAAAATATAATTTTCACTTATTTCTCACACACACTGGGAAAAAAAACTGATCCATACCTCCACCAAATACCATATCCTCTATTAATAAATGAAGATGAAACAGTTTTCAAAGAAAAAAAAATATGAAGATGAAGCAGTGTGTTGAAATAATTGATTTTGGTTCTTGCATTCGCCTTTCTTTTTGTATGGTGCTCGATAATTATTCTGGGAATTATGGAGTACGAAGATGAAGGCGTATGAGAGAAAAATAACCGTGTTTTTGTTTTGAAGGACTCTTGATAATAGATGTTATTTTTTATGTAATGGGCATGTAGGATGGAAGAGATATGTTAAGAAATTCTTCTCCAAATCTTTCATGTAACCGTCCACTATTAATTTCTATTTGATTTTTTTTTGTGACTAATTTGCCCTAAGTATTTCCTAATAAGGAAACAAATATATATTAAATAAGTTAAATCTTGGTAGTTGATTAAAAATATCAATGGTTAGGATTTACACCTACAGACTCACCATACAAATTGGTCTAATATATATATATATATATATATATATATATATATATATATAGGGGAGGTTAAAATGAGACCACATATTATAGTGAGACAATGTGGACTCATCCAACCCTCCTTTAGTTATATCAATGGCTAAGATAAATAGGGGTTATAATTACATTAAATATTTAATTAAATCAAAATAAGGGTATAGTAGTCAAATTACCAAGTGGGGGACCATCTAAATATGGAATCAACTATTAGGAGAGAGAAAATCACGTGGGGAGAGAGAAAATCGCGAGAAAATCGCACTGGAGAGAGAAAATCACGCATGTACTCTGTCATGCACTGCCATGCAGTATATTTGATGTATATTTAACACTATTTTACTGTATGTTTAGCATAATTTTACTGCATATTAAAATGGTCAAACAAACATATGTGGGGACCGTGAATCAAGGAATCAGTTATATATATATAGAGAGAATCACGCTCATTAACATGTGGGGACCATGGATTAGGTAAATCAATTATAGAGAGAGAGAGAGAGAAAATCACGCTCATTATTGTGCTGTATATTTAGCATATATTTGATGTACACTTAACACTATTTTGTTGTATGTTTAACATAATTTTACTACATATTAAAATGGTCAAACAAAAATATGTGGGGACCGTGGATTAAGTAAATCAATTATAGAGAGAGAGAAAATCACGCTCATTAGTGATGTATATTTAGCATATATTTGATGTATACTTAACACTATTTTGCTGTATGTTTAACATAATTTTACTACATATTACAATTGTCAAACAAAAATATAAGTATACAACAAAACACATATAAGTATACAACAAACCACATATAAATATACAACAAAAAAACATAAGTATACAGCAGCATAAATATATACATAAAAAATTAACTATTTATACAACAAAACACATCTAAGTATACATCGAAAAATATCTAAGTGTACAGTAATCGATCCATGTCAGCATCGTCTTCTTCACCATAGCGTTATTTCAGGAGGCAATATTTTTTAAAAAAATATTCTTTTTTGGGATCCAACGTAATTATGGTTCTTTTGTTGCTTAGATAGCTATTATATAATGCATATTTAGTTATTTTGTTGCAATGTTTATGACACTATCGTATAGTCGGGTATAATGAACTGCATATTTAGTTTTTACACATTGCATAGATTGTTCAAGATAATGCACATTTAGTTGATTTTTGATGCATATTATAAGATACATTGCATAGACTGGTACATGTACTGCATATTTAGTTTTTTTTACACTGATTAGATGGTTTCTAGAGGAAATTATGGGAATTACCCACATTGAATAAGTCAAACTCTTTTTTGACCAACAAGATAACAAACTATCTTTTCTACCTACTTTTGGTAGTCTTTTACTAATATACCCTTAAAAGTGGTTTTACTTCATTAAAAACAGATCTAACTTTATCTTCCTCTCTCTTTCTTCTTGCACCCACCCCACTTTATTCTCTCTCTAGTTCATTTTTTCCTCACACTATCTTCTTCCACCCACCCGTAAACCAGTCGAAAATAACAAAATCAAGGTTATGTAGATTATTTATTAAATTGCTTATATTATTTCATGTTGTTATTTATGCAGACAAAGATTTAGATTTTATTTCTTCTCAGTTTGTGAAAATTTATACTTCCCACGTTACGCAGTCTTAGATTTAGATTTAGATTTAAGATATATGTGTCACGTTATACTATATAATGTGTTATATTTGTCACTTTATATAATATATATCACGATATGCATAACACGTTATATAGTATATAACGTGTTATATACTATATGACGTGTTATATATATTACGATATATACTATATAACGTGTTATATATAACTCGTTATATACATATATAATGTTATACATATGTCACGTTATACTATATAACGTGACATAGAATATAACGTTATATATGTATATGTATACAACATGATGTATAAAAATGTGTTATCACCTTAAATTATAATTTATATAACGTGATATTTTTCACATATGAATTCCGAATATATTGTTGTTCGATTTGGGGGACATTGGAATGGTATGGATTATAAAAATGGTGAAGAAAAGGTTATATGTGTTGAAGGGGATAAAATTCATTATAATGATTTATTTGACGAGATCTATGAAGTTGTTGAAGCTAATAGGACCATATACGACTGTATAATGTACTCTTTTGTGGATATTCCCGGGAATAAGATTGGAAAGTTAAAGCTAAAAAATTATCGTTACATTGATTGTGCTTTTGCAAACACCAATTTACTCGTTGTTTTCGTTACCATAAAAAGAAAAAATATTGAGACAACCTCGCATGATGTGGTGGGTAGTCAGTCTGGGGCTAATCAAGTTGCGAATGAGCAAGGTACGAGGGGAGGTTTTATGCAGTTAATGGCTTCACAAAATATAACTTGTAGTTAAATGTTCCCGACTAGACCTTCCAATAATATACAATACTCAATCCCTATCATGTAGGATCAGCTTGGGTTCCAACCCTATTGTGTCCCTTCTAAGCATACACCAAATATTAAAGACCAACCCATCCCAAGCTCACATTCATTTATCGAACAACACAGAGAAAGATGTCCAGAACCTAATATTGATCAACCTAGAGAGGGCGTAGTCCCCAATGGTACATAGGATTGTTATCCTGATTCTGATTGTGATTAGGGTGAAGATATATCAAGATTTATAGAAATATATATGGAGGGCGTTAATAATGTTACTACTGATGATGAAGGTAATAATCATCTTGCAGATGATAATATCGCCACTGATGGCGACAGTGGTGATAATGATGAGGGTAATAATCATTTTGAAGATGACCACCAACGTACTGATTTTTAAGAATGTTAAAGAGTAGAGACGTAGACGAAGAGAAATATTTGCAGAGAATAAAAATCACATTCCAATTGAAGAAAGAGTTGTTTAAAACAACACCGTATCAACAGAGAATCAAAGTCATATTCTAAATATCCACACAAATGTTCAGGGTGAGGATACAAATGGGATTACAATCGGGAAACAACAGCAACTCATACATCACGAGGTTGGTAATTGCAGTTGCACCATCACACGTGTCACCCCAGCGTGATGAACCTGGAAGATTGGAAGCATTAGGTGGTACACTGCAGCAAGGTGCAACATACATGAGCAAAGCTGATTTGGATATAGAAATTGGCATGTATCACCTTGAAAATCAAGTTGAGTATCGAGTTGAACGCTCATATAAGTCTCGTTATAATGTGATTTGCAGATATAAATTTTGTCCTTTTAGAATGCGTGGATATGGAAAATATGATATGTGGAGAGTAGGAAAATTTGACAAGCACATGGGATGTGGGGTGAATATGAATGAAAATGCATCTAGACAGGTGCATTCTAAAGTAATCGGTCACTATTTTGCATCTAGATTGCTAGGTGGAGCATCCTAGTCTCGTTCCAAGAGATATGATGGCAGAGCTGGAATCTCGACATGGTCTAAAAATGAGTTATAATGCTGCAGTAAGGCAAAGCATCATGCTTTTGGAATAATATTTGGAGATAACAACAAATCATTCAACATGCTTCCAACGGTGCTATGCTGACACTCTATGACTATAAACTTTTGCTTCATTTCGTAAGTTTTTCATCATATGCATATTATAAACTTATAAACATCTTGCAACATATGGTGGAATTTTTATCGTAATAATCGATGGTCGAAATCTCTGACTTCATTTCCATCATATGTATACAGACATAACACAAATATATAACTCATTTCCTGTTTCATTGCTTCAACCCATTTACTATCACCCTTAACTTGAGAATATGACTTTGGCTCATGTATGTTGTTCACATAGGCTAAAAATGACAAATATGTAGGATGAAAAGAAATTGAAGATGGACAAGGAAAATTAGATGGAAGAGAAAAACCTGGGTGAGAGGTGATGGAGGAACACTTTGGCTGGCAATCTGAGACTGCATTGGTAACATAGTCCTGTAACCAAGCAGGGGGGACACTAGTCCTGGTACTTCTTCTAGGAGCCAATGGTGGAGGAAAAGAGGAGGTATCCGTGATAGGAGCTGGTGGGGGAGAAGCAAAAATAGGAATAGTTAAGGGAGAAGAGATAGGAGAGGATGAGATAGAGTGATAAGGGAAGACAGTCTCCACGAAAACAACATCTCTAGAACAATGCAAAGGGTGTGTGTCTAAGTCATAGACCCTGAACCCTTTGTGGCCAGGAATGTATCCAAGAAAAATGCACTTATGTGCTCTTGTGGTGAATTTGCCTTTGTGAGGAGTGAGATTAATTGCATATGCAAGGCACCAAAAGGTTTAAGGAAGGAGTAGTCAGGTAGATAGTTGTGCAGCAGTTCAAAGGGTGAGTGCCATTTCAAGGCTGAACTAGGAAATCTATTTAGAATATGTGTAGCGGTGAGGACAGAGTAAGGCCAAAATTTTGCAGGAGCCTGGGACTGAAACATGAGGGCCCTTGCTATCTCTAGCAACTGCTTATGTCTCCTTTCTACCACCCCATTTTGTTGGGGGGTATAAGGACATCTTTTCTGATGGTGTATGCCATGAGATTGGAACAAATTCTGACATATATGACTGAGGAATTCAGCCTCATTATCACTTCTAATAACTCTAACATATTTATTAAATTGTGTTTGAACCATAACAAGGAAGTTCTGAAGTAACTATACAGTTTGATGTTTCTGAGACATCAAGAAAGTCCACGTGGCCCTGGTAAAGTCATCAACAATGTTTAAGAGATAAGAGGCATTGGCAAGGTTATTTTCTTTATAGGGACCCCAAATATCTAAATGTAAAAGATCAAAAGATGATGCAATATGTATTTCACTAAGAGGAAAAGCAAGCCTATGTTGTTTGGATTTGTGACAAATATCACATGACTGTAATGTTTTTTCCCACAACAGGGGTACACAAATGCTTTAGAAAAGGTAAATGTTGTAATAGATGAAGAGAGGCATGGCCAAAACGTTTATGCCAAAGATCAAAATCCTCAGTACAAGCAAAATTACAAGTAAAAGATTGTGTAGAAGGTGCTGAAATGGATGTATCTTGTGGAAGGATGTAGAGTCTCCCAGATGCCTTGCCAATATCCAATACTTGATCATCATATAGGGCTTGAAAAACACAATGAGTAGGAAGAAAGGTGCATTTAAGATTAGCTTGGTGTGCCAATTGTGCCACAGAGAGGAGGTTATATTTAAAACTAGGAACAAATAACAAATCAGTAAGTGTTAACTGTGGGGTAACTGTGCTGGTACCAGCATGTGTGACAATCTTTGTGGTGCCATCTGGTAAATACACAGTAGCTGGAGGTTGTAACAAGGTTAAAGAGGACATGAGAATGGGGTTGGAACACTTGTGTCGACTAGCACCAGTGTCCAACACCTACGATCCATTGTCAATGTTCTCTTGTATAGAGAGTGCATAATAAATTGGATGTGAAGCAAGCTTACCATCAAAATCAGCAAAGCTAGCAAAGCTGAAATTGGAGTCAAATGCAGCAGACCCTCCATTCATCCTTGTAGACATGTATTTGGCAATTTCTTGTTGAATGATATTGCTCATATTAGTAGATTGCATCAAGACAACTATTATTTAGAGGTGGGGATATTTATATTCAAGTATTATTTGTCATTATTAAATTTTCATATATGTGTTTTCGTTTATATGTGCAACGTAGAAAGAGAAAATCATATTAGTCAGGGACCGTAAATAAGTATAGGATCAAAAGTATCATCGGAGTAGCCCGGGGTGCTATGATCATGAACATCATATTAGTCAGGGAACGTAAATAGGTCCGGGATCAAAAATATCCTTGGGGTGTACCCGCAGTGCTATAAAATAACTGGTCAGACTGAGGAAAATTATTGAGGAACAATTACATGTTGAATATTTACGAATATGCCTATTTGTTGTATTTAATTTTGACAAACGTGTCCTCACTGAGCGAGTTTGAAGTTCACCCATATTTATTAACAATTTTCAAGTTGAGGAACCCGAGCGAGGATTGAGGGCGGTGGATGTGAAGTCAATAAATTTTATTTAAATTGAAAACTTTAAGAGTACTTTTTCTGTTAATGATTTTGAAATACTGTAGATAGTTAGTATTTTATTTTTGGAAAGATAAACATTTTGTATGGGTAGAAGTGCTTCCGTTTATTTGGATACAAATTTTAATTGTAGGTTCTGTTTTATAAAATATGTTTTTATATAGCTTTTTTATTGAATCAGTTATATTTAAAAAAAAAAAAAAGTGGGTCGTTACATGTAGTTTTCCAATAATCCCAAAAACAAATTCATTGTTGCCATACTAAAATAGGTAATGGGCAACAGTTGGGCAATCATAATTAAGTGTGACTAATAAATATCTTTCACAATATATTAATTTTCTTTAAATCAACTTGTCACAGATGTTTCCATATATATACTACTTTTTAAGAAAATCAACTATACGTTTCGTAATTGAATTACCATAGTTAATTTATGTTTAGCGTTTAACAAGCAGTTTTTTTTATTTAAGTTAAATATACCAACAAATCAAACCATATCAAAGTTGGTATTAGGGGTGTAAATGAGTCGAGTCGAGCCGAACATGGTATTGTTCAAGCTTGTTTGAATTTTAATCGAGCTTTAAAAATTGTGTTTGAGCTTGTTTGATTATTAATCGAATCGAGCTCGAACGAGCTTTGGTCGAGCTGAACACGAATCGAGCTCGAGTAGTTTGCTATTTTTAAGGTTTGATTTGGGTCAATAATTGCACTTGTGGTCTCATAGAATATGAATAGTTGCAGTTTTAGTACCAATTGTAAAGAAAATAATGATGGGACCAAAATTGCAAAAGAAATTAACGGAAAAGTTAAGGTGGGATTAATTTTGCAATAGAACCATTCTTGTAGGACTATTTTGAATCCATGAGATGAAAATTACAATCAATGAAATCTTGTGGAATTAATATTGCAATTTTCTTTTCACAAAAATTTGTGTGAGACCGTCTCACTGATCTAGTTCCGTGAGACGGAGCCCCATTTTACTAAAACCAACCCGCCAGCCCGCTGAACCTACCCGCCCCAGTCAAACTGAAGCCCCATTTGTGAAAAACTCACTGAACCCGCTTTTTTCCCTCCCTCGCAATTCCAAACCATTTCTCCCATCCCTGTTTCATCTCTCCCGCTCGAGCTCACGATTTCTCTCCATTTTCTCTCTGATTTCCGCTCGGTTCTCTTGCGCGATTCCTCAATTTGTCAACTAGTAAGTCATTTTTTCCGTTTTTCTTCAGTTTTTATGGTTTTTTCTTCCGTTTTTCTTCAGTTTTTAGTTCAAGTTTTCTTGCGATTTGTCAATCGTGCAGTTTATACCCTTTTTCTTCGTTTTTTTTTTCCATTTTTTGTTCAGTTTTTAGAGTTTTTATGTTCTCATTTTATTTAGGGTTGGTGTTGGTGTTCAGGGGGTGGTGTTGGTGTTTAGTTTTTTCCATTTTTCTTCATTTTTTCCGTCTTTTTGTTCAGTTTTCAGTTTTTTCTTGTGTTGGGGTTGCTATGTTCTCGATTTTGTTTAGGGTTTATGAGTTTTTTATGCAAAATTCATTTTAGTGTTCATAAAGTAGTCATGGTAATTTCTTCTTATTAGATTTATATATTTTCAACATTTTAATCTGTGATTTTTTTTGATATTTTTGCAGTTTGAAACTAAAAAAAGTTGTTTGTGCACATTTATATATCCTCTGTGATAATGGAAGAAGATCCTAAAACACCTCGTATTCGTATCCCGATTGTCCCGGAGACAGGGTATTATAAAATGAAGGCACGCAAGATGGTTTCTCCTATAAAAAAGAAACTCGCGCCGAGAAATGAAAAAGATATTCCTGAAAAAAGGAAAGCTAAGGAAAATGAAAATATTCAAGCAAAAGATTCAAAGCCTATTCCAAAGAAGAGAAAAGTACCACAAAAGGATGAAAAAGAAGAGGAAGATAAAACTAGGTATAGTCACTGTTTAATGCATGATTATATTGTGTTGTTTTGATGTTTCTGTGTTAATTTATTTGATTGTATTTACTGTTGCAGTGGAGATGATAGGAAAAGCTCTGATGTGGAGGTAACCGTAGAGAAAAGGCGAAAAGCCAGGTAACATATACTTTCATATAGGAGTATCACTTTTCATGTGAAAAGTATCACTTTTTGTGTTGAAAGTATCACATAACTGAGTATCACTTTTAACATATTTTTTGTGTTATGGATATATTTTCATATAAAAGTATCACTTTCTGTGATAAAAGTGTCACTTTCTATGTTAAAAGTATCACTTTTCCTGTTAAAAGTATCACATAACTGAGTATCACTTTTAACATACTCTATGTGTTAAAAGTATCACTTTTTGTATTAAAAGTATCACTTTATGTGTTAAAAGTACCACTTTATGTGTTAAAAGTATCACTTTCATATAGAAGTATCACTTGTCATGTGAAAAGTATCACTTTCTATTGTAAAAGTATCCCTTTTCCTGTTAAAAGTATCACATAACTGAGTATCACTTTTAACATACTTTCATATAGAAATATCACTTAATATGTTAAAAGTATCACTTTTTGTATTAAAAGTATCACTTTTCATATCAGTTTGCATGTTAATGCTATTAAAAGTGTCACTCTTTATGTGTTGCAAAGACTTCATCAGCCAATGTAAACCTCAAGATTTATGTGAGATTTTGAAAAAATTGACTGATCAACAAAAGGCTGATGTTGTCAGTATAGGATTTGGAGGTTTGTTGAGTCTTCGTATCGATTCAACATTCCCTATAGGTATTGTTAAAAATCTGGTAAAGAATTTTAATGGTACCAGTCAGATGTTGAAGTTCGACAATACGAGTTTTGTTGTCACATCAGATGACATATGTGATCTTTTTTTATTGCCCAATAAAGTAGGGAATGATGTTCTGGAATTGGTTCGGGGAGAGTATATTCGGTTGAGTGGTGAGTTGAAGGAGAAGTACGACATCGACGGGGATTGTTTGGTTTACAAGGTTAAGAATGTGATTGAGAGTAGGTTGGTGGATGGTGGCGATGATTTTAAGCGCCTTTTTTTTATTTACTGCCTGTCTTCTTTTTTGACTCCGAGGACGAATCGAAAAGTTGACTTGCATGCGATCAGATCAGTCATTGATGTGGAGAAAATAGGGGACTATGACTTGTGTTCGTATGTTTTAAAAAGGTTGTGCACAGGGGTGGACAAATACAATAGGAACCACAGAGCTAAATACATCAGTGTGTGTGTGTTTTGGTCTTATTGTTTTTGTATTTCCATAGATTGAAATGGCAGGGAAACGCTGAACCATCCACACTACCACGAATCGAAAGCTCTATTGCTGTGCCAGGGCAGGGTGAATGGGTAACAGATACATACCCTGTTTGCTCGAGGAATAAATGCACGGTTGAGAAAGAGGCGGTTGGGAAAAATGAGACAGGTAGAAAAAACAGGACTGAGAAAGAGAAGGTTGGGAAAAATGCAGACGAAGAGGATGAACAAGAAGATGTTCAAGTTGGTGATGATGAATATATAAATTGGAAACTACCAAAGGGGAAGGAGCTCGACGATGACGAGGTGGAGAAGCTGGCTAGGGATGTAAGTTCATTTAAAGTATCATTTTTTACTTGAAGGGAAGAATATCCCCTTTTACTTGAAAAGTATCACTTTTCACTTGAAAAGTATTACTGATCATTGTAATACTTGGAAGTGAAAAGTATCACTTTTCATGTGAAAAGTATCACTTTTCCTGTGAAAAGTATTACTAATCAGTGTAATACTTGGAAGTGAAAAGTATCACTTTTCATGTGAAAAGTATCACTTTTCCTGTGAAAAGTATCATTTTTCATGTCAAATATTAACATATTTCTTCTTATTTTGTGGAATGTTCACAAGGCTTTTTTGATGTGCAAGAGAATTTAATCTTGTTACACAATTCCATATGGACGAGTTCAGAAAATTGAAAAATGAGATGATACAAGAGAAGCAAGAGAAGAAAGATACAGTTTCATCTCTGCACTCGTCAATCTCTGAAAGCCAGTTCTTCTCAGACTCGAAGGTGCACGAGTTGATTGATAAAGTTGTTGAAAAGTTTAAATTGATGAAGAATTTGGCAGCTCAAATGCCAAATTTTGAGCTCCTTACCCCGGAGGTTAGTTCTGAAAAAGCTGGTGAAGAAGAGGAAGATTCAGGCAAACAAGTGGGGGAAGAAGTTGGTGAAGAAGGTGGTGAAGAAGCCGGCGAAGAAGTTGGGAATGAAGAAGCAGGAGAGTATGCTAGAATTATGGACGAACCATGGCCTATTGATCCAAAGGCTGAATTCAAGTCCATTTTCATGAAAAAACACAAGAGCAACCTCAAATTCTTGCGCAGGAAGGAGCAAGATATTATTGATTACTGCTTTTTCAATCACGAAAAAATTATCGAGTAAGTACATTGTTTTTATAATTTACCTTTAATTTCCAGTTCAAATCCATTTTCTTGTTTTATTAATTGTTTTTAATTTTCAGTTCAAACGCTTTTGCACATGCTGGGGGTTTTTATATTGCATTTAACGATGGCATCATGACATTGCACGATTCAATGATGATCCACATAAGCATCATAGACACATGGACTATGTTGCTTAACAAAAGACCAGCAACGAACTGCTTTTACTTCCATGCTCAACATTCTGTAAGTTTTATTTAAAAGTGTCATTTTATGCTTTAAAAGTATTAATTTTAATCTTAAAAGTATCACACTTGTGCAACAGATCTACCTTGAAAATCTTTTCATTGGACATAAAGAGCAGGATAATAGTTAAAATTTGAGAGATTGCTGCAATCATTGGATGTGAAGTGGAAACAGCCGAGACCTCAGCAACGTGGATTCCGTAAGAATATCTTTCAAGTTTTGCTTTGGAATTTAGCTTTTCTTCTTATAAAATGCATATTTTTGTCTTGATTTTCTTCTTAAAAATGCAGATTTTTGTGCCAATTTGTACAAGCAACATTATATCTGTGCTGTCATCAACTTTGTTGATGCAAAAGTGCAATATCTGGATAATTTGGTGCATAGTGAAAATGTTGCTCCTGACTATATTAGTCTAGCAAAATTGGTGGTAAATTATTTAGTTCATGTTATTATTGATGTCAGTTTTCATTTTATTATTTGTAATACATTTGAAGTGAAAAGTATCACTTTTCACATGAAAAGTATCACGTTTCACATGAAAAGTATCACTTTTCACTTGAAAAGTATTACTCATTATTTGTAATACGTTGAAGTGAAAAGTATCATTTTTCATATGAAAAGTATCACTTTTCACTTGAAAAGTATTACTCATTATTCGTAATACTTTGAAGTAAAAAGTATCACTTTTTAAGTGAAAAGTATCACTTTTCATATGAGAAGTACCACTTTTCAAGTGAAAAGTATTACTCATTATTTGTAATACTTTGAAGTGAAAAGTATCTCTCAGTAGTGTGATTTCTCTTTTTTTTTTTCAGCAAAGAGAAATGCGCATTTTCTTGAAGGAGAAAAACCACCCTAAGGCAGATGATGTTGCAAAATATGAATTTGATAATGTCAAATTTCCATGGCAAAGAAAAATAGCCAACATTGACTGTGGTGTTTTCTTAATGCACCACATGGAAAATTTCCAGGGGCTTGTTTACTCAGAACCAGATTTGCGTAAGGTATAACTGTTTTTGCTGGTTATAAAATTAGACTAGATTGGTGAACAACGCAAATTAGATTAGATTAAATTTCTTTGTTTTATCTTGTTTTTATTTATTTTACCTTTGTTTTATCTTGTTTTTATTGAAGGTTGGTGAAAGACGCAAATTAAGGGCTTCTTATTGCGCAAGGATTGTTCTCAGCCGGTGGAATGAATTAAGAGTGCAAGTTGAGAAGGAAGCAATTGAATTTATAAATCAAACAAGTTGATTGATGCATGTATAGGGCTCGGTAGAGAGTGAAAGAGAAGAATTGTTTTTAATTTTTATGCATGTATAAATTAGTTTGGTACAAGTTACATTGATAGGTATTGAATAGTTTTTTGGTGTATCTTTTTTGGTTGTATGATTTGCTAGGAAGATGACAGAAAGCTGTTTTCACATTTTGTGAGTTGGTGTGGTTGTGAATAAGCACATTTGTAATGTTCGAGCATTTTGTTGCCAGTTTTAGAAATATGGGCTTATTAGAGTATCACTGTGTTTTAAAAAGTATCGTTGTTTGTTTTAAAAGTATCACCTTTTGTTACAAAAGTATCAATTTTTGTTAAAAAAAGTATCATTTTTTGGGTTAAAAGTATCACTTTTTGTTAAAAAAGTATCATGTCATGATGTATAGCTTTCAATTGGAAAAGTATCGCCTTTTGGGTTAAAAGTATCACTTTTTGTTACAAAAGTATCACTTTCTGTTAAAAAAATATCGTTTTTTGGGTTAAAAGTATCACTTTTTGTTAAAAATGTATCATGTCATGATGTATAGCTTTCAATTGGAAAAGTATCACCTTTTGGGTTAAAAGTATCACTTTTTGTTACAAAAGTATCGTTTTTTGGGTTAAAAGTATCATTTATTGCTTAAATCCAGCAGAAGAACATACATAGTATTTCTCAACAACAACTCCTGTTTCAGCTGTAGATTTTCTAGTAGTCGATTTTCGTACACTAAACCCAACAGCACGAGCATGACGACAATACAACTGATGCATATCCTTAATTGTTTTTCTTGTTATATGTAGAAGACAACCACTCACATCAAACTCATTTTCATCTTCATTATCAACTCCAGCCTCATTGGAATTACTGATTTTATCACCCTCATCACTAGAGGCAATAATTGTGACATCTAAATATAATACTTTTGGTTAGAAATGTGATACTTTTAATTGAAAAAGTGATACTTTTTACTAGAAAAGCAATACTTGAAAAACTGAAGTGACCAAAATTGGGAAGCACATTACCTTCAGCTTCTTGGAGCATTGTATCACTTGCATTCTGTGTGGTAATATTGACTTCATCATTTTCTTGAGCAGCGCCAAGAATTGTGACAACATCTAAGCGTAATATTTTTGGTTAGAAATGTGATACTTTTCTTTCAAAAAGTGATACTTTTCATTGAAAAAGTGATACTTTTTAATAAAAAAGTAATACTTCAAAAACTTAATTGACAAAAAATGGGAAGCACATTACCTTCAGCTTCTTGGAGCGTTGTATCACTTGCATTCTGTGTGGTAATATTGACTTCGTCATTTTCAGGAGCAGCACCAAGAATTGTGACAACATCTAAGCGTAATACTTTTGGTTAGAAATGTGATACTTTCCATTGAAAAAGTGATACTTTTCATTGAAAAAATGATACTTTTTACTAGAAAAGCAATACTTGGAAAACTGAAGTGACAAAAGATAGGCAATACATTACCTTCAGCTTCTTGGAGCATTACATCACAATCATCCCCTGTGTCAATTTTGATTTCATCACCCTCATCACTAGAGTCAATGACGGTGACAACATCTAAATGCAATACTTTTCGTTAGAAATCTGATACTTTTTATTGAAAAAGTGATACTTTTAGCTATAAAAGTAATACTTTTAGTCTTAATGGAAGAATTCATACCTTCTTTGGCAAGCTATTTTATATTGTCCATTTTTGTTCTTCAACAAAACATACACAGAAGCTCGAAAATAAAAAAGAAGAAAAAGTTTTTTCTTACAATAACAAACACCAATACTAACACAAATTTCATACATACATTTTTGTAATAAAAGGTAAATCGAATCGAAATTTTACATACCGTGTGACACAATGAGAGAACTCGAGCTGTGTTTTTATGTGTGTTGACGTCGAGGGAGGGAGACAGAGAGAACACAAGCTGAGATTTTTATGTTAATTGACGTCGAGAGAGGGAGACAGAGAGAACACAAGCTGAGGATTTTTTTCACTTTCTACTGTTTCATTCGTCTCCAGCCGAGGGAAACGATCTGTTGCTGGGGGAACACGAGCTAGGACACGAGCTGAGGGAGACGACCTGTTGCTGGGGGAACACGAGCTAGGGCACAGGGTGGTTGGGCTGGGATTGGTTCGATGTTTGAAAACCTGGCGCGGGTAATAGGGCTGGGTTGGGATTGGTTTTATTTTTCTGCTCAGCGGGTTCTCAGCCTAGAAATAGGGCGGGCGGGTTAATCTAAATTAGCGGGTTCTCAGCCTAGAAACAGAGTGTCGGACGGGTTAATCTAAATGGAGCTCCGTCTCACAAGAGAGTCCCCCTTTTCTTTTTCCACATACTACTTTTTTAAGAAATTCAAGTATGCGTTTCATAATTGAATTAACATAGTCAATTTATGTTAAGCGTTTGATAAACATTTTTCTTTATTTGAGTTAAATATACCAAAATATCCAACCATATCAAAGTTGGTATTAGTTGGCCCATGTGTAATAATCACTGATTGCAATATATAATAAATAATGAAGTACCTCGAGATTGGAATTTATTTTATTAGCCACGTTCTTTGGAGTAGTGTAATTATTTTTACCCATGACCAGATATATCCCAAGTTGACTTGATTTGAGCTATTAATATTGGCAGATACATATGTATTCACTGATATCAAAGGCGAAAATAATAAAAAAAGTATAAACGATTTCGTATGCGAAAATAATAAAAAAAGTATAAACGAATTCGTATATCTTTGAGTGTCACTCGCAAGATCGAATCGTATCATAATAATAAATGATACCGTAATTTATAAAAATTATAGGAACCGGTTACAATTAGTATATATAAATAGACAATTAATTGCGGCTATTGTGAAGCTTCCTTTCACATGAGATTGCAAGGTTCCGTTGCATCAATCGATAGCTTGTTAATGTCCGTAAAATTGAGAAACATTGTAAAAAAAATAGATAAGATTGAAGAAAATGTCAACGCTAAAATCAATTATTACATCACTGATAAAAAAGGTCGGACGTAGGGTTGATGAAAAGAATGATGATATTGAGAAGATTGTTCGAACATGTGGTGGTGAGACTAAAGAGGAGAATGATGGTGGAGAGGGGAGTTAGGATGGACATGACACTGATGGTAGAAAGAGTGATGGGAGAGAGAGAGAGAGAGGATCGGTAGTGCCTTGTTCACCCACAACATAGGGGGGTCAATGTTTGTTCGTGTAAAACTAATTGTCTATATTCACACGAAAATCTAAAGGTAAAAGGACTATAAATCCCAACCATAAAAGAACTAAAACTAAAGGAATTCTAATATTAATATTATATTTTAATATTAATAACTGTACGCCATCTTCATCCATTACCTAAATTACTGGACAAGGTGGTAATGAATCTTAAAATTGGTAGTTTAACCAACTATTCATCTCAGTCCCAAAATCATCACGACTCATTTTAGTGACTAGATATCCTTATTCTAATAATTGTGAAAATGTAAAATCCGTTGGGATAATAACATGTTTAGTTCACTTCCCATTGACACACCAACGACGAGTATTTGAATCGAACTCTCAAGCACCATCCAAAGAACTATTAATCAAAATGAACTACGAAGTGAAACAATAAAGTAACACTCTAAAAAACAAAAATTTACAAAGCGAAGGACTACAAAAACAGAATACAAACGACCAATGTACTCAATACCTCCGACCACACAAATGATATACCGACCATACAAGTGACTAAACAGAGGACCGAGCCAGTGTTATACATTACCAAAAAAAATAAATTTCAACAAAATCGTCTTAATTCACAATTTCATCACATTTTTAGCATCCAAACTATTACATGTGCTACAATTCAAATAATTACAGATTTCACAGTCTATAACACCTATATTGCGCATTTTACAATTTTTTACAATTGAAGAATGAACAATTTAACGACAAATATTAAGGGAAAATTACAATATACCCCCATTTAACTTGACCTAATGTACCGAACACCCCGCTAAACTTGCCAATGTAACACCTAGCCACCTCAATCAAAGTATGTGGACAAAATTACCCTCAATAACAATTATTTTAGCATGTTTTATTAATTGTACCTTAATTTTGATTTTATATTCTTTATTTACATTATTTTTTAGAAAAAGCAACTAGTAACTTAACTAGTTAAAATATTAGAAATATTTTCATAATAGATGAGTATAACAAATATACAAAAATATTGAATGTAGAAAATATTTTTACAAAAATATCTATGTATATTCAGTATACAAAAATATATTCATTCGTATTTTTTGAAAGAGTATAAAAATTGAAAGTTATTTTTACATTAAACTCAAGTAATCAAAATATCTATATTCAATATTTTTGTATATTTGTTATACTCATATATAATTAAAAAAAATTAAAATTTTGAACTAATTGAGTTACAAATTGCTTTTGCTAGAATTGTTTTTTTTTATATAAAGAACATAAAATCAAAATTGAAGTAAATTATTAAAATATGCTAAAACATTTGTTATTAAGGGCAAATTTGTCTATACATTAAATTTTATTTTCATTGAGGAGGTAAATGTTACGTTGGCAAGTTTGGGTGGGTAAATGAGACATAGAACCAAATTTAGGGGGTGTATTATATTTTACCCTTAAAATAAAATCATCATTTTGTATGTTTGGCATTCTTCTCGTTTTTTAATAAGATATATACATATCGTGAATGGGATTTGCAATTTAGTTGTATCCATCTTTCTCAAGTTTGGAGGCATCCATCTCTCTCATGGTTAAAATCCATATATCAATTTTCACCCAATATCAATCAGTTTACAAAATTCATTTCTAATAACATAAACTAGAAATGGACTAGAGAAACACGTAACCATACAACAACTATATTAAATTAAATTATACAAATATTTATATTCAAAGATCTTCAAATGTCTACCTTAATGTAGAGGGAAACACTCCATTCTTATTGAAAAGTTGATTAATAAACGAATACCCCTACCTAAAACCTCTAAAATAATCACAGACCTCAAATAAACCTCATCTGCGTGAATAGATTGAGACTTGAAGCAATATCATTAACAAAAACAAATGTATTGCTATTGTTGTGGCAAAAACGACATTTAATTAATATGATGTTAAGTTCAACTAAACATATTCATATTACCATTTTTATCTTAATTAATTTTTTTGAAATTAAATAAAAAAAAATTTAAAGAAAAATAACATATGTAATTTTACAATGACGCTAGTGGGTCGAGTTTTAGATCTCTCTAACGGATTTTCGCCGATTAGACCGTGTGACAAGAGTTTTTATCATTTCCATCTGTGTATTAACTGATATCAAAGACAATAATTATATAAAAAGTGTCACTCAAAAGATCGAATGATATCATAATAATAAATGATACCGTGATTTAAAAAATTCTAGGAACATGTTATAATTAGTAAATATAAATAGATAATTAATTACGGCTATTGTGAAGCTTCCTTTCACGTGAGATTTCAAGGTTCCATTGCATCAATAGATAGCTTGTTGACGTCCGTAAAATTGAGAAATGTTGTAAAAAAATAGACAAGATTTAGGGAAATATCAACGCTAAAATCAATGTTGACAACATTGATGAAGAAGATCGGATACAGGGTTGATGAAAAGAATGATGATGATGATGATGATGTAGAGAGAAGAGTGTTCGAACAGGTAGTGGTTAGACTAAAGAGGAGTGATGGTGGAGAGGGGAGTTAGGGTGGACACGACACTGATGGTAGAGAGAGCGATGGGAGAGAGATGGTCGCTTGTGCCTTGTTTACTCCACAACTGCATATAGGTAAGGGATCCAAGCATATCAACTCATCCCATAACTTCTTCAATTTTGTGTAATATACCACAACACTCATATTCCCCTGTTTTAGGTTACATATATCCTTCTTCAGTTGGTATAATAGAGGTCCATTACACTCGCCAAAACGTTCAGCTAAATCATCCCACAAAGCCTTTGCGGAATCAACATACACAAAAGCATCAACAATATCCTTCAAAATCGAACTTAAAATCCATGAAATTATCATACAATCTACCTTTTTCCATTGATCATATTATGGTGAATCAGATTTAGGTGGTACAATTCTACCATCAATAAATCCTAGTTTAGTTTTAGCACCTAAAGCAATCCTCATGAATCGGCTCCAAATCAAGAAGTTATTACCTGTGAGTAAGATAGTAACCAATGCTGCACCTAGATGGTCTGAGCTCTGGAGATGCATAAGATCATTCTCTTTGAGCTCTGTATCAGTGTTAAGGGCGGGCCAGTTGGGTTCCCTGCGAGGCGCCACAAAAGAGAACCTAAGCTCTGGATACCATGTTAAATTCTAGCAGACATATATGAAATTCATTGTAAACTTGTAGAGAAAGTAATTTGTATTCATAAAGCTCAAGAGGCACAGAGAATGGAACTGTTAAGTATATATAGCAGTCCTAGCTGACATCAGTCACATAAAATGTGAAGAATAACAACCTGCAGATTCTAACAAACTCATCCTATGAGACAATGACACGTGTCCAAGAAATAAAAGGAGAGCTGGAAAATAACATGACTAAAAACGTAAAGGTAGTAATCACAGTTTATGATAATTTCTTCACAGACGACATTCTTTTGGACGGGGTACGTTTGACAAAAGATTAATTTGTGACTTAATATCTTTCCCTGGTTTTATTCCATCTATCGTTTACATATAGAAGCCAAATTCATGTGTTGTTTTGACCTTTTATATCGGGATGCAGGAATTTAATGCTAAATTGTGTGACTTCGGTTTGGCTAGAGATGGTCCTACTGGTGATATTACTCATGTATCCACTTGAGTTCTCAATACTTTTGGTTATGCTGCACCTGAATATATTGTGACAGGCTAGGAAGTACGAAGACTTCTCTGAGGATGCCGTATCTGCACCCAATACGTATCCGATACAATACTTTATCCGATACTTCGTGGATACTCCATGGATATATCTACAAATGGAAATAGATAGAATTTATTCTACTGCTTATTTTTTCAGCATTTTTTTGTCTATGTGAGTTATCACATTTCAGATTTGAGTACTTATGAAATTTTGTTTTTTATACTGTTTTTTAATTATACTCAGTATGTGTGTATTTTCAATAATATAAAAATATATAATTTTATATGTATATATACCGTACTCGTATCCTTAAAATTTCAAAATATGTCGTATTCTCGTACGCGTGTTGTATCATATCCGTGTCCCGTACCCATATCAGTGCTTCATAGGCGACATGTTATTGGATCTGAGATACTTCTCCATTCTTTATGTTCAAGAAGCATACTTTTCTTAATGGGTTAATTACAAAAAATACCCTTGAGACTTAGTCTAATTATAAAAAACAGCCAGCTAATTTTCAAACTTATAAATACTCCCTTAATATTTGTTTTCTAATTTACAAAATTGCACTCTTAAATATGGGTATATTTGTTAAGCAATTACAAAACCTCAAGGGTGTGTTTGTGATACCTTAAGGGGGTGTTTGTGATGTTGAAAGATATTTGTTCAAACCTCAAGGGTAGTT
This sequence comes from Rehmannia glutinosa, assembly GCA_016081115.2. Taxonomy (NCBI): domain Eukaryota; kingdom Viridiplantae; phylum Streptophyta; class Magnoliopsida; order Lamiales; family Orobanchaceae; genus Rehmannia; species Rehmannia glutinosa. Next base: position 43,424,080 of record CM071935.1, on the reverse strand, counting down.
TTTCTGATGATCTCTTTCTTAGTTTTGTCATCCTCCTCAAATTATTCCTCATGAGCAGGTCAATTATCAACAAAATGCAATGTATATAGCTTTGGGGTTGTTTTGTTGGAATTACTATACGGGCGTCGAGTTATTGACAAGAATATGCCTCTTAAAGAGCAGAATCTAACACAATGGGCAATGTCATATTTGCGCGACAAGAGAAAACTGTTGCGGGTTATGGACACTAAATTACAGGGCCAATACCCACATAAGGAGGCATATACTGTTGCCACCGTTTCTTTGGCGTGCCTAAGTGCAAAACCAAAACGAAGACCAAGGATGGCTGATGTTTTAATTGCTCTAGAACGACTCCAAGGTTCAAAAACTAGGTAACGAACAGAGGATCAGTTTTCCTCTTGGCCTGAACGTCTGTGGTCAATTATACAATATAAATATAATTTTTAACATTATGTTTTTCCAACTTCCATAAATAATTCAGTTTTTAGAAATTACCAAATTATTAAAGTTGTAAGCAATTTATTTATATTTATACATTAAATATTTTCTTATTTAAATATGATTTTTAAATATTTATATTTTCCTTCATTTTCACCCCTTACAACTGTGATGCCTAGTCAGCCAAAAATGAATTAAAAATAACTATTTTTGTTTTTAAATTCCACGTAAGCCTAGCAAGTCACTTTTATTTGCGATAGCAGGTCACAGGACTAAAAAGATGAAAAAAAACTCGACTAAATGTCAAAATTGAAATAAGTGAGAACCAAATCTTCGAAGTGGTCCACTTAGAGGACTAAAAAAAATAATTTTGCCTTTTTGTAATTTTCCGTATCAATTATGTGAGAATGGAGAGTGTCTGTACATGTGGTATTTGATAAGATATCATAGTATTCTACAGTGGAGCATATTAGGTTTGACAATCACATTCGCAGTTTGATAGGAACAATGGCGGATCCAGAATTTTTGAAATGAGAGTACGATAGATTTAAAAAAATTGTGCATATAAATATTATTTGATATTTAAAGTCGTCATAGAACAAAATGCTATTTAAAATTTTAAAAAAGTTGATCATGTAACCGTACATGAAAAATTCATATATAAATATAAAAGAGAAAATTAGAGTAATTAAGAAAACAAGAGACAACAAAAAATAATTTTAGTAATATTATTGATATTATTACTATCTTTTGTTTTTTTGATATTTTTAGTTTTGTAGGTTTTAGCTTTCGTATCATGGCTTATTTATTCAAGTTGTTAAGTCAATCTTTTAAATTTGAAATTTTATTGTGGGGATTTGTATTGTCTTATTTGGATTTTCTATTTTTTTTTTTGTAAAAGTAGGGATTACAAATTATTATTAATTTTTTTACTAAAAATATTGTTGGGTTTTTTTAGTTTGGGGGTACAAGTTTACACGTAGCTCCACCGCTGGATAGGAAGCGGAGTTTTCAGTACGACGAGTATTACAAGTAAAAATTTCGAGTACGCTTATTAAGTTGATCCTAAATATAATGACCGCCGCTGGATAGGAAGCGGAGTTTTCAGTACGACGAGTATTACAAGTAAAAATTTCGAGTACGATTATTAAGTTGATCCTAAATATAATGAATAAAAGTTGGTGATATTGCATTGTCTCGAGGAGTTTTCAATACTATGATTATTAAAAGTAAAAATTTCCAGTATGCTTATAAGATTGCTATTAAAGATACTGAGTGAAAGTTTCAAAGATTACAAATTGTTGATCCTCAATCGTAAACAAATTTTATCTTCCTTATCACTTTCACACTTTCTCTCTCTATTTCATCTCTGATCTTAAAAAAAAGCTTCTTCTTCACTCGTCTTCCTTCTATGGGAGGAAAATGGGGAAGGAATTTCTTGTTTTACTTTTATCTTTTAAATTTGTTTAGTTCTGTGAGACACCACATTTGGATGACGAAGTAAATATTAAAATGATAAATATTTGGTTTTATTTGGAAATAAATAAAATTTATTTATTTTAAATTATTAGAATAATTCAGTACACTTGGGTCCATTTGTGAAATATATATCGTGGTTAATGGTAGGAATGATCATTTAAGAGGGAATTATTGAAAATCGAGGAATAAATAAATTGTTGAGATTTGATTTGTTTTAGTCTTTTTTAAGAATTAAGCAAGATCAATTAGTTAGCCTAGAATATATGTAATTAGGATTTTAGGAATGTTTAATTAGTTGTCATCTAAAACTTTATTTTCTTGGGTTAATTAAATTTTTAGACACTCATCTATAGGGGTCTTAATATCATTAACCAATTATATTTTTCAACAATTAGTCTAGCCCATGACTTAGCCCAAACTCAGCCCCAATGCCTCTACCCATCTAAATGCTTTTAAAAGCCACTTCAAACCTTAACTTATTAATCCCTTTTCATCCTTTTCTACACATACCACACACACACTGTTGACGTGCGTTTTGGTCAACAAGCAAAAATATGTAAAAGATTTAACATGTGGAAATATAAACGTGCGTAACGTATATTTATTTTTGGCTAATTCTGCCTTTTTGGCATAATGCCGAGCCGAATTATTGGGGTCGGTCTTTTTTACAATCTTCTTCTCTCCTTTTTCTCTCCCCTTTTTTTCTTTCTCTATCAGCCTTTTTTATACCCCTTGAGTTAGTTGGTTTACAATAGTCATCTTTGCACTAACTATTCATTAATTAATAAAATAACTAAAGAAAGACACATGTCCCTCTCTAACTGCGCCTGTCAGTCAAAACTTGCCACTTGTCGGCTTCTCTTCATAATTCTCTGACATGTGGCAGTTTCTGATACCAATAAAGCGTTAAGCATGGGCGTGTGATTATTTTTATGAGGCTGTCGCGCATGCGTTTCTTGTCGAAATTTGGGCTCGGGGCTCGGCGGCCGTGCTGCGGTTGGGCTCGGTGATGGGCGAGCCTAATCCATGACGTGTCGCCGAGCACCATTGCTGACGTCACTCGCAGATCGCCTACTATGATGTGTGTTGGACTGGTGATGTGGATTAATTTCCTCCAGCTCGGCTCGGGTGTCATCAAAGGCCCCCAAGTTTGACTCCGAGAGAAGAATTTCTGAAGTCGGAGTTAAACTTCAATGCTAATGATGAACATTTAATGGGAAACGGATTTCTCGAGGGTTTTGTTCTTCTTTCCTGGCATCCGTCGCGTAGTGATTAATGCCCAAACGGCGTTAATTGGGTTGCCATAATGACGACACGTGGCATCTTGTGGTTGAACCAATCTTGCGCAGGAACCGAAAAGGTACATCAGTTCTGTCAGCGGGCGTGGGGACGCGACGTTTTCTGACATGTTTGACGGCCTTTGAGTTTTTAAAAGGTGCGTCTTTTCGAATAAACGTCCCGTTTATCGAGGAACCCCATCTATAAATACCTTTGTTTCCCTCCATTATTCACTTTCGCAACCATTAACCTTTGAGCTAAAGTAACTAAAACCGAAAGCGAGAAATTTGGTCGGCTTCCCAAGTTCGAGACTTGAACTTAGGTATTTTTTCGAAATACTCTCCCTTTACCTATAAATGTCTTCTTTTGAGGATAGTAGGAGTCGTAGTTATAGTGTAGAGGTTGAAATTGAAGATCCTCCCTCTGAACCTTCTGTTTATTTCTCACCAGCACGGCGATCTCCGTCTCACAGTCCGAGCATTATTCAGATATCTTCTCCGGATTCTTCACGAGGTGGAACGTCCTTGGAGCGGACGCATACTATCTTTGACCCGACGCTAGTGACCGTTTTTAGAGAAGGAACGGTGTATCAGCCCGGACTGGTACAAGAGAGTTCCGGTGAAGAATCGCCAAGTGTTGATTCTAGATAGTACCAGCCAGAAGAAGAAAATATGGACCCATCGGAACCGGAGCGTGATAACGTGGAGCGGGTAGATGAACCGTCCGGGGATTCGAGGCCGGAGAGGCCACTAGGGCCCATAGGCCACCGTAATGGCGAAGGCCGGCAAGGAGGAGGCCCTCGTCTTCGCGTCGAGCCTCGGTGGACGCCGAGTGACATAAACGATATCCCGAGCATGTTGATGATTCTGGAGGTGGATGAGTTCCGGCGTAGGTACCATATTCCAAGTGGTATCTATTTTTGGGTACCGGACGGCACGGAAGTTCCCCAATACCCACCAGAGGGTTGCATGGCTGTAATTGCCGCCAGCCTTCTATACGGTTTGAGATTTCCACTGCCGGCTTTCCTTTACGCGGTGGTTTTGCAAGTGGGGCATGCATCCGACCGAGGTGTACCCTATCTCTTGGGGCATGATCATCGGCCTCCTGGTGATGTTTCACCTGGAAAAATATCCTCGCCCCAAATTTAAGGAGATGAACGAGCTCTTTGTATGGCGAGCGACTCCATCATCTCGGGGCCAGCCGTCCGAGTGGTATTATGTACAGACCCGACTGGGGTATCCGGACGGTCTGGTGGAAGGTCTCCCTTCTTCTCTGAAGGAGTGGAAGGATAAATGGCTCTGGGTGAGCGGCGAGTGGCAAGCTCGCGTGGGAGATGGAGAAAGGGAGACCGTTCTTCATCCCCCATCAAATTTTGTTTTCGGTTACAGTAAGTCTTATCTTTTTTTCTTTGTCTGCTTTTGCTTTTCATGGTTTCTTTTTGTAATTAACTTTTTGTCTTTTTTCCTTTATAGAGAACCGGGTATCAAAGGGGCCCCTGTCGACCACCTTTATTCGAAGGCTGGAAAACATCCAGGCCCGGGGAATCATGGACAGGCGAATTGAGAGGTTGGCTACCGAGGCCAACTTGGCCGCAGCTGGTCTGAGGCCTGGTCTGCCCGCCGACCCCGAAGCCGAGGGGGTGGCTCGGGGCGAGGCGGCCGAGCGGGAGGTGGAGGTCGAGAGAGAGCCTCAGCAGAACCCTCCCGGTGATGAAGAAGCACGACCCCATTCTCCAGGGGAGCAGCCGGCGAGAACTGAGCGAGTTGCGCCGTCTCCTGTGACGGCTAGTCCTGTGGGTAGATCATCTGCGCCCGTAGGGCAGACACAGACTCCAGAGCCGCCGAGTGCGGCTGCCGTTCGAGGTAAACATTGTATTTTTCATATTTTCTTTTGAAGTGTCCTTTTGTTTTCTTTTGATCTTCTAACGGTGATCGTTTTGTGTAGGGCGTGGCTTGGATTTGCGTGCACGCCTTCACAGCGTGAGGAACACGGCCGCGCGGCGAACTCGGGCAGCTGCCGATCAGCCTGTAGATGCGGAGGCGGCTCAGAGAGAAGACATCCGGGCCGGTAAACGTCCTGCGGATGGAGTGCCGGAGGCGGTGCAGCCTCCTCTTCAAAGGAGAATAGGAGGGATTGTGATGGAGGAGCCCGGGCCGACCGAAGGGGTTGGTCAAATGGCGTCGGAGCATCTCCGAACCGGCCCCTGGAAGGGGAGGTCCGCGAACTTTCTCGGATGACCTTGGCCAGGAAGGTCACTTCATCCCTCCAAGTCAGGTGAGAGATGATTATTGCGAGGGGATGATTGGACTACGCCCTCGGTGGTTTGTGGAATTTGTTCGATGCGCCACGCCGACGGAAGAGCAGTCGAGAGCTTTACCAGAGGCGGGTCGGGCCGCGATGAGTGTCCCGGCTCGTGCCTGGACAAAATGTATCGAGCAGTGCTCGGAGACGCTTTGAAGAACAAATTCAGTACGCCATGGGGATGTCTGGGCGGATGATTGGGCTTTTATGGCATGCAATCGGAGGAACTCGTGAGCTGGAGAAAAAATATGCCGATCTGGAAAGGCGACACGGGGACCTGCAGGAGGCCTATGCTACCCTTCAAGGGGTACAAGAATCGTTCAAGACTCAAGCGGATGAGGCTACGGCTCGGGCCAACTCTGAGAGAGAAACTGCTGCGAGGGCCGAGGCAGAGCGAGATCTGGCCCGCAGGGCTGAAGAAGAGCTTAGGGCTAAGGTCGCCGAGCTAGAACGTGCTGCCACTGCCCGGGCCGAAGAAATTGAGAGGCGTCTAGCCGATGTGCGCAGGGAGGCCGAAGAAACTGCCCGTCGGCAAATTGAGGAAGCTCGCAGACAGGCCGTTGAAGCTTACAAAGACTCCGAGGAGTATGCATTCATGTTAACCTGCGGCCACGCGACCAGCCTCAGAGAAATTCTTGATTTAGTTAAGGGCGGGCGTACTGTTGCTCAGCTTGAGGAAGATCTAGTCCTCCTGGAGGCTGATCTCGATGCTCTTCCGCCCCCTGCTCAGTCTTGACGTTTGTCTCTTTTCGTTTATATGCTTTCATATGTACCCATGGGTAGGCAATTTGGCTTCGTGCCTCAAGATGTAATGGGCTCTGGCCTCCCTTATGTAAATACTTTTGAAGTAGAAATGAATTGTTATTTTTCTCACCTGTGTATGTGTTTCAAGCTTTTTTGTATATGCTTGGCTCTTTTCCTTTTTGTAAGATTGTTGCCTGTCTCCTTTTTCCTTTTGTATTCCCAAGTACGGGGTTCGGTTCCCAGTGCTTCTGAATAAGGGGCTTTACTCGCCTTAATTGATTCTTGTACTCGGTATATAAACCTGGCCTTTATTTTGTATTTGAAATTTGGTGTATAAACCAAGTCTTTGTTTTGTGCTCGGTGTGTACATCGAGTCTTTATTTCGTGCTTGGTGCGTGGCTAAGTCTCCATTTTGTGCTTGGTGCGTGGCCAAGTCTTGATTTTGTGCTCGGTGCGTAACCAAGTCTTGATTTTGTGCTCGGTACGTGGCCAAGTCTTTATTTTGTGCTCGGTGCGTAAACCAAGTCTTGATTTTGTGCTCGGTACGTGGCCAAGTCTTTATTTTATGCTCGGTGCGTAACCAAGTCTTGATTTTGTGCTCGGTACGTGGCCAAGTCTTTATTTTATGCTCGGTGCGTAACCAAGTCTTGATTTTGTGCTCGGTGCGTAACCGAGTCTTGGTATTAGGCTCGGTGCATAACAAAGTCTTGGTATTGTGCTCGGTGCGTAACCGAGTCTGGGTATTGTGCTCGGTGCGTAACCGAGTCTTTATTTTGTAAGGATAGCCGAGGTGAGTAAAAACTTCGTTTCCCTTTAGAAAGCTCACGAAATATCAGATGAAAGGATAATTCCAAGGAATCCTATCTAGATCACATACCGAAATCTTTATTGATAATACCATTTCAGGTATGCTACATTCCATGGATGCATAAATGTTTCTCCACTCAAATATTCCAGCTGGTACGCCCCGCCAGATAAGACGTGGCTGACCCGAAATGGGCCCTCCCAGGTTGGCTTCAATGGGCTGGGTTGAACGCCCGTTATCTTTTTCAACACAAGATCGCCGACCTGGAATCTTCTTTCCTTTACTTTCGAATTGTAGTACCTTTCGCTCCTTTGTTTATACACTGCATTTTTCATCTCGGCACTGCACCTTTTTTCTTCGAGCAGGTCTAGCTCGGCTCGGAGCGCGGCCTCATTACAATCTTTAGAAAAATTTGCAATTCTGAAGGTAGGGGCTCCAATCTCAACAGGAATCACCGCCTCAGCTCCATAAGCTAAAGAAAAAGGTGTTTCTCCAGTGGCCGCTCGATGTGTCGTTCTGTATGACCATAGTACACCGGGTAGTTCCTCCGGCCAATTACCTTTAGATTCCTCCAATCTCGCCTTCAAGGTATACTTGAGTATTTTGTTAACGGCCTCAACTTGTCCGTTCGACTGAGGATGGTATGGAGTTGAGAAATAGTTTTTTATGCGGAAACCTTCACAAAAATTTCGAAACCTTCGGTTATCGAATTGTTTCCCATTGTCTGTGACAATAGAATGTGGTATTCCGAATCTACAGATAATGGATTTCCATACAAAGCTCACAATCTTTTCCTCATCTATTTTTGCTAGAGGCTCCGCCTCGGCCCATTTTGTGAAATAATCCACCTCCACAATGGCATATTTGACGCCCCCTTTGCCAGTGGGGAGTGGTCCGATGAGGTCCATTCCCCATTTGGCAAACGGCCATGGGCTAAATACGGAGGTAAGTTGCTCAGGATGATATCTGACCTGCGGTGCGAACCTTTGGCATCTCTCGCATCTTTTGACGAGGTCGGTCGCATCTTTTCTTAGGGATGGCCAGTAGTACCCTTGCCGTATCAATTTATAGGCCAACGTTTGGCCCCCAGCGTGGTTGCCGCATATTCCCTCATGAACCTCTCGAAGTGCATAATCGATCCGTCTCGGAAAGGCAACGTAGGAGTGGGATGGAGTATCCTCGTTTGTATAGGATGCCGTCTACTAGTGTAAACCGAGCCGCTTGAGTTCGTAGTGTTCGGCCTCGGCTTTGTTTTCGTGTTGAACTCCTTTCTCTAAATACTTGAATGATTGGGGTCATCCAAGTCCTGTTTGGCGGTTTCGATTGTATATATTTTCTTTGCACCAAGTGACGGGGCGGATAATTGTGTGACAAAGACATGCGTGATGGCATCCGACCCTGGGTCGAGCCGAGCCGAGCTAAGGCATCCGCTTGCATGTTCTCGGCTCGGGGCATGTAAGACTTTTGTCTTAAAGTGTGATAATCTCTTCTTGACCAAATCCAAATATTGTGCAATTTTTGCTCTTTAAGCCGTACTTCGTTGATTTGATGAACGACCACCGAGAAATCGTTGTGCACCAATAGTTGTTTTAGGCCCATAGAGGCTGCCATATCTAAGCCCGCCAGAGCGCCTCATATTCGGCCGTTGTTCGTTGGGAATCTGAAATCGCACGGCGGCGAGCAAAGAGCATTTTTCATTTGGATCGATTATCACGATTCCGCCCCCTGCTCGGCCTGCGGTGGAAGAGCCGTCAACGAATAATTTCCATTCTTGGTCTTCCATAACTTCCAATCGTATGGAAGGTGTGAATTCGGCCACAAAGTCGGCTAAAGCCTGTCCTTTTATTGCGGTGCGTGGTTCGTATACAATATCAAACTGACTGAGTTCGACTGCCCACTTGATCATCCGACCAGAAGTATCAGGTCGGTGTAATATTTGTTTCAGTGGGTAGTTCGTTAATACTATAATCTTGTGTTCTAGGAAATATGGACGGAATTTCCGCGCCGCAATGATTAATGAATAAGCCAACTTTTCCATTGGCGGGTATCAGAGCTCGGCGTCATGTAACGCTTGACTGGTGTAATAGACTGGATGTTGAATAGAACCATCCAGCCTGATTAACACCGAGCTGATGGCGTATTCGGATACCGCTAAGTACAAATACAAGTCCTCCCCTTGGGTTGGTTTTTGCAATATAGGGATTGAAGAAAGGTGCTGTTTGAGGGATTCAAAGGCAATCTGTGCTTGCTCGGTCCACTCGAAATTTTTGCTTTTCTTTATAATTTCAAAGAAAGGCTTGCACTTGTCTGTGGATCGTGAAACAAATCGGTTAAGGTTAAGCGGCGCAATCGGCTGTTAGGCTTTGTACCTTTTTTACAGAGTTTGGGGATTCTAGATCGATGATGGCTTTTATTTTGTCTGGGTTAGCTTCGATTCCCCTTTGGCTGACCATATACCCCAAAAATTTACCCGAGCCGACCCCAAATGTGCACTTTCTCGGGTTTAACATCATCTTGTACTCTCTCAAAACAGCAAACATTTTATTAAGATCGTTTAGATGATCGGATATGTACAGTGATTTTACCAACATGTCATCTACATAGACTTCCATAGTGTGACCTATCATTTTCTCAAACATCTTATTTACTAACCTTTGATAGGTCGCACCAGCATTCTTCAATCCAAAGGGCATCATCTTGTAACAGTGAATTCCTCGAGCAGAGAAGAATGATGTATTTTCCTCATCTTCCAGGTGCATCCGTATTTGGTTGTAACCCGAGTATGCATCCATGAAGCTCATCAGTTCGTGTCCTGCCGTGGCATCCACCATGTAATCAATATTTGACAATGGATAACTGTCCTTAGGGCATGTTTTGTTGAGGTCGGTAAAATCCACGCACATGCGCCACTGGCCATTGCTTTTCTTTACCAAAACAGGATTGGCGACCCATCGGGGATAGAGGGCTTCCCTGATGAATTGATTGTCTAGTAGCTTGTTAACCTCGGCCTCGAGTGCTGCCTGTCTGTCAGGGCCGAGTTTGCGCCTTTTCTGGATAACTGGGCGGAATGTTAGATCAATATTGAGGCGGTGGCATGCATACTTAGGGTCAATTCCGGGCATGTCCGCATGAGTCCATGCGAAAACATCAAGATTATTTACCAAAAACTCGATCAACTCGCTTCGATATGGTTCTGGGAGATCATGACCAATACGTAGTTGGCGCCCCTCGCTTGGCCTTCCGACATTGATTGTATCAACCTGTTCTACTGGTTCCGCCCGTTTTCTTTTCTTGCTTTGTCCCTCCTTGATCTGCAAGGGCAATTTGTCTTCAGTGGCTGGCTCGTTCTCGACTGCCGGCTTGCCTTTTTCCATCATTGGCTCCTTCCCGGGTCGACGACCTGGATTATCCTCCTGAACGATCACCACTTTTCGCTCGGACTCCTCCTTGGGTAGGGGATCGTCCTGTGTGGTTCCACTGGTTCGTCCTCGTTCCGCCACGTTAATCTCTACCGGTCGGAGTTTGAGAGAGCATTCTCGTGACTCCCTTTGATTCCCTTTGTGTATAGCTTCGCCATCAGATGTTGGGAATTTTATACAAAAATGATATATTGAAACGGCTGCTTTTATATGATAAAGCAATGGCCTCCCAATGATAGCATTGTACTCCGAATCGGTATTGATTATTTTGAATGTTGTCATGACGGTCCGTTTATGCAAACCTTGTCCCATTTGGATGGGCAAATCAACTTCCCCGAGCGGGACTATCCTTCCTCCTCCAAACCCCAGAATGCTATCGTTGCATGGACGGATATAACTATCGTCCACGTTCAATCTTCGAAATGCTCGGACATAAATGACTGACGAACAGCTTCCGGTGTCGATCAAAATTATGTGGACTGGAATACCCAAAATCGGTGCAGTAATGACCAGAGGGTCAGAATGAGGATGGACCACCTGGTCGGCATCCGCATCCGAGAACACAAAGTGGCCGGTGGGTTGGCCTTCCTTGATTTCCGCCACCCGAACTTGTCTTTCGGCGTTGGTTGCCTGTCTAACATCGACTTTTCTTTTCCTGTTGGAGCGTCTATCCTCTACTGTGTTAGTATTGATTCGACTGACACTCGACATCATGAGGATCTCCCTCCCCGGTTTTCGGCCGGGGGGTGGCGGCAGAGAGCTAGATTGATTGCGTGCTCGGATTGACACCTTGAGCTAGTGCCCGGTGGGGGGCGGTAGCTCATGAACGTACCTTTTGAGACCGACCCCGCCGAACAACACACATAATTTCCCTAATTAGATCTCGGCACTCATCGATGATCGTGACCTATCGATTTATGATAGGCGAGAGAATCGACGCGAATCTAATTTTGCCGCTCAATTTTCAAAGGCCGAGCCGGAGGCAACAAATTCAGACCAGACTTCATTCCATATGGTGATGGAGTGTGGGTCAAAGTACTCCTCAGCGGCGACTTCGGCTCTCGCCTCTTGGCGAGCCCTAAATCCGGTGGGTCGGGTTTTAAGAACGGCCGAATCCCGACCCCGCCTAATCGGTTCTTTCCTTCCGTCCTTTCTTACGCCCCCTTGCCGTGCTCGGGCGGTTACTTGCCATGGCTTCTTCCCGCACAAATATGGCGTTCCGCGCGGACCAGAAATTCTTGGTACGAGGTTGCCCCCGATTCGTGGATGGAGTAATTAAACCAAGTCTCGGGGGCCAGTCCAGCCGTGGCTGCGATCAAAATGGCATCATCCGACACCGGTTCCATTTCTCGAACTTGCTTGTTGAAACTAGAAATATAGCTTTTCAGGGGCTCGTCCTTTCCTTGCTTGATGTTCACGAGGGAGTCCTTAGGTGCGGCTCGAACTTTGGACGTCAAGAAGTGCGTCGTAAAGGCGGAGGCCAGATCCCCCCATGCCTGAATGGATCCCTGTGGTAGGGTCCTAAACTAATGGTGGGCTCGGTCGCCCGCAGTCGGGGGAAGGCCTGCAGAGGATGGCATCACTAGGACTGCATGCGTTCCATCCATGCTAAGTACTTGTGAACGTGAGTGGTCGGGTCGGTTTCCCCATTGTAGAGACCGACCTGGGGGATTTTCAACTTTGGCGGTAATGGGGTCGCCAGAATTCCAGGGGAAAATGGCGACATAACAATTGGCCGTTCATTACTTGGGGCGGTCTTCGAGACTGTTCGCCTTCCGGACCGCCTTCCAATTCGTTCGACGACGACGCAGCAGCGGTGTATTTCTACATCCTGTTCTCGCCATAGGCTAGGGCCTTGATCCGATTGACCTAAGCCGCTCCCGCTCATCCGGAAACCTGAGTCGGGAACTTATCGATCGAGCTGGGCGAAAAGGATCAACTCCCAGTCGTCCGGCGAACACTGAGTGGGCATGACGATGTCGTGTTGGCCCCGGTAGTGACTCTGCTATACGACTTTGCCCTTCCTCATCTTCTCGCGGCCGTCTTCTGTCACGACGGACATGTTGTTCATTACCTGAACTGGCTTCTTGGGCTTCGTCATGAGGAAGCCTAGGGATTTGAGGATTAATGTTAACATTTAGTTGTGGGTTGAGTGGGTTAGTATTTGCAAGGAGTGGAGGAGGTGCTTGAGAGTTTGTGGTAGCGAGAGTTTGTGATATGAGTTGGTTCATTTGCTATACAAAAGTTGGGTTGGCAATTAGCTGAGCAAAAGGAAATAAAGTAGTGCTCCCTGCTTCTGTTTGGAGCATATTTTGGCCATTCGTAGTCTGGCCAGTTTGGTTGTTCAAATGTTGCTCTTCAGTCAAACGGGCATTTCTCGACAGTTGACTCATTTTTGTCTATTATGAAAAGGTTAAGCGTTAAACTTTACCTGATTTTTACTTAACGTGCTTTTGACTGGAACTCTGACTAGACCAATACGACCCTCCTAATAGCGCCAATTTGTTGACGTGCGTTTTGGTCAACAAGCAAAAATATGTAAAAGATTTAACACGTGGAAATATAAACGTGCGTAACGTATATTTATTTTTGGCTAATTCTGCCTTTTTTGCATAATGCCGAGCCGAATTATTGGGGTCGGTCTTTTTTACAATCTTCTTCTCTCCTTTTTCTCTCCCCTTTTTTTCTTTCTCTATCAGCTTTTTTTATACCCCTTGAGTTAGTGAGTTTAAAATAGTCATCTTTGCACTAACTATTCATTAATTAATAAAATAACTAAAGAAAGACACATGTCCCTCTCTAACTGCGCCTGTCAGTCAAAACTTGCCACTTGTCGGCTTCTCTTCATAATTCTCTGACATGTGGCAGTTTCTGATACCAATAAAGCGTTAAGCATGGGCGTGTGATTATTTTTATGAGGCTGTCGCGCATGCGTTTCTTGTCGAAATTTGGGCTCGGGGCTCGGGGCTCGGCGGCCGTGCTGCGGTTGGGCTCGGTGATGGGCGAGCCTAATCCATGACGTGTCGCCGAGCACCATTGCTGACGTCACCCGCAGATCGCCTACTAGGATGTGTGTTGGACTGGTGATGTGGATTAATTTCCTCCAACTCGGCTCGGGTTTCATCACACACAAAAAGGTGAAAAGTATATTTTCTCCTCCCTTATCGGCGCTAAGAATCACCAACATCTACCCCTATTGCTTTCGGTTTCTTCTTCTTTTATTCACACCACCATCACACATGCTACCACTGTTCGCCGCCGGTAACCAAATCTAACAAGTAATTCCACTTGGTATTTGTGTTGCCCTGTCACGAGCAAAGTCTAACTTTAATCTGGGTAAATGATTTTTTTTCCGAATTGTTTCATCTGATTCATGAATCTGACCTTTTCCCCTTTCCTTATTTGAGATATTTTATGATGCGGTATTGATTAGATGATGTTATTTCCTTTGTTAAATAAACCTGAACAATTTGGATAAAAAGATAATTCCTAAAAAAAATTGGGATTTCCCATTAGGCCAAAATCCTTGAAAATTAATAAGTAATTAATAATTAAAAACAAACAATGTAATTAATAATAATTACTATTTAAATTAATGAAACTATATCCAAGACTTGTATGACTGATGTAGGGGAAATTCAAACAAACTTCTAACCAATTCTGATGATTACTAAAATTGATTATTTCTAGAGTCTAGAATATGTTCACTTACAGTTTAAATATTGACATGGGGGAATAGGATAAGAATATCTTATCCTACTAATCTTAATTAAAAACAATAAAACATATAGCAGTTTGAGGAAATATTATTTAAAAAAAAACAAAATATTTATTGAGGATTAACTGATAATATTTTTAAAGTTTAAAAGTAATATGTAAATATATATACACGTGTTAATTCCGAATGGTGAATAATGACTATTAAATTACTAGTGGTGATGCGTAAATGAAACAAAATAGCAATAATAATAATAATAATAAATTGTAAGTGGTAATATATGATAATCGTTGGGTTTTATTATAGGAAACCTTTGAAGATTGGATAAGGATTTTTTTGGAGAAATTTGGGGATCAAAGTGAAGGCGCGCAAAATTTTATTTCTATAATGAAAAATTAGGTTTGCCTGCAATTTCATAAATTTCACGACATTAACCATTTCATGAACTTCACGGCATTGATCAATTTCATCTTTTCACGATATACGTCATTTTTATAATGTTTACAATATAAGACTATTTTATGATTCTTTTGTTGTTATTTCTTTCAAGATAATTTAGTTTGTTATGAAAAACATTAACTGTGTCATTCAAGATTTGAATGTACATTTATGTTCATATTGTAACTCTACTGACTGTTTGACTTGGTCTTTGGAATAATAAATATTATTTTAACAAAAATATTGACTAACTAAGTCCATTATGGTATGGGTAGACTAGACAATGAATCGATTAGATTGCATGTGGTCCCTGTTTGATTACCCATTTGCCTATTCCCACTTTCTGGTCAGGCTGGAAACGGCGACAGAACTTGGGTCGTAGAATGATATATTCATGAATATGACAATCTCTGGGTAAAAAAGCCCATAGCTAAAGAGACGTCGAGCCTACATGGAGGGATAAGGTAACTGGGCTTCGGCCAAATATTGTAGGGTGCCATAAAGAGAACGGGCAGGGTCAGTGTCCGATCAACACTGAACCTACATTTCTTGTTTCGGGCTGACGGACTAATTAATTAACTGTATATCAAAACGACTGTGTTTTAAAACAAAACTTTATTGTACATGACAAATTGTTGTTTCACAATGTGCATTGCTTCAATACTAGCATTAAAAATTAATTTATCGTCATTGAATGGCAATATGTTCTCGATCATGTGGTATATGAATTTTATGTGCACCCTTATCATGCATATATAAACATCTTTTAGAATCACCAAATATTTTGGTAAAAAAAAGAAGAAGAACTATTTTAACTTTTAATTAAACAAAATTGCATTCCTCTACCCCAACCATTGAGCTCATTTGGCTCACCCCACGTTTTCATTAAAACTTTTCAAAGACCGAATATTTTGAGATCGATGAGACTGAGACAAGACTTCTAGATCATAGTTGACTCTACATAGAAGTTTTTGTTTGAAGGGTTTATCCGTCAGCGATTGGCAATATAACTATTTTATCTTGTAATAGTCAAGTGAGTTACAACTCTAGTATAATTGTATGTCATAAGTTATAGACTTCCGCTATGTTTATTGGTTTTTAATTGTTGCACTTAGATAATAGCTATTGATGAGCCTAGGTTTGAATATTCGGGTTGTACCCTATTGGATGCTATTCTATTTTATTGGGTATGTAATTTGGGGCATGACAAGTTCTTACTTTGTCTCCCTTTGCTTATGAGAATTTTTCATTTTCGTTGCGCTAGAGAAATGTTTTTACCCCAAAATGTGAATAGTTATGAAAATTTCCAGAAAATATATTATTCACTCACTTTCTATTTTTTCTCCCACCAATCAATTCTACTCATTTTTCAAAAAACCTATCAAATCACCAATCATTATTACCCATTTTCCCACAAATTGTATTATTCATCCACCACATATTTTTAACTACCAATTGTATACAATCACTATTTTCATATTTCTACGTCAAATCAACTTCTATCATCACGTTTTCATCTCATATTCAATCACACTATCAAAGTTCATTCTTTTTCTTTCAAAATTTTTGTCATCGCTATTCTCTAACAGAACGAAAATTTCTAAAATGACAGCATATCCAATCACACCTTAAGTCTCCCGTTATGGGAGTTTTCTTAGTTTTCGTTTATAGAATAAATTGTCTCGTTGTGCTATTTTATGCAGAAGATTCAGATGACCTATTACCAGAAGATTAGTGTAAAATGTTAATGTTGATTCTACTGGATCAATTGGATCTGTAGGTATTAAATATGTATATGTTTTTATTATGTATATGTTTTATGATTTTATAGGTCTTACGATTTTGGTCTTTGTTATCGGTTTTAAAGTTCTTTCTCCTGTTGAATAAAATTCTTGGTTTTCTCAAAAAGAAAAAGGAATCTTCATCATAGCCTCAAAAAAAGGAATCTTCATCTATAATAATGAAATACGAAACAATAATACATGAATTATTGTGATACAAGGTGGACTAAGCACCACCAAACCACATGGGAGATATTGACAAATGCATATACAATTAATGCAAATGCATTTAATATAGTTGTGAAAAGGTTGGCGAAAACTTGTATATAAGCATGTATAATTGTGAAGAAATGATACGATTGATTCCTTGATCTTAATTCCATTTGCAAGCTTTATACTATTATCAATATATCTTTATTATAGTTTACTTTATATTATCAACATTAGCTTACATAAAACAAAGAAGGAATTATTTTACAACACGTTATCAGCACGAGTTATTGCTCGAGAAAAGATTCGTATATTTCAAGTTTTGAATTTCTTTGTACTAATTAATTTTTATTTGAAAAATGGCAGGTATCGAAAAACAAAAATTCCAGATCCTTGATACCACTGGTGATAATTATTTATCATGGTGTTTGGATGTCAAATTACACCTTTAGGGTCAAGATCTGGATAAAACATTGAAGCCTGTAAAAATTGAAGAGGTTGTGGTAAAAGATGAGGCGAACGTAATGCTATTTATTCGCCATCATCTATCTGATGATTTGAAAAATGAGTATATACAAATTGAACGGCCTTCTGAGCTATGGCAAAAGCTCAAAGAAAGATTCGATCACACCAGAACAGTGATACTCCCACAAGCACAATATGATTGGCAACATCTAAGGTTGCAGGACTTTAAGTCCGTTGCCGACTATAATTCAGCATTATTTAAAATTGAGTCCCGACTGGCTCCTTGTGGGACAAAGTTGTCTGAATATGATAAATTGGAGAAAACTTTCTCCACTATGCATAAATCAAATATTGTGCTACAACAGCAGTATAGACAATGACAGTTTAAAACATATTCTGAATTAATCTCGGTTCTTCTCACGACAGAGAAAACCAATGAGTTGCTGTTGAAAAATCATGATTTGCGACCTTCTGGGTCTAATGTAGTGCCCGAAGCACATGCTAACTCCGATAGAGGAGGGGGCCGATTTAGAGGCCGTGAGTATAAACCCGGGCGTGGGGGCCACAGGGGTCGTGGACGTGGTGGTCCAAATCAAGATACTCACAGATATGATCGTGGCGGTCATAATTACTATAATAGAGATAATTGTCACTATCCCCGCCAAAATGATTATGCCAAACAAGGGCATTCAAATCGGTCAAATCGTGATAAGGGAAAAATGCATATGGAAAAAACTGGTGATGATCTGTGTAACAAATGTGGCATGACAGGACATTGGGCCAAAACATGTCGTACTGCCCAACACCTGGTAAATTTATACCAGGAATCAAAGAAAAACAAAGGCAAAAGTGTTCAAACACATGCCACTGACGCAGTAGAGCCATTTAATGCTACTGAGGCATATACATCTGAAATAATACAGAATCCTGTCCAGGATTGAAATCACTCGAAATATCAGATTTCTTTGAAGATCTTGCTTCTGAGGCACAAGGTACCAAATGGTTAAAATAAACCAGATGTGATATAGTATGTGATTTCTCTCGGAGGATATATTCCCGAGATTGAGTTTATATGATTGTACCCATGTTTGTAATTTTTCGGGTGATATATTCCCGGCATTAAGTTTTTATTTTGAAATAAATAAATCGGTTTGTGTCTAACATTTCAATCATAAAATATTAGTAAATTCCTACCAAATCATTTACAAATTTTACATTCAAATTTTTCACATTAATTTCTCTCCTCCAACGGCTATATCAACGGCTATGAACAATAACTTTTATCTATAAATATACCAACATTTCATCCAAAAAATTCACACATATTCTCTCATCCTTCTAAAAACTCCACATTTCTTTCATTCTAAAAATGGTTAACTTAATGTTAGTATTTATCATTACAATGATCTTCATATACACTATCCTGCTTTTTATTGGAGAATATACTCCAGGAGAATTTTGAATTTTTATTGATCTCCTTGTCTTCATAATTCTTCCTCTCTTAACCATATTAATTTATTTTAGCATGTTGTAATAATTAGATGATTATGTACGTCTATGTTGTTGAATAAAATCATTTATTTAAATTTTTGCATTGATGTTTTTATGTAAAGTTTTTAATAATCGTATAATATTAATTCAATAATAATTATACATGGTACACATGGGAAACACCGAGAAAAGATACTATTGTCTACTTGATAGTGCAACAACGCACTCAATATTAACAAATAAAGTATATTTCTTGAGTGTGAAATTGTGCAAGGCACACGTTACAACTATATTTGGTCCCGTTGAGATTATAGATGGCTCCGGGAACGCAACAGTGGTGTTGCCTAATGGTACAATCTTGCATATTGAAAATGCATTATTATCTAGTAGATCAAAAAGAAATCTACTGAGTTTCAAAGATGTGCGTGATAATGGCTATCACTTGGAGACACTAAATGAATAATATAAAGAGTGTCTATGTGTCACGCCCAAATTTCATAATCAAAATAACACCCAATTACAATAGAATATCATCCAATATGGTACAACCCAAATATTCAAAATTTAGGCTTATCAAGAGCTATTCTCTAACCACAAACAACTAGAACCCATAAATACAATGGAACTCTACAAATCTTTAACATGTAGAGTTACAAGTCACCGAACCCGTACAAAATAAAATAGTTACAAAGTTCAAGTGTTGACGGACAAGTCCTTCAGAAGGAACCCTTAGGTCGGGTCAATCCTGGTCTGGACGTCTCATCGATCTCAAAATGATCGGTCTCTGAAAAGTTTTATAAAATCGTGGGGTGAGCTAAATGCGCTCAGTAGGTTGGGTTAGATGAATACAGTATTGAAAAGCTAAAATATTTTCTTTTTGGTTGAGAGTACTTAGTGTGCCAAAAATTATTCATGTATGCATGACAATGGTGCACAAAAGATTCATTAATTTTATGATGCTAGCAGTGATGCAATGCATATTGCACAGCAGTTAGTCAAGTACAGTAAATATTTTTCTTTTCAGATGGTAATAAATATCTAAATCTTTAAAACAAATAGTAGATATATCGTTTTAAAATAAATTCGTTTTGATAAAAACAGTCGGTCAATCAATCCGTCAGCCCGAAACAAGAAACGTAGGATCAATGTTGATCGGACACTGATCCTGTCCGTTCTCCTTATTGCTCCCAAAAATATTTGGCCGAAGCCCAGTTACCTTATCCCTCCCACTAGGCTCGACGTCTCTTTAGCTATGGGCTTTTACCCAGAGATCGTCATATTCATGAATATACCGTTCTACGACCCAAGTTCTGTCGCCGTCTCCGGCCCGACCCGAAAGTGGGAGTAGGCAAATGGGTAGTCAAACAGGGATCACAGGCAGCCTGTTCGATCCATTGTCTAACCTACCCACGCCGCAATGGACTCAGTCAGTCAATATATTTGTCAAAATGACATTTATTTGCCCAAAGGCCAAGTCAAACAGTTACAAGAGTTAAAAATGCAAATGAAAATGTAAATTCAAACCATGAATGGTACAATTTATGTTTTCTTTACAACTAAATTATTTTGAAAATGACGTATACCGTGAAATCATGAAATAGTTTAATGTCGTGATGTTAATGAAACAACTAATGTCGTGAAATTTATGAAATTAAAAGCAAACCCAATTTCCTTTAGGAAAATGATATTTTGCCTACCTTCATCTTGATCACCAAATTTCTCCAACAAATTCCTTATTCAAGCTTCCAAGATTTCCTACAATAAAACCCAATAATTATCATATATAAACTCTGATTATTATTATTGTTTTTGTGCTATTATTTTAACATTACTATTTTGTTTATAAAAGAAATTTAGCTTTTCTATTTGTGTGTCTATGATTTTTCGTTTGAGCTTCATAAGCCTTTTGTACACTTTATGCGTTACACATAATATAATCTCACCGAACATATTAATGTTTTATATTGGACTTGGATATTTAACCGCAAACCTTATTCGAAATGAGTCCGATCTAAAATGTTTGTAATTAGAGGATTAATAACTTAGATCTTTATATATATTTTAACAACATTACTACTTCTAGAGACAAATGTTAAAAGATTAGTCTTAAAGAAATAGTATCTAGTCCAAGCAAATAATTATGTATATGTCCTTTTATCAAATATGAACAGAATTAAAAATTAAAGTTTTACATTTTATTAGCCTCATCCAAGTACCCCCAGATTAATATCATCATTGTACACAGGTTGAATGAATTAATTTATTAAAAGTATTTCATAATTAGAGGTTATCAGGCCATTTCTAATCAAATTCCTAAATTATTGAATAAGCAAATAAATCACAGGTTATGATCATTAATATCCAAATTCATGAGTTTGCAGTTTCATTCCCTTAGTTTTTAGGTTTAGGATTCCTGATTTCTTTTATATGTGTATCTTCTATTTTTTTTATTTTCTATTTTGTTTTTCCTTGTACTTGTCCAAATTCTTTTACAAATTTGAATTTATCAAAGAAACATAATCTTTCTAGACCCCGTTCGTAGTTGTAACTAAAAGGTTTGGTAAATTATCAAAATGATACAAAAAATATGTTCAACTTTTAGCCTTCTCGAAATTCTCGGCTCTAAGGGAAATTCTAGATTTTGAATCTTCTTGACTCAAGTCCCCTTTATTCATCACACAACAACAAAAGCAAACAGGAAAAAAAAAGAATATATCTCAAACCAAGAAGGGAGAAGACAGATTCACTTTTGTGCACAAGAAAAATTGATTTTCTTCTATGTTTTCATCCAAAATTTCTTAATAATAAAATTTTACCCACTTTGATTAAGTCTCGTTCGATTATGTCATCAAAGCACCGATCGGAACCCCTTGCTAGCTAGGTCCGAATGCCTTTCAGGTTCCGACTGAACACCTATACCTGCTTTGAAGTGAATCT